>JBBYHK010000006.1:6529446-6576333 GCA_038382065.1 Adansonia grandidieri | reverse complement strand
AGTAGTTAAACTGAATAGGATTTACTTTATAATTTCACCTTAATAATTTGATTTAATTATCTTGGTCCATTTATTATTATGTGGGCCACATAAAGTCTAACACCGCAATGTTAACGACCACGTCAGTTGCCAGTTCGGTTGCAACTTACCTGTCATAAATGTTTGTCCAGTCATGTCAGCTAAAAATCAATGCACAAGAAGTCACTGAGCTCGAATATGAGAAAATGTAAGCACAAATAGTCACTACAATTATAAACGGGATTAAATAACATTAATATAAAATCAAAGTATCTTAAAGTAGAAAAGGTTTAAGTTCAACTTTAAGAAACATGATCATTCCTGAGTATATGTCTGAGAAATACATAGCGAAGTTTAACATATGCCTGAAAAGCACTGTCAGATCAATAATTGATTAAAATGAAGAATGCCTAAATACTTAAATGAACCAATGATTGCAAAACATACTTTATTGATGTATTTTTTTAGCTGAAACATAATTATTCCTCCTTCTTCTCTTCACAGAAGTTGAGAATGATTGATTACTTCACTGCATACTGTTGCATTATGTTGTTTCAACAATTAATGTAAAAAAATATCGGAGAAATCTAGGAGAACAGCTCTCTGTGTTTGGGCCTTACTATTGTGTTCAACCTTGAATGCAACCAAACCAGAAATGAATCTCAAGAAGCACAAGTATTTACATACCCAAATCCGACACTCACCCTTAAATCTAGGTAACATAGAGAAAAAGAAGCAAAGTAAGAGAGGCAAGTACAAAGAATGCTAAAGAAAGTCATTACCATGTACATGATGTCTTTCCAACATACAGAGGAAAAAAAATGAACAAGAGTTTAAATTTTTTAGTTTCCCATGAAGGAAAATCCCAAACTCACCTGATATTGTCTCCATTAGTCTGAAACAAATCCGGCTTAGATCTCAGTTTCATAAACTTCATCTTGATAAAGAAAGATTGAAACTTCTTCCCTTTCCAAAACTCAAAATCTACAAAATATTCCAGAGGCACAAATCAGTACCAAAATCACCGTTAACCGTGCTCGTCGATATCAAAACATTTCAATTTCGAGGAAGGATGTATCCAAAGAAAATCATATGCATTTCTTAGTATGATCAAATTTTCTCCACAAAATGAGGCCACTTAAGGGGAGAAAAGGGATAAAAGTGATTTTAGAAAGTGATCACCTGACTGGGAAGCGCCCCCCAAAGAGGAGGGTTGCTTCCACAGTTGACAACTGAAAGCAAGAACTCGGGGCTGAAAAGGTCAGCTAAGGAGACATGGGCATCACACTCGCACTCTCAAAACATATATAATTTTCAAAGCCAAAGACACCACTTATGTTGCTCGGACTCAGGTGTAACTGTCGGATATGAATATGTGTCTGACAGGAATATATTTATTTTTTTAAAAATTTTTTTCATATATTTGAAGGATCTAAAAAGTCTGAATCCTGTATTTATGTTTAAATATATATCAAATATAAACACTTCAAAAAAAATAAAGAATTTGACAAACACACCATTTGCTCAACACTGACTCCACCTCTCTTCCCTTATTTATCTTACTCTCTTTGGTTTGCTATTTTTAATGGATCTATCTCTCTCTCACACACAGCTACAACATTACCAAGAACCTTTCAGGTCCACAAAAATGTCTAGACCACAAAACTTAGAATGCACATTCTTCTTTACATCTCTTCTGTTAAGACTTTTAACCTTTTACCCTATACTTTAAGCTAGAAAACTTGCAAGAAAAGGAAGAGAGTTTCTAGTTTTATTCTCTTATTAAAAAAACTAGAAAGCAAGATTTTAGTGTGGTCTGAGATTGAAATCAATCACCTGTTTACCAGAGATAACGATACCCATCCATCTATCAGACTTCATAATTTTAAGACATAATATAGTTATACAATATAAATATAATATTGAAAAATAAATAAAATATCATATAAAAAAATATTAATATGAATGAATACAAAAATTTATCAAAATCTATATAATATGAATTACAAATATATTAAAATTTATAATAAATATATAATATCTTTAATATAATTATAATATATAAAAATATACAAAATCGATATAAATGCATGGATTCCTGGATTCCATTCCATCTCCAACATCCTCGATATGGCCTTCCATCTTTTTTCATTGCTTTATTCTCTTACTAATTTTTAAAGTAAATTAAAATAAAACATAATTTATTAGTGAAATTTTCAATGATACTCATTAAAATTAGTTAAATTATTATTTTTATAATAAAATACATGTTTTATTGTTTAATAGGAAAACAGTGCACTTATAAGATTAATAGTTGACAACTTCAGTTCCTTTGACGTAAGGTATGAATGAAAACTAATAAATTAAGCAATTTTTTCACGCAAGTTTTTACACAATTATTTTTCATTGATTTTAATAAAGTTTAGAAAATCAGGAAATTGGTGGTAGTTGGAAGAGATTAATCCCACGAATATAGTAACACTAAGAATTATTAAATAAAAAAGTTAGTAACTGATGCATTTGCTATGCATAACGTTATACTTTTGTTAATAAATTTAATGTTTTCTATAACTCGAAAACACCTTTTCGAGATTTTAGTTAGACTGACCTCATTTGCTATTATTAAAATTTGTTAAACAATATGGACAGAGATCAAACCTTAAACTTTGCAAATTCCCTGTGTTCTCTCCTTCTGCTATTGTTGTAAAAAATAATAATAATAATAATTTATTGCGCCAGACAAATTGACAAAGTTGCAGTCCATGTGTCACTCAAATTTTAGCTAATTATAGCAGCGCACATGGCTATGGATTCTCAAAGCTCTTGTAAAAACGCATTGGGCAAGTTTTGTTTTAAGCTTAAATTTCTTTTTTTTTCTTGGACAGTGGACCATGAACTCTAATTATGATGATGATGGGTCAATATTCTGGAAGTTTGATAACATAAGAAGTAAGATCTTCTTGATATGTTGGTAAAGATAAGTTCGATAGGGGTTTACCTTTCTAGGTTCGAAGTTTCAACGGACTGGAAGAACCCCTCCCCCTTCGGTAATGGTGGTTCAATGAACTTGCAGAGTTTGACCTTTCGCAGTTTCATGGCTCTTAATTGATAATAATGATGACTCCAAAATCAATTTGGAATCTTTTCCACCTCCAAACTATAATCATCAGATTCATTCACTTGATGCTACAGCTAATTAAAGAAATGGTTTTTCATTTTTATGTCTTCGATAATCTCGCGTGTAAATAAAAGTATTTATGAGTCAAGTCGGATTGGATTTAAACTTAAGTAAAATGATTTACTTGTTTGAGTTTAGTTTGAATCGATTTAAGCTTAAAAATCTATTTTATTATTTAAAATAAATAAAATACTACATATTTAAACAATAGTTTAGATTGAATTTGACTAATTTTTTGAATTACTAAAAATTTATTTTAGGTCGAATTTAATTCGATGGGTCTTTGACTTTTTTGGAGGGATACTTATTCGGCCTGAACAGGTTTAGAATTATACTCTTTTATTTTTCTTAATCAAAATGCAAATGCTCCCTTCTTCAAATCAAGGAAAAAAAGGCATATGCAGCTAGTAAGTTGGATTGTTCATAGCCCAAAGTAGTTGCCCAAAATGAGAAAGATGGACATCTATTTTAATTATAAAAATATATAAATATTTTTATTTTTTATTAATTTATAAATAATAATTTAAACTTTCAAATTAAATTAAACCTAATCAAATTTAAATTTAAATAAAAAATATGAAAAAAATTTTAAATCTTATCCAATCATAAATACCTCTCGACCTCAGCAATAATTATCTTGATACATAATTGCGTATATAGCTACTAATCAAAACTTTCTTCATTGCCAAACTACAAGCCTACAAATCAATGATCTTAGCTCCTTTTTTTTCAACAGCTAAGTACTGCCCCAAACCTCTAATAGTCTCTTCCAACTCACATGAATCATGATAAAAATATATCAAATTAAATTCCAAAGCAAAAAATCAAGTTGTGTGAATCGACCACATTTTTTTTGGGTTGTATTTAAAGTTGTTAATAATTGAATTTTTTTTATAAAATTAAAATTAAATATTTTATCTACAAATCATCATAATTTGTAAACTTTTAGTGCATGGTTATAGTAAGTATGCGTTTAAAAGAAAAAAAAATGGGAATTAGTGATGAAAGTGGGGATGGAATAAATATGTAAATGAGCCGAAAATTCAAGTCAGACTGAAAAGATTATTTCATTATTTATTATATTATTAAAATATTATTTTTATATTAATATTTATAAATTTTTATAATTAAATTTAAATAAAAATATTATTTTATTAAATAATAATTTAAACTATGTTAGCTTAATTAAAAAAAATCTTATTTAAAATCTCATTCATACCGATTAGACTGAAGAGGCAATTAAGTCTTTGGACAAAGTTAAGACAGAGAGCATGAGATGCTGCTTTTGCTGCTTATGATGGCGGTGCTACAGTGAAACTGGAAGCGAACAGGTGAACAAAACAGGCTTTTTGTAGGGAAGAACCAATAAACGAACGTGAACATGGCAGGGTTCAATCCATCATGTTTCGTCATGACCTCGGTTTGTCAGATTTTGGCAGCAGCAGTCACGGAGTTTTAATTTGCCTGCCAATTTGTTCTTAGTTATTACTGTAGGAGCATTTTTTGTCTTGGGTGTGTGTTTAACTTCAATGACTGAAACGACATTGTTGAAACACAAAAAGGCTGAGAGGTTCGTCCCTTTTCTAAGACAGCTGAACCGAATTATGGGCCTACAAATCCGGTTCTGGCTTGGATTAGCTGAGAAGTATAATTGGATGCGGGGGGAGGAAGCTCTGGTTTAGAGCTATTGAAATTTCCATATCGGAAAACTTGCATGTGAAAGCCCGAGGGCCACGTTATCTGCTTGACCTTTCAAGCTTAACTCATACGATTTTGAGTTTTAAACAAACTTTTTTATAAATTTAAATTGATTCGATTTTATTTAAATTATATAATAATAATAATAATAATAATAATAATATATTAATATTAAAATATAATTTTTATAAAATAATAAACAGTAAAATATATTTTTGAGTTAGCTTGCACTCATTCGTCTCAGTGAAAAGAAAAAAAATCATGTTTGAGCTTGGTCTAATCTTTAATTTCCAAGAAGCCAAACAAATTATATCACATGCAGAGACTTGATCAGCTTGCAAGAAAGAAAGTTTCAACTATGCTTTTTTTTCCAAGTCTTGGTCCTTTGCCTTGTACTATTATAACCCTGTTTTCAATGTTTGGGTAAGCAAATTTATGAAGAAGGGATACAATTAGTTTCCAAAGGTCAGTGCTTATAGTCTACTCATTTAATTTCCTCTTTAGCTTGTTCACAAGGCTTTGCTGTGTAATATGGATAGAAAAAAAAAGGAAAAAGCAGAGATCTGAGAATTGCAAGAATCAAAATTCAAAGTTAATAACAATATTCTTCTTGTCCCATTAATGACTTAACGGAATCGCTTAAATACATTCAGTCTTTGCCACATTTTGATATAATTTGGTAAAATTATCAAAGAAAATTAAGAACGAAATTGGGGGAGTCATCTCTTGTATTGCGCTATGTATCTTAATCAAAGGGGAAAAAAATTAAAGATTTTTGACCAAACATTAGTAGATGTAAGTGCCGACAAAGTCAATAAATACATGCAAACATGGACGGCAAAACAAGGAAGATAAAATGTGTATTCAGAGATCCAAAAGTTTTGGGATTAGGTATAAGAGTTCATATTTAAAAAACCATATAAATAATAACCAGAATATCGTGTGTGTGTGTGTGTATAGGGCAGAAGGGACCCTTCCGGTTGTATCTAGAGGGTGAACTAGGCAGATTGTTGGGGGTCTACTTATACTTCATGTATACCCAATATATACGTATATATTATGGACTTCATTCAAGATATTATGATAACGTTGTCAGATTTTTGAAGGTTGTGAAATCGAGAGGACTTAAAAAATATTTTTTTTAAGTGAATAAATAAGGTAAGGGTTTAAAGTCATGGATAAATAGAAACTTAAAAAAATTGAGATTCATGGTAAAATTATGAGATGTTTGGTAATTAGTTCAACTAATTAGATCGATTAGCTTAATTAAAAAAATAAATATTAAATAATTTTAATATTAAATAAATAATAAATATTTTAAATAATTAATGAAATATATATTTGATTTAATAATTGAGTTTTAATATAAAACTAAAAAAAGTTAAATATTTAAATCTCAGTCATTATTTTCAATCGATAAATTGGTTTTTTACCGATTTAATCAATTATCAATTTTATACAACAAACCAAATTCAATAAACCTCATATTCTCATTGAATTAATTCAACCAATGTTCAATTCGATTTTTTCACCAATGATTTTTTTTTTTGGCATTTCCTTATGCTCAAAAGGATCTTTTATTACACTCAAAATCTCACATTAATCATATTTAATTACTATAAATAGTAAGTCTTGAAACTTATAGCTAGATGTATTGAATGTTTTTCCTATGACCTTTTTTGGTTTATTAAAATAATTATATAAGGAAAAAAAATATAATTAATTCCTTTTATAGAAATTAACTACTATTCTTTCACAAGTGAATGATACACTTCAACATATAATATATAAACTCCCTTTTTCTTCTTCTTTTAAAGCTTTGTTCGTATAACAGTTGATAATTAGGAAAAATAAGTTTATGAAAAAATTATTGTAAGTCAACAATTATTGCTTTAATCTAAATCGGGAAGTATAGTTTCCAAAATTCTCTCAAAATAATTTTATTTCTTTATCTAGATCTAGATTGATCCAAAAGCTTATTTCGTTATTCAAAATAATATTAAAAGTAAAAAATTTTAATATTTATAATTAAATTTAAATAAAATATTTTATTATATATAGTAATTCAGTTCGATCTCAACTATTAAAACATCTATCTAGACCGAATTCAATTCAATACGGATCACTCCGAACCCATCAACTACGTGTAGTCTTTACCGAGTTGGCTGAAATAGCTTGGTCCAAAATGTTTGAATTTCATTTTTTCAATTTTTTTTACTACTTTTTTCCGAAGAAAAAATAATCCAAATTCTTCACCGAAATTGGAATAACGGGGTTTTTCATTTTCTTATTTTGGTTTGTAAACAATTCTAAGAATAAGACATAAACATATGAAATTTTTTGTATAATAATTCCCTTGATCCTCATGTATATAAACAATATTACAACATTTAAAAAAAAGAGTCATAAATAAATAACAATTGAACATGTAAAATTGAAAAAGAATAAAACAAACAATAGCAAAGTCCACTCCAATCATTCACCTAATCTAAATCTGATCTTTTACAATAACATTGAAAAACATGGCAGCTGCCGTGCTTTCGCCGTCGGCAAAGGACTCTCCACCTCTTCATCGTTGCCGGAAGATTTTTCTTTTTGATTAACGTCGTTGGTACTTGTTTCCTCTGGTCCAGCTGCTGGTAAATTCAAGTCAAAGTCGCGTTGACTTTGGGTCGATGATTTAACACCGTCGCTACCGCTGTTATTGTTGTTGTTGTTGCTCCCAGCTTCGTAGTGGCATCGCTTATGTCCTCCTAAGGCTTGACCTGAAGGAAAATTCTTGTAACAAATTGAACACATGTGAGTCTTGCCACTTTGGTTGTTCGTGGGAGGTGAATTTGCAGCCATCGTGGCTGTGGTGGCAGCGGCCGCAGAGACAGCAGCGGTGGCGGTGTTGGTGGTGGTGGTAGGGTGTTCATCAGCTCCAACAAGTTTCCTGTGACTAGACTTATGTCCTCCTAAAGCTTGATATGATGGAAATGTTTTGTTACAAACTCTACACCTGTAATGATTGAGGGAACTTTTAGCTGCACCTGAGGCTGAGGGGCTGTTTCTGGTAGTGGTTCCCTGAGCCAGCATGAGAAGGCAAAGAGCCGAGTATTCTTCTTCAGCTGATGGGTTTTCGATCCTGGGTCGTTTCGTTCTTTTCCTCTTTGTCCACGGCTCAACACACTGGAGGTCCACCATGTCATCATGGTGGAGCAGTACTGGAGTTGCAGAAGTCGGAGAATTCAACGTTTCAAGAGCCATTGAAGAGACAGTTTTGAATGGTTTTTTTTTCCTCTTGGTTTTGAGTGAGTGTTTGAGTGAACAATGAAGGATTTTTATATGGGATGGAAGGAACAAAATAACAATAGAAGAGAAGGATCGAAGGAAAGTGCTTATTAAGTGGAACAAAGTATAGTCTTTGATATGTTTGCACGTCTGATTAAGTCGTCCTTTAAGCGACTGGAGTGTGGCTTGGGTTACTATATAGTTTATAAACAAAAGTAAACAGGGGCTCTGCAGGAATATCAAATGGGGTGAGATTTTGGTGTTTCCTGCTAAGCGGCGACTTAATTTCATGACTATTCCAAGTCAGAAACCAAGACCTGGTCCATTCTTCAACTTTCTTTCTTCTTCAAGTGGCAAAACAGCACTTAATAAAGCAGTAATTTCAACAGTAACCTCTATAGGTGAGTTTGGTAAACGTTTTTTTTTTTTTTTTCAAACTTTTAAGATTTAAAAAAAGATTTAAATAATATTAATCATATAAAAAAAGTACGTAATAATCAATTGAATTAAATAATCGATTGCATTTTAATAAAGGGTTTAGAAAATTGTAACTTACTTTTACTTCACATAATCATAGTTCATTCGTTTATAAAAAATTTTGTGTAGTGGAAACATGGGAGGTGGTCGGAAATGTAATGTCAGAATGTAACTGTTGATGTCCTTTTTTTTTTAAAAAAAAATGAAATCCTCTTGAAATTGGTGTGTTTAGCGTTTGCACCATGTTTGCCATAGCAGAAGTGGCCTTAGTGGGAACTTGACTTTGTTTTTATTTATTTATTTTTCGATGGTCTGATTTTGATTTGTTTGGCGTGTCACTTGGTAACCGCGGCTGCGAGACTTTGCTGGTTGGTGAGTCATCTCGAAATTACTTGGGTCCTTCTGGTCTTTAGGCCGACGTGTCTATCAAATCAAGATTCAAGAGGTGAGTGATGAGCGGGGGATCATGCAGAGCGACCCATACGAGAAACTGAGTAATGGGGTAGGCTTAGCTGCTCGACGTGGACCACTAACCCTCCCCACTAATTAGCTCATCTCCATAACAAAAATCGGGTTAATTCCCACCATATACGTGATGATGAGACGTGTCTAGGACATTTTCAGGCCAAACCCTAACCATTTCACTTGTATGAAACTGCTTGACCCCATTGTCTCATTAAAAAAAATGCAAATCAAGCTCTAAATATTCAAAATAATTGATAACTTAAAATAACGTGGTTCGAATTATAAATTTATTAAATATTTATTTTTTTAAAAATAATTATATAAATCAAAACATTTCAATTCTAATTTTATAAAATGAAAATTTTTCTTACTTGATAAAGCAAGATATTCAATCTCAAATACAAACTTGCAAAATAGATAGTACATCAAGAGAAAACTCAAAGGCCATTACGCAAAAAGGTATTTATTGCTACAAGGAAAGCTTTAAGGAATTCCAATACTCTGAGATGTGCAAGAATACCACTTTCTTCGTATTCAAATGCATGATAGTGACTGTAGTATTGCTGAAATCTTAGTCATGACGCGTAATATATTTGTTTTTTTGTTTTGATTGCTATACTTTGTGACACATTGGCCATTGCTAGCTGGTATCTATCTCATACAGCTTGAGAGTAGTGACCAAGTCGTCATGTTGTTGGTTATTGCCAACGAGCTAATGATTCAGATTCATGGCCGGCAACGTTATGTTCTAGTAGTAGTACCCCACCACATGGCAGCTATGTTTTGCTACTATCGAAACAAAAAGGAGCTTGGTCGAAGGTATTCAAATCCAATGTTATGGTTTGAGTAAGAAAGAGACGGAGAACTCCCTGGTTGAAGCACTCACACTATCACCACAGTCCATCATATGGGTCGCGTTGAAGTATTATTTTTCATAATTTGAATAATCCCTATTTGAATTACTATTTAAAAATAAAAATATTTTTATTTAATTTATTTATAACTAATAATATAAAAATATTATTTTAAATAACAAAATAAATTTTTGATTCAAATCGAACTCAATTTGATTTAAAATTATAAAAAAATAAAAAATTTAGGACCACACCCCCACTTATGCAATGAACATATCTAATCACAGCATAAAGTCCAAATTATTCCTATAAAAAAATAAATTCTAGAATAAAAAATATGATTTAGAGTTCATATTGAGATGTACTTAAACAAGATTTCTCACTATTGTTCATTGCACTTTAGACAACTGTCCCCTCTTTGAACAGTATTACTTATTAGCAAATTATTTTGTTAATTTCAGTGATCAAGCAATAGCTTTTTTGGTCTAACATTATAAATGATTCCACTGAAATTAAGCATTTGATAGAAAAATTTGAGCAAAAAATAAAAAAATTACCAACTGAAATGGTAGCCCAAAATTATATATCATCAAAACCCCTTACTTGAGTAGCTTGAATCTTGGACAGCCCAATTATTGTATTTTGATTTTTCCAGATTTCTGAGACAGCGGCTTCGGGGGAATTACAAGTTGGGACTCCATTGTCTTTTAATTGGGCCCAGTCATACCATCGGTGTTCAATTATGGAATAATAACACGAAGGAAACTTCGAGTGAAAAACTTTGAGACGACACATTTGAGGTTTTTTTTTATTTTTAATTATTTTAATTGCAATGCTCCAAATTTGAGCAGTTCCAAAATAGAAAGAGGATTCATCCATGTACATGGCAATGTGAACATATGAATAATTAGCCGAAAACCATAGAAAGTATAGTTTCAAAACCGGGCGAATACTTCACAGTAAAAGTTTTGTCTTGGTGCAATAGTAGAATTATTCCTATTGGAGTTGCCACTTGCAAATAAACAGTTTCTTGGTGACGAAATAAAGATGAATGCCCTGTTTAATAGCTAAAATGCAAAGGTTATAAGATTCTGTAAACAATCAGAGTGGCGCAGCGGAAGCGTGGTGGGCCCATAACCCACAGGTCCCAGGATCGAAACCTGGCTCTGATAAGAGTGGCTTCTTAATCTGCATCCTTTTTCTTTTTCCCACCAATACCTAAAACCAATGGAGACTTACAGAGACTCATTTTGGATTCAACTTTCAAAAACAATAAATCAAATTCATGGTTCAAATGACTAACTTGCGTTTATCCATGAAGAAAACCTCTTTATGAGCTTCAATCATGTTTTGGATTTTGCTCACACAAAGGAAAGACAGAAGAATTCAAACCCTCAACTTTAGTATGAAAACTCTATAACGCTTTTAATGAATGAAAATAAGCAGAGAGACCTTGCTACACCTATGAGCAGAGATGGTGAAAAAAACTGGTCATATCAGCTTCACATGTTTATTTTACTACTATTCTACCTAGGAATTTCAAGAATTATCTACTCAAATCTTGTGAATGACAGATCGGTTACTTAATGGCCGACATTAATTAACTGAATTTCACTCAACTTTTAGGCATCTTCGTGAAGATATAGAATTTGGTTGAGTAAGGTTGGAAGCCCTTAAAATAAACATTCCTATAGGTAATATGGGGAAAATACAGCAAAGAGACATGAACAAAAGTAAAAAAGTTCAAACAAAGATGTACGTTATTAAAGCCAAAGGGCTTTTATATATAGAGAGTGAGAATCAAAATAAAAAAAAGTCGTACAAATTTGTCATAGGATACCCACATAACTACAGTAGATACAAGAAACAAAATTCACCTTGCAATCAGATGAGACCTCACGAATCCTACTTTGTACTGAAACAAAACCCTACATTCTACATTGTTCAGCTGAGAATAAACTGACATTGAAGGAAACCTGAAACAAACATGAAGCCATGACGTCATATTGTAATTAAGAACTCTGGTAAGAAAGTAAGACAAGGGGAGCTTAAATTTAAATGAGATATAAATTATGGGTTTAAGTCAATTACTTGGGTCAGCATTGATGATCATGGCAGTGCCTCCAAAACTGCATGTTCCTCCATTTCTTTTGGTCTTCTGCCAGTAGCTATTGAAAGCATAAGACGCATGAGCCACGACGTTGTCTGGGTAGAAACAGCTCCCATTTGGCATAAGCTCGGCACAATCGGCACCACCTTCACCACAGGCGTAGTCCATTGCTTGCTTTAGAGTCTCAGCAGGAACACTAGGCTTAGCCACGCACCACAGCTTTTGCACCACCCCTATCCCTGGTGCTGGTGCCGTGTTATAGGCTGGATTACATGGTGGCAAATAGAAATCGTCAGGTGAGCTGGCGGGAACAAAGGGCGGAGGCTGCTTTGGAGCAATCGGGAAGTTAAATGGTGGTGGAGAATCAACGGGGAAGGAAATTGGAGGCGGTGAAGCAGTGGGGTACTGTGGAGGATGAGGCTTTTTGGCTACATTGGCAGGCACAGAAAAGCCAATAGATGAATGGAAGATAGAAGAAGCTATTTCTGGCAAAGGGGTTGGCCTAGCTGGATAGGGTTTTACAAACTTGGAATCCATGACTGAGAGCTTCCTGCTTGAAAGTTTTTTCACTTGTTGACTGGAGACTACCACATTGACCTTCCTAAACTCAAAAGATCCAAACCTTCCCATGAAATCCAGGTGGGAGGATAGTAAAGTCAAACCTTCAAGTAAAGAGGAAGACAAATTTGGATGAGCTCTAACGGAGTAAGTAGAGTTTGTATTATGAATGAACTCCAGCAGAGGTTTGATGACCTTCTTAGCCAAATCATCACTAAAAAGTGCAGAGTTTTGCTGCAAACAATTGGAAGAAAAAACAGCCGACACTTTGATATCTTTCTGAAGACCCCACCATGTAAGAGAGTGATAAATGTTCTCAACAGATGGTAGTAAAAGACCCACGCTTTCATCTTGATCATTTTGACAGAGAATAGTGTCACCAACAACAATGGTAGTGATTTCGGTAGCTGGAAAGTGAGCTAAAACATGGAGCCTGAGCCAACTCTCAGCCTTCGAAACACTGCTAGATACCTCCCCGAGGGCATTGCCATTCACAGGAACTGCTATAGGAAGATCACCGTGAGATAATGCATGAATAACCTCAGGTGTTGTATCATAAAGTTTGAGGTACTCAATAGATTCTTGACCTGCACCTGCAAAAAAAACAAAAACAACATAAAAATGTTTTCAAAAAGATATGTAGAAGAAAACGAACCCATATTTTGACATAAAATGAAACAGTTTTTTGGAGAAAAACTGTATATTACATACCAGTAAGACCCAGAAAACAGAAAAAGAACAAGCAAAAGATTAAAAACCCCATTTTCAACATTTTTTTTCAACAATAGAGATCTGAAAATGAAGTTGGGTTGGGACGGAGTTGAGCACTTGGGAATTCTAAAAAGGCTCTCGAAAAAACCCTTTAACCCCCACCCTGTGTCTCTCACTCCCTCCCTCCCCTCTCCTTCCCTGTGCAAGTTATTTTAAGTGGGTTTTTTACTCTTTGAAGTGTTCACCATTGATGGAGTATAGCCTTTAAGCAAAACTACCTATTTTTACTATCTGCTTTTTAACCAAACTCAAAGAGTACAAGACTACAAAACTTAAAAGAACCGAAGCCTTAAAGGGGTTCAAGTAAGCAATGTATGATTGCAAGCCAAAACAGCAGAAGAAATATGCAAATCATGGTTCCCAAGATTTATCACAGATCCATTGAAAGAGAAGGGTCAATTTTTTCCAACTGAGCATAGGGACGCGTGGAGCCAAAGAACGAAAAAGGCTGTGCATTGGTGCGGAAAGTGTGAGCTTTCTTGCAGCAATTAACCATTGCCCAAGACACCCCCTTCGATCGAGACTTTGTTTTTCTATATTTGTATTTTGTTCAACGGGACTTTTGGGGAGTATCTGAAGTGGACCAGTTGTTACTTTTGTTATCCAAAGACAAGTTTGCTTTTACACGTCGGTTGATTACGCCCGCCGTGGGGGGAGGGGGGGAGTACGAAAGGAACAGTTTTCAGTGGGGGCACATGAGGTTAAAAACAAAAAAAGGAACAAAAAGAGGCTCAGTGATTGGTAGCAGAGTGTGGGGCCAAGAGATCGATTGGACGGTCGAGACCAGCTTCACCAGGAGAAATTCATGATCTTTGATCTGGACCACAATTTCCTCATATTCCAACTTTTTCTAATGTGTTTTTAAGTGCTCTGACTGAGTTCCATACTGGTACACTGATACAGGTGAAGCCGTGAAGGTAATGGCTAATCCTATGACAATGGCACTTCATGGGCCATGATTTGATGGTAATTGAAGCGAAACGAGACCCAAATTTTTGGAGTTCTAAGGATGCGAATGAAAACCAAAAAATGTAACTTTTGTTGTTATATCTATTTGTATATAGATATGATACAGTACAGGAGACAGTAATCCAACCCGAGATAATGCACTTACTCGAAATCTTAATCAACCATCATCCTAAACTTAACTAAAATGTTAACAATCTAAGCATATGGATATTGACATTGATCATTACTTAATCCCATTAATAATTGGTTCAAATCCGATAATTTTAAATATGACATACTATATTTAATAAATATAAAAATAATATAATAAAACAATATATGATACTTTCAAACACTATAAATATGATATATTTAAATTTTAATAATGTGTTATATTTAAAATTGTGATATATTTAATAATTTTTCTTTATTTTACTTCTAAAACCAAAATCGTAGGCTTATCCACCCTTATCCACCCACCCATTGCTACCTGAAGGCTTCAGCGGTGTTTGAACTCTCTGTATGAAAGCCCTGTGAAGCTGGGCCCTTAATCCCATATATGGCAACTTAGGATTCATATTGGAGTGGAATCCATTAATCATTAATCGAAGGAAAAACACAAAAGGAAAGTTGATATATTTTAGTTGTAGATTATTTTGTCATCTGATTTTTACCCTTTTGCTGGGGAGGGAGTTCGGTGAAAAGGTAAGATATTGAACTTATTTTAACTTCATAAATAAATTAAAATAATATCACATATTTCATTTTTTTATCGTATATCAAAATATATGCGTCATTCTATTAACTTTAATAGTAAAGTCTAATAATTTTACTGTAAATAAATATGATAATTTATCTTAGTACAATTGCTCTCCGAATAAGTTTGGAGCTTGAGATTAAAACCAAGTAGTTTGCGCTTCCTGAGTAGATATTGTTTTTACCAGCACCCGTATAATTTGTTGACAAAATACTAAACTTTTAGTTTTAGTAATCCGAAATCAAACCTACACCTTCAAATATATATATATATATATATATATATATATATATATATTATAAGCATTGCTTTAGAACATAGGGAACCAAAAGGGAATAAAGGGAAAAACAGGGTAGATTTGCCTTGTGAATCAGAATTGCCTTGGGGATGTGAAGCAAAAGAAAAGAAGAAGGTTTCCGTGTCTACCACTCCATGCACCAAATTGGTCGACTCTGGTACTCCCTTGCTTCAAACACTGTTCTTAGAAAAGCAAATAATTTAGATAAAGTTTTAAAAAAATAATAATAAAATTGATGAGGAATTTAAGAGCATATTATTATTTATTTTTTTATCATTTTCTTATTTATTAAACTTATTGTATAATTCATATTGTATCTTGTTCAGAAAATATTTTTCAATGGATGATAGTGCATACTATGGAAATTAATAAAGAATTAGACTTAACTTCCCTCACATCAATAAAAACCAATCTTCCCATTTGACTATTGAATATAGGAGGGATGATGGGGCAAATGACTAGTAAGGGGGAACTCGTAATAAAAAGAAAGAATGTCTTTATCTCATAGAACATGACCAATCCCCACTCAATTGCCAGCTTTTCCACGTAGCAAACAACTAAACAAGCAAGCTTTTCCCACTTGTTCAAAAGCTTACAAATTGAAGGCTTTGAATTTCGGCTAACCTATCTCATAATTCTATTATGTCCTTATATTATTAATATATTTTATATTTTTATAAATTTTAACACGTTAATAATTTATTTTATATAAAATTTTAATATTTTATGTATTTACGTTTTATCATATTTTAATTAATTTTTTTATGTAATATTCATGTAATTATATTTAATATTATAAAGTCTAATTAATTTCTTTTTTTTTCAAAGTGCTTAACAAGAACAACAAATTGACCTATGCACAAATCTGCCTTTAGGGTGGTTTGATTTCATAGGGCATCAAAGCACCGACGAAATAGATGCTTTGGCCCTTTGGCTATTTTTGCATTGCAATTTGATGAATTGCATGGCTACAACAAAAGCAAAGATTAGATGCCTGACGTGCTGCACCAAGTTTCAGCATTAAAATTAAAATAAAATTACCAAAAAATATAAAAATAAAATTAGAAATGTTTTGATCTTTTACTTTATTTATATATAATATTTTAAATAATACTCACTATTAAAAAAATTACTTATTTCCAAAAAAAAACCCAGAAACCTCAAAGTGGGTATCCCATATTCTAGTAATAAATAGATTGTTAACTACTATATTTGTTACAATTAATATTACTTTACATAGTATATTAACTAATGAAGAGAATGCTCGAAAGACATCTGTTAACGAATCTTTATTTTACTTAATCTACTAAAACAATACAATGTATCTATTAACTTTTTCTTCCTTATACAATTACCCATTCTATTAAGATGAATACAAACAGAAAAGATAAGCTAAATATTAATTTGACATGTTACTCTACCAAGTGCTGCAAAGGGGAAAAAAATATTGAAATGAGGCTATAGAAATTAAAATATGCAATTCGACGTAATTTGGCCTAATTTTATACTTGAATATATTGGATTAAGACTGATTAACAAGTAACAAATTAAACGAGCTTGAGAATTTGTCTGATCTGATGTGAATTAATAATTAATCCCAAAGCATTTTTTTATTGACTAATATCATATTTAATTTAACTTTTAAGCACCAATTAAACGCCTCCAAAAGTCTTCTTCTTTGAAGATCCGCCCAACAACCATCCTTCGAAATTGTCGGTCAATTGTGCTTTGTCTGGAACAAGGTTTTGGTCTTTTTCCATGTTCCTACTTCGTTTTCAAGAATTTTATTATTTTGACTAGAAAGACCTCGTCGGTAGAAATTGAGCTTTTAATTTCAGTAATTACAAAAGTAATTTATCATAGTTTTTATTATAAAACAATTTATCTAATATTTATAAGATCTATATATTTTAGGGTTCTTGAAGCATAAATACAAGCGATTTTGTCTTTGTTTTTTTTATTAATAACAGTTACCCATTTAATGATGTGTAACCTTGAAATGTCAAGGTAAAATTTTTATATTCTATTCGTATATATGACAATTTTGGATAAAAAAACAATAAAATTAAGGTAGAATTATTTCATCGCATACAACCCTTTATTAATTTATAAGAATTAAAAATAAAATATGTGATTATCTCTTAACTTTGTTTAAAGAGCTAAAAATTTCTTTGTTAATTTATAAGAAAACGGGCTCAAAATTTAAATATCTCGTCAAATAATTTGTTAACATAAATGGCAAACTTTCATTAATTTTGTTACTTTATTTCTAAAAATTAGCAAAGTTAAAATTAAAATGACAATTTATCGAAATTAAATTACGGTTGCATAATTCATTATCAACTTATAATAAAGTGACAAATTTGATCAGAATCTACTCATTTTATGATTTGTTTAAGTGTCCTTTTCAAAGAATTGGCTTCGTCCTACATGAACCATGCACATGTAAAATGGAATTTGGACATATAGAAAAACACATCATAGAAAATGAAAATATATAATTTAAAAAAAAAAAACTTAAATAAAATCCCTTTAATAGTACATCAGACAAGCTTGGAAAAGAGCATCTAATTCTCGAACAACTTTGTTAGGTTAGGACCAATTTGTGGAGATGGCTAAAAGCATATGGCAAAATTAATAAACTTAAATAATTTAAATTCTTTTTTTATATTTTATTTATAATTATTGCCATGTATTTTTCTACCTACCCCAAGAAGTTTTGTAGCAAAATTTATGCCTTCAACAATAATAATGCCCACATTGGCAGCAAAATATTAATACTGTTTTGTCCTATCAATGGGCCAAAGGAATATAGAAATTTCATGCCTCTAAAATAATAAAAAAAATTGACGCATGTACTAAAATTAAATGATTGATATTTATAATAATACAAATATATCATATGATATTATATATTAAATTTTTTTTTTACCATTGAATTAATATTTCAATAATACTAAAATTTAATATTAGAATTTCGAGTTTGAATTCGAATCTCAATCGTAGATATAAAAAATCAATATTACTAATAAAAGTAAAAAATAAAATGGATACAGAAACTCAAATGATGTATTATGTTGAATTTATGGCTAGGCAATAAGATGAATAAAAATGTGAAAGAGAAAAGCTAAAAAGTTTTACATATATATATATATAAAGCATCAAATGAAATAGTATGAATGTGAGACATAAAATCTTTTGTTTTAAAATTTATATTATGCACACATCACATTATTGTTTTTAAATTGGAAACATTTAGTCTGTGCCAACCTAAGAACTGAATTTGTGCACAAAAAAAAAATCATATTATGCATGCTTTAATTGATGAGAAAACATGTATTTTCCTCTTAATCGTGACTTAATTTTTTTTTATAAATATTTCAAAAATAAAATATTGAATGTGCCAAAATATTAAGATTATTAAAAAAAATGAAAAAGTCAAAAATATGCTGAATTTATCAAAAATATTTATAAAAACAATTAAATTATAAAAATGGGATAACATTGCCTTTGCAAGGTGGTGGTCTCCAATTTGCAAATTAGAATGCACAGCAAAAGGCGGAAAAAAAGAGATGAGATTAAAAAGAAAAGTTAAAAAGGAAAAGCCGTTGGGCGTGTGCTTGTCCCCCCCGCCGGGCCGGCCCCAACCAATAGCGAGTGAGGGTCGGTCGTCGGTGTATGACTCAATTTAATCTATTATCGAACGTGATAATTAAATATAATATAATATAAATATATTAATAAATTAAAATTTATTTAAATATATAATATTTTAAATATAATTTTATTATATTAAAATATATAAATATAGTTTAAATATTTTAATTCTTGAATAAGACTAACTCATCATGCTTTTTTTTTTTTTTTAATTTCTAAATTACGTTTAAGTCGTTTGTTCCTTTCGATTTCTCAAATTCTTCCCCTACATTTTACGTTATTCCTTAACAAACTTGCCATTACTCTTCTTTATCACAATAATTTATAAAACGCAAACCAACAATTCAACATCCAATTTGTTATAATTCTGCATAATTGAATGCCACCAACTTTTATCATCAAATCAAAACCAACCAAGAAAAAAAAATATTAAAGCAAGATCCCAAAAATAGGAAAAATAGAAAAAAAAAATTACTATAGTGTTATTATAGTTAAAAGTCTGTATTATAATGAAAGATCATTTTAGTCGTATATCATTAAATTTAATATTTTAATCGTTATACTTTTAAAATTATAGTAAATGAGGAAAAATAATTAAAAAAATTAAAAACTGTTTGAATGTCAATAAAATGTCGATATATCATGAGATGTGAATGTCAATAAACTGTTTGAATGTCATATATCATTAAATTTAATATTTTAATTGTTATACTTTTTAAATCGTAGTAAATGAAGAAAAATAGTTAAGAAGATTAAAAACTGTTTGAATATCAACAAAATATCGATTTATCATGAGATGTGAATGTCGATAAACTGTTTGAATGTCATTTATCATTAAATTTAATATTTTAATCGTTATACTTTTTAAATTGTAGCAAATGAAGAAAAATAATTAAAAAGATTAAAAACTGTTTGAATGTTGATGTATGTGAAATTTTAAATTTTAACATAACCCAAATCTGAGCCTAAACCCAAATATATTTTTGTATAAAATTTAAAATTTTATGGCACATGATATGTCAATATTTTATTAATATTTAAACAAAATTTTTTAATATTATTAATTATTTTTATTTATTTACCATAATTTTAAAAATATAAAAATTAAATATTAAATTTAATTATATAAAAATTAAAATATTTTATCCATTATAATATAAAAATTTATAACAAACTTTTACCGTTATTATACAATTAAATGAATATATTTGAAGGTAGATTCGTTTATTTGTCTATCCGAATTCTATTTTTATGGAAGAGTATTTTGAGAAAAAAAAAATTCAAATGTGAAAATTCGTTTCCCAAAAAATTTAGAAAAAATTATGACGAATTAAATTGAACATAATTTTTCAAAAAAATAAAAAGATTTCTTGATTGCGTTCTTACAAAAAAAAAAAAAAAAAGTGAAGAAATAATATATTTTAATCTCTCAGCTTAGGCTTTAAATTAGAGTAGTAAAGTGAAAGGAAAAATATTTAATGAAATATGTGCCAGTGGCGGTGCTACTGCAGTTCTCGATCCCGATGAAAGATGAAACAATTTAATACGAGAAATAGTATTAACAAAAAATAAATGGACAAAAAAGGGCATGAACGAGGTCCTTTAATTTTCATCATTTCCATGGTTACCATCGTCCATTTATGATTTTCAAAAGAACCTTCTACACCCAACTCAAAAAGCCAAAGTTGGTTCTCTCTTCTCTGCTTGATCTGTTTTAATTTTTAAACTTAATCGGTCAACATAAAATAAAAAAAATATAAATATGATATATCATATACGAAAATTAATAAAATTTATAAAATATTAAAATATATAATATTTTAATATAAATAAATATATTTTTAAATGTTATTATAATTTAAATTTATTTATGAATAAGATTAAATATAAGATAATTTTTTATCAAAATTTAATTTTAATTTGTTAGTTTATATTATTATTTAAATTTATATAAAAATTATGTTAAATAAATAGTGATTTAATTCCATTTATATAAATTATCAAATTTTGTACTTGAATTTTATCTTATAATAACCAAATAAATTACCCTGACTTTTAATTGATATATTCCAATCCCATAAACTGTTCCACCTCCCCACGTCAGGCGTAGAGAAATAAAAAATTGATTTATTTTTAAAAAAAATTAGTAATTAGTGTTAAAATTTTATTTTAGAAAAATAAAGAAGAATGCGGCTTTTGCTGATCTCAGCTACGTGGAGTGGGGGGCATCCAGATCTTGCAGCAAAAAGAAGCTTCCCCTGACTAAAGAAGTAGAAATTCTTCTTTCTCTAAAAAAAGTGATATTTTTTATTTTTTTTTTCCGAAGGGTCGAAAGGAGAAACAAAGCCTTCTTGTCTCCATTGATGAATTTGGGGGAAGAAGAAAAGAATAGAGAAGATTTTCTACCCAGAAAAATTCACCATGAAAGCTCATGATTTGAGCTTCTTTTTCATCTTACTATCATTGTCTACATCAACAACAAAGACTTCTTGTTCTTCTTCTGTGATTCAGGATTTTATCATTCATAGAAGGATTCTACACCAACCATTGTTTCCAGTAGGTTCAGCTCCACCTACAGGGGATGACAATTCTGTAACTCCGCCACCTCCTCCGCCTGATAGTCCTGTTTTTCCAGACCCAAATCAGCCATTCTTCCCTGATGTTCCTTCAGGGCAGCAAACCTCAGATCAGAATCAACAAACTACACCACCAGCTGCACCAACCAATGGCTCAATTCCAATCCCAACTGCAACACAACCAACCAAACCAGCTAAAAAAGTTGCAATCGCAATCTCTGTTGGGATTGTGACATTGGGAATGTTATCAGGGCTCGCTTTCTTTTTGTACCGCCATAGGGCGAAACACCCTGGAGAAACCCAGAAGCTTGTTGGGTGGAACTCGGAAAGGTTCCAGGATGACTCTTCCAGGGTGCCGCCTTCGAGTTTTCTTTACATTGGAACCGTCGAGCCTAGTAGGAGATCGGTGACTGAAGTGAATGGAGGATCAACAAACGCAAATGGTTCACCTTATCATAAATTGAATTCAGTAAAGAGATCGGAGCGGTATAGGCCGAGTCCAGAGTTGCAACCATTGCCGCCATTGGCTAAGCCTCCGACAGTTGAGAATTCTTCACCGGCTGCAATGTCATCTTCATCATCTTCTTCAGATGAAGAGAGTCAGGGGACTGCTTTTTATACCCCGCAGGGCTCGACAATTAGCAATGAAGAAAATTATTATACGCCGGTTTCGCGTCCGATTAGTGGCAGTTTGGTGACGCCGGCGAGGAATGAAATCAATGGGAATTCTAATTCTGTTCCTCGTTCAAAAAGAACATCTCCAAAAACAAGGGTTTTTGCTTCTTCACCGGAAATGAAGCATGTTATTATACCTTCAATAAAGCAGCAGCAGCAGCCGCCGCCGCCTTCTCCTCCTCTTCCAATGCCAACATCACTGCCTCTACAACAATCAGAAGGCGTAGCGGCGGAGTTACATGAGAACCAAGAAATTAGTTATGTAAAAAGGCCAAAATTCTCCTCCCCACCACCACCTCCAAATATGGCACTACTTCGATCAATTAGCAACCATTCGTCCCCACAAAGAACAAAAGTTCCACCCGCACCCCCACCTCCGCCACCGCCACCACCCCCTCCGCCCCCAGCAGCAGCAGTAAGACCGTCAATACCAAGGACAGTAAGGTCTTTGGAAACCAATGTGTCTCCAAAACCTTCCCAAGTGTTGAAAGAGCAAGAATCCTGGACTCCAAGTCCCAAAACAAGGCTAGGGAGTGGAACCAGGAAATCCATGAAAGAGGTTAATTATAAAGGCGCCAGTTCTTCAGAGAAGATAGATGGGGATGACGTGGATAGTGCAAAGCCCAAGCTAAAACCTTTGCACTGGGACAAAGTACGAGCAACCTCGGAGAGAGCTACGGTGTGGGACCAGTTAAAATCAAGCTCGTTCCAGTAAGTGATAAAAATTTGTATACTTCCTGACTGGGGGGATTAAGGTTTCAAGTAAAATCTCTAATCTTGGGGAAAAAAAATTGCCCTTGTTTGCAGATTGAATGAGGACATGATGGAGACCCTTTTTGGCTGCAATTCCACAAATTCAGCACCCAAAGAACCTATTAGAAGATCTGTTCTGCCTCCTGTTGAGCAAGAAAACAGAGTGTTGAATCCAAAGAAGTCTCAGAACATTGCCATACTTTTGAGAGCACTGAATGTAACGCGAGATGAAGTTTCAGAAGCTCTTTTGGATGGTAAGTCATTAAGTATCAATCTCCTCCATTTTCTATCAGTAATCAAGTTTTTAGCTGTGCTGCAAATTTTGCCCTTTTTTAAATTTATTTGGTGACGGGGCTTTAGGACTTTAAGAGCCTAAAATTTATTGGTTTTCACTTCTCCCAAACAAACATAACAATTGGCAGCTTGGTCTCCTTCTAAAGGCAACATTGAGATTGCAGCAGCTTATAGTAGACCATGTTTTAGCTACTCGGTGTCATTTGTTGATAGGTTCTTGAGCTCAAACCATATTGTCATGAACCATCTTTGAATATATATTTCCAGTTCCTCAAATTTCGAAATCTGGGTTGCATCTCCGGCCCTTTTGTCCGATGTTACTCCGATCCGAGTAAGTGTCGAATATAAGTATATATCTGACATTGATATGTTCATTTTTTTAAAAAAAAATTTACATGTATTTGGAGGGTCTTTGAAGGGTCATATCTATGTTCAAAAATATATCAGACACAATGTCAAACACGAATAATTAACAAATAGCCGGAGCAACTTAGCTTTTTTCAATGAAAGATGAAGAACAACCCCTGTGTTAGATGGATCAAAAAAAAATAAATGAAACTTGATGAACTTAATTAATAATTTATTATCATTGCAACTAAAAGAGAGCAGGAGAAAAAGAAGTTTGTTTGTAAGGCCACTTGGATCATTATGTTAGTTTCATCATGAAAAATAATACCAATAATAATACTAAAACTTTGAAGGAAAGAAAAAATAAAGACTTAAAAATTACATACAGGACAACCAAGATCTTGAAAGACCAATCTTTTACAATATTTTATCACATATATTATAATAAGCTCATCTTATTAGTATCTATTGTGTTTGATCATTTCTTAATGTGATAAATTGACTTTCAAGTCTTTTTAAACTATCTTTACTTAACAATTCTTTGCCATTATAGAAACATTACTTTATTCTGAAGATTATTTATGAGCCATCATGTGAGAAAACAAGTAAAAGAAAACGTTAATTATTCTCTTACGTTAGTCTGATTCTTCAATTTTTTTGGAGTACCCATTTCCGATGCATATTCGGATATGGTTATGGGCATATGATCTTTCAAATACATGGAAAAACTTATAAAAATTGAATATATCTGTCTTGGATACATATCTATATCCAATATTCATACCCGAGTCCAAATATCATAGTTATTCTCCACACCTTAAACCATTTTATCCAGTAATATTGTGTTTGGGATCATTATAGATCTATCCCTCAAAAATTCTTGTACTTGAGTGGAAGTATATAGATATATCAAATAAGGCAATATCAGGAGTTTGTATTTAGAAATATATAGATCAAGGAAAGAAGATGAACAGGTTCTTTGGGATGCCACTTATGGGCCTTAATTTGCAAATAATCGTCTAGTTAAATCTTGAATTTCAGTTTGCTAAATGACATGCTATTCTGTTTGCATTTATCAGGTAACCCAGAAAGCTTAGGTGCTGAGCTTTTGGAGACTTTGGTAAAGATGGCTCCAACAAAGGAGGAAGAAATAAAACTTAGAGAGTACAGCAGGGACGTCTCGAAACTAGGATCTGCTGAAAGGTTTCTCAAGACAGTACTTGATATCCCCTTTGCCTTTAGAAGAATTGAAGCCATGCTGTATAGAGCAAACTTTGATACAGAAGTGAAGTACTTGAGGAAGTCTTTTCAAACCCTTGAGGTATTAAAATTCATAAGGCACAATGCTATGTGATTTAAACTAAGTTACTCGGACTCCATTGTGAGTGTTAGACATGGGTATATGTCTGACATGGATATGTTTAATCTTTTTTAAGCTTTTCTATGTATTTAGAAGGTCTTAGGAGGGTTATGTCCCCATACCTATATCCGAATATTTAAAGAAAAATGTAGTGTCAGAGCAACATTGGATTTAAATATCCCGAGACTTTTTCACATAAAAAGGTTCCAAAAACTTTCTGGTAAAGGCTCCCAGAAATTCATTTCTCTCTATGTAATTTTCAGGCAGCAAGTGATGAATTGAAGAATAGCAGGTTATTCCTCAAACTCCTGGAGGCTGTTCTCCGGACAGGAAATCGTATGAACGATGGCACCAATCGTGGTGATGCTAAAGCTTTTAAACTTGATACCCTTTTGAAACTTGTTGATATAAAGGGAACAGATGGGAAAACAACACTGCTACACTTTGTGGTTCAGGAGATCATTAGATCTGAAGGTGCTGGTACTAACTCTACAAATGGGAACCTCGAAACCAAAATGTCCTCCAACATTAAGGAGGATGATTTCAGGAAGCAAGGATTGCAGGTTGTGGCCGGGCTGAGCAGAGACCTCAGCAATGTCAAGAAGGCAGCAGGAATGGACTCAGATGTCCTAAGTAGTTATGTGTTGAAGCTCGAAACCGGACTTGACAAGGTCAGGTTGGTTTTACAATACGAGAAGCCAGATATGCAGGAGAATTTCTTCAACTCGATGAAGATGTTTCTAAGAGATGCTGAAGAGGAGATTTCTAAGATCAAGGCAGATGAAAGAAAAGCTTTTTTGCTTGTGAAAGAAGTTACTGAATATTTTCATGGGAATGCAGCAAAGGAAGAAGCTCATCCTTTCAGAATCTTCATGATTGTGAGAGATTTCCTGTCGATATTGGATCATGTCTGCAAGCAAGTGGGGCAAATGCAGGATAGAACAATGGTGGGTTCCGCTAGATCCTTTCGGATTTCTGCAACTGCTTCACTACCAGTTCTTAACAGGTATAATGTGAGAGAAGAAGCAAGTTCAGACGACGAAAGCCTGTCTCCATAAACTTGTCTGAATACTGGTCCCAAGGGGAAATATCAAATTAGCTCATAATCCCATTTTTAGACACCCTTTTCCAACTGAACCAACAGCAAAAATGTCTCATTTACCACTACAAGCATTCAAAAACCATAGCTTATCAACTCAAATCTCAATTCACATGGGGAGACATAGCTATTGGCTGATAAAGGTACGCCCCTTTCCATGAGAATCTCATCAACTCGGTTTTTACTCACTTTGTACAAGAATCGAAAGCTAGCCTTTTAGCGTCCAAATGTTTAAAAAACTATGTAATAATAAGAGGATAGATTGTGGGAAAATTGAAAGGTACCACCATCTACATCCGGCAATAAAATGGATGACGAAATGAAGAACATACATGCCGGACCAATGGAACAAACAAGCAACATATATTTTTCTTTGTCTACTTCAACAACACACATGCCAATACTCAAGATTCAAATTTCTTCTTTTAGATCAGATTCCTGTATATTTTTTAGTAAAAAGGGGAATTTTTTTTTATTTGTTTACTATATGCAATGGTTTGAATTTACTTGATAAACCACTAATAATGTATCTAGCAGTTTTGCAAACGTTATTTTTGGATTGGACTTTGGAGCTATCTATAATTCTGTATCTCAAGTTTTGGTTTAACTTCTAGTTGGTATTAGGAAGATTACTTTTCTTTTCTTTTTTTTTTTTTTGAGTAAAGCAATTAATGAGATGTTCTCAGCATGAAAATGATCACCAAATGAATGCTAAAATGCCAGAATGAAGTAAAAAACAAAAACAAAACAAAACAAAACATTTCCCATTTTTATGGAAGATTTTTGTTATGTCATGGGTTTTTCTCTATCTGGATAAGGTAACAAAGTAAAGCTTTAAAAGTGAAGTCAGAATTTATTACGGCATACCCTAAGTAGTTTTGAAAGCCCGTTTCTGTTATCTTGTTTCCTCTATTGCCTTTTTGGGAATGTAGATGCATGGAGGATAGCAAATTGGATATTTATATATTTTTTAATACTATTTGAATTCAAATTTATATAAGTATTTTAAATTTTGAATTCGTTTATCATTTTCATTAAATTTATATATTATAATTCTAATCTGAATTAAATAACATTCTTTATCGTATATCTAAAAATTAGTTAAAAATTTAAATTTATGAAGTAGCTAATCTTGAAAGATAGGATTCGATTCCTTCCATAAGCATAAATTTATGCATTTTACAATAAACAGATAATGGATTCAGATTTTCATATCTATTATCTACAAAAGGTAGTGCAGATTTAGATAGCTAATTTACATATTTGAATCTATTATTCATAAAAGTAATGTAGATTCAAAAAATGAATATATAAGGGTTCATATCCATGTAAGCACCGATTCCTCAGTGGATATAATTATACCATCCGAATCCGTAATATCTAAACTCACAAAAAACATATCTAAATGAATTATTCGTAAAAGTAGTGCAAATATGAATAATAGATATATAAAGGTTTATATCTACTATTTACAAGATTGTCATATGTAATATTTTAAAACATTTGTAAATATATCCTAAAAATTTTATTATATTATTACTCTATCTGTTTATAAAATCTAAATATTTTACGGGTAATTTATATCCTATTTATGCATTTGGGGTATGCTTGTGGGGTTGAATTATCTATTGTGGATCCACCAAACATCATTACAAAATTGATGAATGTGACATAATTAAACAACCTGACGAATATCTTTCAAATCAATTCTTTCCATTTGGGTTCATCAAGACATAGGTCCCTCATTCCACCTAGTCTGAACTTTTTCAATAATTTGTAATGCCCCATCTATTTTGGCAGTTTATTTCTGAAAAGCTGATTTATAATTGGAGAGACTTGTCTAGTAAGGATTTTGGGGTTCAGCAAAAATTGCGTATCACATACTTGGATAATCGGATGTAAATGTTAGAGTTAAATATTTCTATAAAAATAAAGCATTAAGAGCAATATAAACTTGAAAGTATATGCACAAAGGAACTCAGCAGGAATTTGAATCGGCGAAGAGAAAGAAGTGTAGCTCCAGTATCGCCACATTCTTTTGCAATGAGTGCAGCCGCCAGTGACTCTAAACTTGCAACCAGTGAAATGG
Organism: Adansonia grandidieri; assembly: GCA_038382065.1. Lineage (NCBI taxonomy): Eukaryota > Viridiplantae > Streptophyta > Magnoliopsida > Malvales > Malvaceae > Adansonia > Adansonia grandidieri. The sequence goes on along the minus strand of JBBYHK010000006.1, from coordinate 6,548,077 downwards.
TGAATGTTATGTTACTTGACTCGGGTGACAGTGTTAAATATAAATACATGTCAGATACATGTATGCTTAAAAATTTTTTAAAAAATTTTTTGAATCATATTTTTGTATTTATATTAAAAAATGTGCGCGATACAAATATTTTAAGAACAATGAAGAATCGGAATGACGTATAGAGCAAACAGGCAATTCAAGCCCTTTGCAGGCTCTATAATTGCAAGGTGTTCTGTCCCTGTGAAATCCTTTATATGTCAAGACCAATTGCCCTGCAACCATCTTCTGCAAATGTCAAAACATAGTTGAATGTAGCTCTTTCGCTCATTTGTTTTTCTGATTTTCTACTTTTGCATCTGGAAATTACATTGACTTTGGAGATTAAGATCAAAGTGCTAGTAACAAAAAGGAAAAACAACCCTTACAAAGAAATTCCTTACATTTTCTTCATCAATCATGGATTTTTCCCAACCCTTACAAAGAAATCCCTTGCATTTTCTTCATCAATCATGGATTCCAGAAGTTCTTTTCCAAGTTGAAGCTAAGAGCAGTTTAGCAGTTTCATTATTTTACCTAAAATGTAATTTGGCATTAATAATCTTTTGAACAAGAAGTTATTTCCCCAGACCTTGAAAAGCCCTTCAAAGCGTCAAAGATAATTAATAATTTCCAATTAGTCTACTGTTCACAAAACTGTATTCCAGGACGATTACGATAATCGGATGAAAATCGGAGACTGCATCTTGCATCTTGCAGCTAGCGGAACACCTTAGGTTGCATTTATCTTTATTAACTAAAGACTTTTGCTTGTTTCAACAAGCCTTTTAAGACAGAAGAAGCCATGCCTTGTTAGCAAATATCAACCGAAGGTTTTGGATCAATATTGTGCTTTCCTAGAAGCTTATTAGGATATGCTACTTACCAATAATCTATTATTTATGTTGTGTTTATATCCATTATGATCCAAAATATTTTATAGTTAATAATTTTCAACTTCACATGCAGTGTATCAAACAGTTATTCTTATTATAGCATATCAACTTTGCTAAACATTATATTTGCCCAAGAATTTGAAGTTTTATTATATACTGGAATTTTTTACGTTCACGATGTGAGTGGGTTCTATTTTTGTTATTTTTTTTAATTTGAAAACTTAAGTAGTTTACTTATGGTAAAATAATTAGTTTTCTTATAATTTTCAAAGGATAAATTTTAAAAGGTAGAGTTGATAGATTTTATAGTTTTTAAAAGATAAGTTTTAAAATAAACTTGGTTTATCTTTTTATTTTAATTTTAATTTTGGGCTTTTAGTAATTTAATTGACTGAGTTAGTGTCAGAAGGACTCGTAATATCAAATTTAGTTAAAAATTTTAATAAGAGTTTAGATAGAGATATTTCAAAAATTCGTTATTGTCTAATTCTCCAATTGGATAGGTAGTCAAATTGGTTTCGATGAGATTAAAAATAATAGTAACAGTGAGATTAAAATCAATGACGGGATATACGTTTTGATTCAAATATAGCAATGAAGATGAGATAAATTATAATGAAAACAGAAAATTATCATTCACAATATTAGATTAAAATGCATATTAATCATTATATATTTATACAACTTAAAAAATAATTTTCAATTATTTATTATTTTTTATGTATAATATTTTAATTTTATTTAATATTTAAAAATTTTATTCACTAAAAAATATTAACATATTATTTTTTATCAAAATTAATTATATATTTAATTATAATTAATAAAAATATTTATTAAAAAGATGGAATTATTATACATATTTTACTTTTATTTATCAATTTATATATAAAATTATATTATATAGTTAATTATTAAATAAAAGAATAAAATGAAGTAGAAGGGAATGAAAAGGTTCTGGGCTTTTCATTGACGGCTGCTTGGATGAGCCCAGGAAGATGTAAACTTGGTTCTGGGTTTTTCATTGAAGGGTGGTTGTAGAGGATCTGTTTGGATGAGCCCAGGAAGGTGTAAACTTGGTTCTGGGCTTTTGATTGTAGGCTGGTTGGACTATACATGGGCCACCAAAGCCCAAAAAAACTAAAAGAAATGGCGTCGCCCGGACTCGAACCGGAGACCTTCAGTGTGTTAGACTGACGTGATAACCAACTACACCACGACACCGTCGTTGGTAGGGTTTTCAAATCCTTTAGAATAATAAAATAGAAAGCGAGGTTTTGCATCATTACGAAGGATTATTTAGGAACTTACAATGTTTAAATTTGACTCTTTATGGTAGCATATGCATGAAAAAATTGTCAATAAGAATCTAATAAATGTCAATTATGTAACTTATTTGGTCTATATATATATATTTAAATATGAGTGAAAACATATGCTACTCTTAACTATTTTCATATTAACAAATAATCATCTTCTAATTCAAATAGCATAATATCAATCATTGCACTATTCAATTAGGTTTTTCATGTGTGACCACAATATTTAGTATGGTGATTGGTAGCAGTATACGACAAATTTATAAGTGTCTAACGTCTTGGTATCGAGAGACTAACTCACAATTTCATGAAAGAAAAAAAAAATGAAAAGGACATAGTATTAGAACCATGATTTTCCCCGTAAACTGAGAATTTGTAAGACATAGGACATCTAAAATACTAGAGATCATTCAAAGTCGTTGCTGACCATCTTGGAGTTGCCAAAGAATGAATTTTCAGTCAAGAGTTTTAAGTCCCTCAGCACTAGGACCTAAGCAAAAACAACAACCTCGCAACCGCAGCTTGCAATGTAAACATATAAACTATACTATATTATACCGTAGTATAATACAATATTGATATATTATATCTGAATTTGAACATGAGTATCATATATAGGTATATTTTTAATATAGATATATTTAATTTTTTTAAAAAAAATTTATGTATTTAGAGGGTTTTTAGTAAATCATATTGCACACGAATATTTAGATATACGTTATACATAAATATCAAATATAGATATTTTAAGAAAAATAAAAAATCAAAAGAATATAGATATAATTCATGGCAACAATGATATGATTAATTTTGTATGATTAAGTGGGAGAGGCCAGGATTGGCAAAGCTAGCTAGGGGGCCAAAGGCAAGAAGGGTGGGAGAGGGGGGGGGGGGCAGAGACATAGAGGCGGAGGAGCGTCTTCATCTTCATATAAAAAAACACAGCCTTGTCTGAATGACTGAATTCTCGAGTCAAGTGGTCCAGGCAGCCTTTGGCACGTGAAGACGCTCCCCCTCACTCGCTCACTCCTCAAGCTCGATCATTCTTTTCCCCTCATGCAATTATTTTCACGTTTGTTATCATACCAACTATCAATGCCCCTTTTTTCTTGGCTTTCCCCTTCAATATCTATATATCTCCCTTATTTTAACAAACAAGTGGTGATTGTGGGACCTTATTATATACATGTAGTGTAGCATTGGGACATTAATGTAGGTTTCCATTGCCTTTCCCTATTTTTTGAGAACTTAATGTAGTCCAACCCCTTTAATAAGTATAAGATCCATTGATTAATTTATTTATGAATAGATCTTATAATTCATTTATCCATGTTATTTTATATATTTTTATTTGTTTTTATTTTGAGAACTCAATATATTTCCCCTAAAAAAAATAAGCTTGAGATCTATTGATTAACTTATTTATGAATAGATCTTATCATTCGTTTACCCATATCATTTCGTTTATTTTCATTACTTTCCCTATTTTGAGATCTTCATGTAGTCCCCTAAGAAAATAAACAAAATAAATATGAGAAAGATTCGTTGATAAACTTATGTATGGGTTAATCTTATGTTGAGCGAAAGATGGGATAAGAATTATTAATTTGAGATGAAAGTTTATATTTAACATTTGGGGCAAAAATATGTAATTTTTATTTTAATTAAATTTGTATAAAATTATTTTCTAAACTTTGGTGAAGGTTCATGCCTGTGTTTGTCCAACCATTTTTTTTAATAATTCAGGGAAGTGAGATTCTAAATGAATCTAGCTTTTTTATTACTTTTCAATCTATTAATTTTTTAATATATAATTTTTGATAAATTTTTTAATACATTGTTAATTTTCATTTATATGGATAATTTCTACAATTAATAAATGGATTCTACATATTTGAATGATAATGACAGGTACATTGAAAAATAATCAACAAAAAAATTATACACTAAATTTGACTTTTTTTACGAGAATGATCATGCATTAATCACTAAACCGAATGCTTAGATACTTAAACCAATTAAGTAAAAAATTGTAATACTATCAATTACCAAGTTAAATGTTTGGATACAAAAAAAAAAAATGAATAAGTAACTGTTATTAAGGAACTCATCTAACTTTCCTTGTGGCTCAAATTAAGTTTAGAGTATTCTATTTGTGTTAGATACAGTCATTTTTCTTTTCTTTTACAAAGAGTCTATGAGGTAGTAAAAAAGTTACAAATATTAATATTTAAATTATAGACCTATTAAATGCCAACAGATTATATAAATTAATTAAACTAAACTTCGTATATTTTTCTAACTATAAAAAAAATGAAGAATTATATACATTAAATATTCACATAACTATCAACCATTTCCTCTTTAATTAGCTGCCATATTTATATTAAATCCTACAACAGTAGTTCAATGCGTCAACAGGATAGCATTCTTTTAAAGAGAAAAAGAAATTGATAGCATTTATTCATATATTTCAACCTTTTCCCTCAATTAAGCTACCAAATTCACATTAAATACATTTAATGATTACCATGATTCATAACATGAAACTGCATCCGAAGAAAAAAAATTAACTGATACTGTTATTAAAATACAAATGAAAGAAAACAGACAAAAAAATTGAAAGAATATTCACTAAAAATATATATATTTTTGGTATTAATATTATTTTATTTGTGTTTCTATCTATTAAGAAGTTTTTAATTTGCATTTTAACCAATAAATCTATTTGACAATTGACAGTACCAATTTTTGGATCTTGTAACCTTTATTACTTTCATTTTTCTATATATATTTTATGAACTTTTATTTTATTTTTTGAATAAAATAAATTCAAGGGCCAGAACCCAGCCTGCATATGCCCCCTTGAAAAGAATTCACTTTTATTCTTCATGGGGCTTTGATGAATCTTATTAAAATGCCATTAAATTTTAATAAAATTTTAAGTAATTTAAATGTCTAATAAGTCAAAAAGCATCTTATAGAGTGGAGTCTCAATTGCTTATAAAGATATAATTTAACTATGGGGCTATCTATGTCGTCCATAGAGCTGCATTGAGCCCATCTGACTGTTCAAAGAACCATTAACAAGAATTGAAAATAATAAATGGTTCTAGTATTTTTGCTAGTATTAGGTTTTGGACCATCATTCCAACATGTGTATGTAAAGGTAGATAGATGACATTGATTCTGAATCTATGACTTATATGAACTTAAAGTTTTCTTTATAACCTTTGGATTTTTTTTTTTTTTGTAATGATCATGCCTCGTTTCTTAGGGAATCTTAAAATAACTTTTTTTGTATATTTCATTCGAATATCAATTTCGTTTTACACTGCTATTGACATAAGAGATTTCGGTTCTATTGTTCAAGCCTAAATGCAACAAAAACTTATATTTCTTTATATATATATAAGGTCATAGTTTAGGAATAAGAGAAAAGGTTGCAAATGTTAGGAATTAAATTCCAAATTAGTTAAATATCACTTCATAAGTGTGATTTTATGAATCAACTAAGTTAAACTTTTGGTTTCAAAATGTATATTTCTAATTTCCAATTATGAATAATTTTACAACAAACAAAAAAATTATTTACTTTGATGATAATATTTTACTTTAATTTGATACATTTAACATTTATTTATTTTTATTTTTATTTTTTGTGTCCAATGAAAATTATGGACAAGTCTTTGGCTATTTCAAAGTAAAATAATTAAAAGAAATATGTGCAAATGGATAATAAATGTTATTATAAAACAATGTAATTTTTTAGCTAATTTCATTTATTTGGTGTTGACTTACATATATAATGGGGCCATACCATATCATTTTTTTCTACTTATTTACAGCTATTATGGAATAATAATGCAGATTTTAAAGTCTATTTACTTGAATTAGATGTATCTATGTATGCTATAAAGTTGTAGCATACTAGCATTGTCTTAGGAACTTTGAGTTTGCTCAATCAAATCAATTTGTTGTTGTTGTTTAATAAAATAAAATAAAATAAAATAAAATCTAAAATCATTCTCTAAGATTTTGGTTTATATTATACTACATTAAATCAAGTCAAATCATTTTTATATTAAATGCATGAAAAAAATAAATTATTACCCTATTTTAACATTATTTTTTTCACTTAATTTTTAGGACTTCGGCTTATAAAACAAAGAAGAAAAACAAGTGTAATAATAAATGAGTCAGATAGTTTGTTTAATTTAATAGGCCCGTTCTATTTACATGAATAGGTCAATTTAGTCAATTAAATTTATTGGACCGAAAATAAAAAATTATATTGATTTAATTTTTTTAACTTTGCTAATGATATACTATTATGTAATTAATTTTTACAAGTAGAATCTCCCAAAACATGAAGAGACATAATGGAAAGAACTAGATCTATATATAATATTTATATAACAATGAAATTATTTTAAAAATATTTAAAATTTTATTTAAATAAATCGTTCGATCCAACTAATTGAATCAAAAATCAAAAGTCGCATTGATTTAATTTTAGATCTAATTTTATTTTAACTTTGCTTGTAATATACTCTCTTATAATTAAATTTTACAAATAGAATCTCCCAAAACATGAAGAGATTTAATGGAAAGAACTATAACTATGTATAATATTTATATAACCTTAAATTTATTTAAAAAATTTAAAATCTTCTATAAATGAATCAATTGATTCAACCGAAATAAAAAATCACATTGATTTAATTTTGGCACAATTTTCTTTAATTTCTCTTATAATTAATTTTTACAAGTGAAATTTTTTCAAAAAAAAACATTTCAAAACCAAAATAACCAAACGGAGCTTAAGTATGTCAGTTCAATCAATTTCAAAGTTTTAAAACATAAATTATTTATATTATTGTACAAAAATAACTATATATTATATAATATAAATACTATATTATGTTATAAATTTTTAAATTTTTTTATAAATGTAATCTTATTTATATTATTTATAAAATATAATTATAAATAAAATAAAATAATTAATTTATTCAATCTATTCAATTATAAATTTTAAAAATTGATAATCAATTAAACTAATCGAAAAATCAACTTTTAAATTCAATTAATTTTAAAAATTGAATAAATCAAATAAATGAATTAAAATTAATCGATTTCACCGTTAAATCGGTTCAGACGCATTAATACTTACCTCCTAGATTTCATGGAGGGAAGTATATCTATCCAATGTTTTGCACAATAAGGTACATTTCTACAGTCCACAGCACTGTGATGTAAAAGCACGTAACTGCCCAAATAACGTTTCCCGCTATATCACATCTGGTAATATTGGCGGCACCAAAACCGCAACTCTCCATCATCAGTAACAACCAACTTCCCTTTTCCGCAGTTCCCCCCTTAGTCCTCACAAGTCACATCTCTTTCTTTCTTTCTTTTAACTTCAGTTTTTGCATTTCTTTAGGATTTTCCTTAATCTCTCAAAACGTGGATTCAACAGTTGAACATATATAGTTGTAGTGTGTTGGAAATAGACGACCAAAACCCATATTTTGTTTTTGGTCTTTTGTTTGAGAATTGAGATTTTTAACTGGTGATGTACAAAGAGTTGATTGAGACAGATGGGGGAGTCTGAGCCTTCCTTTTCTTGCGCCAGTCTCTTGTGTCAAGAATCTGAAGAAGATTGGCTTTTTGAAACCGAAAGAGATCAAGATGATGATGATGATGATGAAAGCCTTTACTTGAAATATTATAAATCATGTTCTGTTTTAGAGGATGAAGATAAGTATATTGAGCAGTTGGTTCAAAGAGAAACTTCTTTGGGGCTCAAAACTAATGCATCTTTCAGTGATTATCCAACCACCGTTAAAAACCGGCTGCAAGGTGCTCGATTGGATGCTATCGAATGGATTTTCAATGTTGGTATCTCTGCTCAAGCCCTTTATTTCGTATTTTGTTTTCTTTTTAATCCATTCTTGGTTTGATGAAAGAAAGTCTTTTTCTTTGTTCTTCGATTCAGACAAGAACACATTTCGGGTTTCAAATTCATACCGCCTATCTGTCCGTGACATACTTGGATCGAGTTCTTTCAAAGACATCTATTGATGTAAGCTTTTTCTTGATTCTATAAGCAATGGCAGATGAAGATATCTTATTTGTGCCTGTAACAATGTGTTATTTGATGTTCTTTATGTTTCATTAGGATGAGAAATTGTGGGCTATTCGATTGTTGTCGGTGTCATGTTTATCATTAGCAGCAAAAATGGAGGAATGCAGAGTACCTGTTTTATCAGTATTTCCAACAGAAGATTACCAGTTCGAAAGCCAAGTGATTCAAGCAATGGAGATAATAGTACTTAAAACTTTAGAATGGAAGATGAGTTGTATAACACCTTTTGCTTATTTGCATTACTTCTTCCATAAATTTTACGGTGAATCGAGGCCCAAAGGATTAGTCTCCAAGGCTTTGGAATTTATTGTGGTTATGATTAAAGGTAAATCCAAAATTTTTTTTAAAGCCTTGAAAATGTAATTTTTGAATGCTAACTTCCATTACCGAAATGAATGAATCCTTTTTTGATGCAGAAATCAGTTTGGTCGATCATCGACCATCGGTTGTTGCAGCAGCTGCACTGTTAGCAGCTTCCGATGATCGATTAACACGAAAAGCAATGGAACTCAAGGTGGATTTTATTTCATCCTGGGGATCTCTAGAAATTGTGAGCTTTCTTTTTTTGTTTTAATGGTTTCATACTTGTATAACTTTGAACTCTCTAACGATGTCATTTCTTACATTGGATTGATTTACAGGAACATGTATTTTCCTGCTATAAGATGATGCAGGAAATAGAGATGAGAAAATCCAAGACACCAAAATTTGCTGTTCAATCAAATTATTCTTCATTACTTCATGGATCAATCCATCCTCATGATCCCGAGATTTCTTCTTCACCTGTCAGTACTACTGGAGCTGGCACTAGGAGAAAAATTATATTCAAAGAGTCCGATCAAAATAGCCTGGCAAAGAAAATCTGTCGGCCATAATTCAATGGAGTTATTTGATAATTTTGATATTCTTTTTTACTGATGAGATTTGGGTTTATTGATTGGATTTTTTTGACAGAAAAAATATTAGATTTTGCTTATAGGGGTCTCAGCAGGAGTGTTTTTTTTTTCTTTTGCTGCCATTTTTTCATTATGATCTTTGTTGGTTGATGATTGAGGGTTCTGTTTTCCAATAAATAAACAAAAGTTTTTCAGCCTGTGATGACAACCAAGAAGATAGAAAAAAGTGAAAAGTAAATAAAAAATAAATTAGAAAAAAAAGGGATTAACTTTAGCTTGCAGTAAGAAGCTAAGTAGCTGACTGAAAGTACAAAAGCCATTGAAGAGATCTGTCAAGAGATTGCCCGAAGTTTGAAGAACCCTTTGTTTATAGTCATTTTCTTTGTAGTGTTTGATTTGAAGAATGCTACTTTTTCTTCACCCACTTTTTTTTTTTTTTTCCTAATTTGTATTTTTTGATTTTTTGTTGTGAAAAAGGATACTTAAATATATTAATATATAATATATTTATATTTATATTTATATTTATATAATTACTTGCAAGCTTAAGCCCTACCTTTTGATGGGGGAGGGGGCTTGGGGTGCTTTCTTCCCATGCCTTTCAAAAGTCTGAAAGCCATGAAGAATGAGGAATTGTTTTTGGTTGATTTGATTAATCTGTGTTACATTTGGGCCATCGAAAAGTATGAAAAAAAAAAAAAAAAAAAAAAGAAAGGTTGAATGGTGATTGGATTTGCCTGGAATGTTGTGGTTCCTTTTATGATTAGTGGGAAGTTTCCTTTTCACTGTTAGGCAAAAAACAGTACTAAGATTGGGGGCCATGCAAACCCCAAAATATGTTTTAAGGAATCAAAAGAGGAGCTTCCGTCCTAAATCCTAATCATGTTGGAGCCCAACCCAAAGTATTCTTTAAGGAATCAAAATGCTTCATTCGATAGTGTATATCAACATTAAATCGATAAAAACCAGCTTAAAAAATATGGTTAAAAGTTAATGAAACCAGATTTTCTTCAAGTTTCAAAGCTGCTTATCTGGTGCACCCCCTACCATATGGGGCTATCAGACTATGCCATTTGTCTTTGGCTTACACATGTGAATCCTGATATTTGCTCCCTTCGATTGATGTTGTTGGACCCCAAATTGCAAGAACTTTGTTTTGGGGTGAATTGGAAGGGGGGAGGGGGATTGAAAGGGGGCCATCAGTTTCATGGCAACTGACAAATTGTGTGTCAGAGGCTCCACCCTTCCACATGCTGTCATGGGGTTCTTAGGATATCCAGTCTGGCATTCGTACAGCATTGTATTTTAGTCTTTAGTGATTACTATGTGTCCTCTGAATATACATATGGTTCCTCTGCAGCAGTCATATTTATCCAGAGGTTTAATGGTCCATCAAAATAAGACTATGTTGCCTGCATCCCATGCCATTTCCACCAACCCTAACATGCCCCCCCTCCTCCGGAGTGTTTAGCAGAAAACGCATTTGCATAGGCAAAATAAAGGTCATTTAATGTAAATGGAAACACCAATCATTTGAATGATAAAACTTTTTAACTCAAATCAGCTTCTCATAGCTTACGTTGTTACAACTCATTTTTCCTGAAATATTCATATTTAGATGCTTATCCAAATATAGATACGAGAACATAATCTTTCGAGAACTTTGTAAATATATGAAAATCTAAAAAAAAACAGTTGAACTCATATCTCACACCTACACTAAAATCCAAATAGCATAGCTCTACAAATATACCTAAACATCACAATTGAACTTGTCAAAGTAGTTGTTTTGGTAAACATTGCTTCAAGAATTGACATGACCACCACTTTATTTTCAGGTGATACTCACTTTATCAGCAAAAACCAGGGTTATCCTATTAATAGCAGAACAAACTTGATCTCAAATCAAGATAAGGCAAGCTTATCTTGATTACAAACATGTGACAGGTGAGGAAATAATACCATGTGAAATTAATGGAACAATTACGAACGCTACATTTTGCAATATTGCAATGGCACAGAAAAAAGACTGATGATAAAAGTAGTGACTCTAAAACATTTGGATTCGATTCGATAAATAAAAACTAATTTGACTTTGTTTTTCTTTTATAGTTGAGGTTGCCGGGATTTAATCTTTGATCACTGAAATTAAGAGTTTAACACTGTATCAATAGATCACATGTTGGCAACTTTAACTTGTAGCTCGTCAAGATGTTGACCTTTAAATGGACAAATGGAATTATCCAAGTTCAAACAACTTTAAACATGATTCATATAAGTGAATATCATATTCATGTTTAAGATTTTATTTAAATTTTTTATATTTTTTAATAATTTATGTTGCATTTAAGTTTTATGATTGATATGAAAAAACATGATACATATCATGAATACACAAATTTTAAGATATAACTATGAATATTATAATTCTCAATTTTGCACTGATGGAAGCAATGCAGTTTCTCGAAAAGATTACTGAGCAATAATAGTTCACCGGTTCTCGATGATTTTGGTAGCTTAATGATCTAATAAACTTCAACTTTGCTACGGCTGTCAGCCCACCTGGGAACTAACAATTAGACCATACTACAGGTGTTAATGGGATGAATCAAACCCAAGCACAATAATAACGTCATTTGTCCTAGTTCAAATCCAAACTGATTTGTTATATGAATCTTAAAATTTGTCCAAGTTCAATCTATTTATAGATGAATAATCCAAGTTAATTTAAATCTACCCTTTATTATATTTTTTGTAAATTTTTAAAAAATATGGTTTTTTTTTTCAAATTTAATATTTAGTAATTTAATAATTTTTTTTTAAGTTTTAAAATATAGATAACAAATTTTTTAATATTTATACTATAATATTATATATATTTATTCTTTAAACAATATGAATTACATAATATATATTATATAATTAAAAAACGATTGAGCTCGGACCTCCAATTTTAGAGCAAAGGTCCAGCCTATTTTTAAAACATACTCTTTTATTCTCAAATCCATTTTTTTGAAACTAATATTTTTATCTAAACCCTCACAAATTTTAAACAAACCTTCGGGGTTTGGCAGATAAACCAACCCATAAACACCTCTGCAAAACATAAATCTTTTGATTCATGTGGAGAAACAGATTGCCATATATTCATGTCAAAGAGCACAAAAAGGCTAATACTTGTAGACAAATAAGGTATACATTCTATTAGTAGAAAATATGATAGAAAACTTACAAAATGATATTAAGAACAAGAACTTGGCCTACAAACAAAATTCAATCCAGAAAATGTTTCCAAAAAAAAAAATTGATGACATTGACATCTAAAGGCTGATCATGCAGATCATTGGTCGCAAACTCTATTTACCTTTTTGATTGCAAGAAAAAAAATATCAGTGATTGTCAATAAAGCAGAGAAAATTTTTTGTTCTAGCTACTAATGAATCTAACCTTGCAAGGAGGGGGACATCAAGGCATTGTTGATGTCATTCGCCGAAAACTGCATTCCGCGATTATTGTGATTCAGACTGGGATCATCTTTAAGACAGCAGCAATTGGCATGCCTAAGAATCCAATGAACACACTTACGAACCATTGTGAGCAAGTGAGAGGCGTTGTGCTCGCAAATGTTCCCAAAAATTCGATGATGATGACTTGGAAGACAGCAGTGCAACTAAGAACAGCCACGAAAACTGAGTTATCTAATATGCCCCTAAAAACATCTACTTCCTCCATGTTACGTGAGCTGATCTCGTTGAAAACCTGTTGAAAAAGACCAAGCTTTCTTTCTAAGGTAATTAGCATGATCAATTCTTGGTAACTTAATTCAGACTGAGATCCTTCCTAATACATATGAAGAGGCAGAATAAACTCACCAAAATATACACTTTGGAGAATGGGAATTTAGGCTAAAGTTTAAGCTGCTATTGCATATACCTAGGTCAACTTATTTGGAGATCATTGAAAGACTCAAATACTTCAGAGAAAGCTGGCTATGCTTATCTTAGAAGCGTGAATTTTAAGTTAGACGCATGAGACATCCAGCATGCAATCCTTCCAAAAAAAAACCAAGCTGAAATCCCAGCAAAATTTGTTTGTATGTTTGTTTTTGGCCAAGTAGCAAAGTTCAATATAGATATTTTTGTCTCCTGATTGCTTCTAGCATGACAAAATAGGCCATCCAGCAATTGCATATATGACAATATATATTGAAGAGTATAAAGGAACACTTGATAAAAGGTACCTGGCAAAAGACGAATGAATTGAAAATAACTGTGTTCAATATCAGATCAGAATCAGGGCCGTCGAGATTCAACATTGCTTTTCCTCTTGCCTGGAGATAGCATATTACCATAAACTGATAAAGCGACTGCCCCAAGATGTTCCTCCACATTACATTACTGATAAAATTCCCTTTCTTTCCAACTGGTGAACGCTTCATTAGTTCATCAGTTGGAGGCTCAGTTGCAAGTGCAAGTGCTCCCAAAGTATCCATAATCATATTGACCCACAATAGCTGAACAGCTGTGAGAGGAGCGCTCCCTGCAGTATGATTTGGTGCAAAAAAGTGAACAAAATTATTTCCATTCACAAGGAAAGCTAAAAAAAGGGGGCTAAAATAGAAGTAGAAAAAGATATCCCTTTCTTACCTGTCAAACATGCTGAGGAGAAGTTAACAATCAATGCAACAATGTTGACTGTCAGTTGAAACTGTACAAATTTTTGAATATTTATGTATACCGAACGGCCCCATTTGGCCACTGTCACAATTGTTGAGAAATTGTCGTCCAGAATTATGACATCAGCACTCTCCTTGGCTACCTGAAATAGAGAATGAGATTAGTTGAATCTTGATATTGTTAATACCCAACATAATTTCACATACATAGGTAAAATATTTTACTAGCATCTAACAAGGACAGTCACTATTAGAATGCTCTAGCATTAGTGCATGAAAGGTTGTTTTATTCTTTCATAATTAAGCAGCATACGTCACAGCAAAGTTCAAGCTAAAATACTTATGGTAACAATACTATTCATTCTGGCTCCCCTCCTGTACTCGGAAGCATCTTTTCTTGAGCCCTTCTTCTCAAAGGAACTCAAGTCTCTGCTCCTTATTTTAACCCAAACTACATGTAGCACTCCATTAAAGACATGCATAACTATTCGACTCATTCTCATGGCATTGAATCAGTACTTCAGTAGATCATAATCAGTTTTTATTACAGTCTTAATATAAGTTTCTTTGGAATGAAATCTTCTTTCGTTTGATTGGTACAAGATGAATTCGCACTCGCACAGTATGAAAATATTAATGGATTGCTGACCTCGGTTCCAGCAATGCCCATTGCTAGTCCAATATCTGCTTCATGCAGGGCTGGAGCATCATTTGTTCCATCACCAGTCACAGCAACAACTTCATCAAATGTAGTTCGCAATTGCTTTACCAGTGTATGCTTGTCCATAGGAGAAGATCGAGCCATCACCTGCAAAAGAAAGGAAAATTGAGGTATTTATTAGACACTTGATCCTTGTAACAAGCACCTAACTATTTTCAAGCAAAGAAAAAATATGTGGAAAGTACCTGAATCTTAGGAATTAAATTAATCATTTCCTCCTGACTCTTCTCTCTGAAATCTGGACCTTCAATGGCTATACCATCATCTGTAAGAATCCCACATTCCCTGGCTATAGCTTTTGCAGTGTTTATGTTGTCTCCTGTAACCATTCTCACAGTAACACCAGCAGAACGACAAGTAGCAACAGATTCCTTGACACCAGGGCGAACAGGATCTTTAATACCCACAATTCCTATACAAGTATACCCAGAAACTGGAATAGCATTTTTAGGGTTGAAACCATTTTCCAGTTCCATATAGGCAAGGCACAGGGTTCGAAGAGCCTCATTAGCAAACTGGTTAATTGTAGTATTGAGGTAGTTAATGGATTCTTCATCTAGTGGAACAACTTCCCCATTTGAATCGATCACATTGTCACATCCAGCCAAAACTATCTCTGAGGCACCTTTAGTGTGTGCTCGTAGTCTTCCTTCAGGGAGCTCCAGCACTACTCCCATTCGTTTCTTTGTAGAATTGAATGGCTCAACCTTAACAAGTTTTTGTGCCTGTTGTTCTGCGTGGGAATCTCCACCCAGAGACAAGCCAAATTCTAATAAAGCGGTCTCTGTAGGTGTACCCAATATCTCACGTTTTCCATTATTGTTAATAACAATTTCACCCCCAGTGTTGGTAAAAATTGATTGCAGCAGAAGTTTCAAAGCGGACTGTGGAATGTCCGAGCAGAAAGAAGCTTTATTGTCATTACCTACTTCCTTGACCCTCATGCAAATACATGATTTCACAACCGTCATGTGATTACTGGTTAGAGTCCCAGTTTTATCACTGCAAATAGTTGTTGCTGATCCCATAGTCTCACAAGCTGCAAGGTGTCGAACAAGCGCTTTATCATTCATCATCTTCTTCATGGCAAAAGCAAGGCTCAGAGTCACAGCCAAGGGTAGACCCTCTGGAACTGCAACAACAACAATTGTAACTGCAACAGCAAAGAACTCCAGCATTTTCAATGCCTCATCGCCAGACCAACTCCCGATTGTACCTTCTGCCAATTTACTGCTGAACAGTCCTTGCATCAGTACAGCAAAAGTCACTAAAGCAAAAAACAAGCCTACCTTCCCAATAATGGTTGCCACTCCATTCAATTTCACCTGCAGTGGGGTCTCATCATCTCCCCCTTCACTAAGGGTTGCCATCAATTTACCCCATTGCGTTCTCATCCCAACAGTGGTAATCATCATCTTGCATGATCCATCTTGAAGCTTGGTACCAGAAAGCATAAAAGGGTTTTCAGCACTCACCATTACTGGCTCACTCTCCCCTGTTAAACTTGATTCATCAATTAGCACAGAAAATCCAGAGACAAAAAGCCCGTCAGCAGGGACTTGGTCGCCAATGTTAAGGTGTACAATATCACCGGGAAGTAAATCGTATATAGACATTTTCTGCCTACATTCATTTCTTGTTACCTGAATGGATATTTTCTTTTTCTCCTTGTCCAAATCCTTGAATTGTAAAGATTGGCGATAATCACTTGTTGCGGTGACAAACACAACCAACAAGATACTTGCAACAATCCCAAGTCCATCATGTGCTCCCTTCGGCCACCCTTCCATTGCTATCCCAACAATCAACGACACAAAAGCACACACCCCAAGGATCATAAGAGTCATGTCATGAAGAGCTTCCCAAACAAATACCAAGAACCCCTTAGCTTCAACCTCAGCAAACTTATTAATTCCATAAATTTCTTGTCTTTCTTTCAACAGATTGGCATCCGAAGTTATTCCTTTGGTGGTTGATGTGGAGAGTTTTTCAGCAATACCATCTACTCCACCATGAAACTTTAGTTTCTTTACATCGTGGCCTTCCACAATGGATCCTAACTCATCAGCACAGAGTTGAAAACCAGCAGCTTTGACTTCTTCAGGAACAACATAATCACTAGGTTGTACACCTGCAAAAGAAGATCTAGTTAAGTTGAAAGGCAGCTTTCTAAAATAAAAGTGTAATAAACTATACTTGAATTCGCAGCAAAAAATCTCACCTGATATAAATTGAAAGGCAGCTTTGGAAACCAGAACAGCAATTCTCAATTTTTCCTGCATTGTTCCAAATAAAAAAGAAATTAATAATAAGCTCTAGTATGGCAATATCAAATGTCATAATCGTAATGTATTTAGTCAAGGGAGCATATAAGCAATATATGAGAGCCAAAAAAAAAAAAAAAGGAAATTGAACTTCGAAACCAAATAATGAAACTAAAAATTGGAAATAATTTCAATCAACTTGAAGAAAATAGATTGGCATTTCATAACTAAAACAAAAAGGTCCAGCTATAAGAGTTGTTATTTAATAATAATTATTATTATTAAAATAAATCCTAATTTTCCTTCTTTGTTTTTGAAAAGCTCCAAAATTAAACTCTACCACAGATTTCAGCTAATTTCCAAACATCAAAAATATAATCTAATAAATATAGACAAAAATAGTAATACTTAACTAAATTTAAAAAACAAATGAAAGAAAAGAAGGAACAGAATTTGAAAATGATATTTCTTGATCAGTCTCTTAAATAAAGTGGAATAAAGAATTGAAGGGGACCTGATTGGTGCGGCGCATCGCGGCAGCTTCGTTACGTTTAGTGAGGTTGGCGGTGAATCGGAACCGCCGTTTGGGATTCTTGACGAAACCACAAACTTCTCTCCATCTTTCCAAAGCTTCCTCCGTCGAGTGCTTCGGCTTCACGTCAAAGTTCTCACTCAAAAAACTCTCCATCCTCCCCCTTTTTTTGGTCTAAACGTTTCAAATCGCTTTCGTTCCTAAAACTGCTTCCTCAGCTGAGCTTAATTCAAATATATCAAAACGAAACAGAGAAAAAAAAAAAGAAAAAAATTGTTGATGAAAATAAGAAAAAATAAATTTGAAAGAAAATTTTTGTTAATTTTTAGTTAGGATTTAGAAATGGAAGATCCGAAATTTAATGCCTTTTAGTAGAGTGGTTAGAGCTGGTCTGCCTTTCCTCCATGTCTTTGCTTCACCTACTATTTTGGGAATAAACGGGACGGTTGCTTTTTTATTTGAATTTAACAATTTATCTATATTAAAATATTTAAAAAAATCATAAATGGTTTAATTTCTTTGATTAAATTCTTTTACTTTCATTTAACTTAAATAAATTTTCATTCTTTGATTTATATCAAAATAAATATTTTATTTCAAATGACTTTATAATCAGCAATTCTTTTGTACTTGGAAACTAGAATGTTGTCAATATTGTAGTTAAAATGAATTCTTAACATTGCAATTAAAAGTGAATTGTCACGTGTTAATTTTTTTTCAGCTTCTTTTTGGTCCGATTAAGTATAATTTTGGATTATAATATTGGGAATAATAAATGATATGCTTCCCTTATTTAATTATTTAAATGGAGTGAAGAACCTCACCAAAGTTTCCACGTGTGGTCCGGTAAAGTGTTTTTCTTAAGGTTTGAAAATATATCATGCGGAGGGTTTTATACGTATGGGGCATTATCCCTAAGGGATGGTCTGCGTCAGCGGGGGGCTCCAACGGAGACTTGATGTTGTGTTTGTGGCAAAGGGGAGTTTTTGACTGCTGCTGTTGGTTTTTAAAGCCAAACAAAGATGATATATGATGGAATTATTCTCTGGTTGCTTTGGAAGAAACGGAAACAGTTGTTGCCACAAGAACACGTGCGATCGGATAGCACAAAAGGCTCTGGTTCACAAAGCTAGGTACGATTGATTGAACA
>JBBYHK010000006.1:6471291-6487415 GCA_038382065.1 Adansonia grandidieri | reverse complement strand
AAACCTGCACATGTAACATCCATGTCAAACTGATGGGTGGCTTTTTTCTTTTCTTTTTTTTTTTCTAATGAATTATTATTATTATTTTTGTTATTATTATTCTTTTCTTGACTTTTTTTTCTTTCTCCTGTTTCTGATGAATAATGAGCATGTCAATTCAGAATTCATCTTTGAAGCTGTCAGTAAATTTGTAACAAACTTTAGTCTACTTTTTAGTTGTTTTTTGCTTTAAAGCTGATTTCTGCAAACTTTAAAAAGAGGTAAAAATTATAAGACCTATGCTTTTTTCCTTTCTTTTCCTTTGTCCTTCAAGTTTAACACCTGCTACTTTTTTTTTCCCAGGAAATTATTAATTAAAACAAACATGACAATCATAAATAATTGTTGCATTTTGTGAAAGTAATATTTTTAAATTAAACAAAACTAATATATAATCAAGCAAACATATATAAAATTCAATGAAATTCTTATATGTGAAATTAAAAGTTCATTTGAATCTTTTTTTTTTTTTTGGTTATATCAGAAGTACCATTTTAAGACCGAACCCAAGTTCAGTTTGAATATGTATAAATTTCAAGTTTTTAAGAGTAATTAGGACATGGTATCTTTTTTTAGTTAAAAAATTAGGTGAACAAACTCTTTAGTTATTAATCCAACAGGTAGGGCCTTATGAACGTCATCAATCAGAGAGATTAGTTGCAAAAAGAAAAAGTGAGGGAAAGGGAAAGGTGAGGGGGTGGGGTGGGGTGGTGGGGGTCCAATTGCAACTACAGCTTTGGTGACTAATGGCCTAATGGTGTTATGCCATGTCAGGCAAAATCTAACCCCATATATTTATATATATATTCAGGTCCACTAAAGTTTTCTTTGGCCATGTTTTGGTACATATATATGTATACTTTTTTTTGATATAGCTTAGATTATGGTGGGGTTTATGTTTTTGTAGAAAGCCATGTTTGGGGGGCAAAAAACTGATCGACAAACTCAGAAGCTACCAGGTCTTTCTTGTGGTCACAATTTACTTCTTTTTCTTTCTTTTAGATCTTACTTCTTTTATTAACAATAAGACTCTGACAGTTTTTGCTTTTGACCTTATAATTTTAATCAATCACTTTATCAAGGTAGGGTTTTTTTTTTTTTTTTTTTTTCTTTTGGAGTCCAAAAATCTATTATATTTTTTCATAAGGTTTTATTTGTTAGACAATGAGTACATTATTCAAAAGAGGTCTTGTAGAACATGAGTTTAATTCAATAATTTATATAATTATTTTTAAAAAATAATAGTTAATAAGTTCGATTTTAAATTATTTTTTTACTAAAAAATATTCGGTAAGAATTGATAAGTTGAAATAACATTCTCAATCGAACTCTCGACTTGAAAATTCAAGTATTACTCTTTTAAAGATGAAATTGTACAAATTTGGGATTCGAATATAAGGGACCTGCTTTGCTCGAAAGGGTTTGAAGGATTTGAAAAAGAAAAGGTGATATAATAAGTTATGGTTGCTTTTTTAGTTATGCAATTTAGCTATCAAACAATAATAAAACTAATGAAGTAGAAAAGAAAAATTAACAAGTTGGCCATCACCTTCCCAACCCATATAGAGGAAAATTTCTATTATGGTTGAGGTAGTGTGATATTTCACCCACACATTCTTGTTACATTAATCCTAAAAGCAAAATCATGTGAACAAAATTTAGCCCTACAAATCCATCAAGCATCCCCCTTTTTTAACCTTTCCAAGTCTTTAACTTATGTTTTAATCAAACGCTCGTATCTATATTATTAATAATTTTTATATTTATACTATTAATAAAGTTCTTGGTTGAATTTAGTGTCATTAAATCAATTAATACTAGTTCAATTGGAAAATGGCAAAAAACTAAATATTTTATAAATTAAATGTAATATTATAAGGATATTTATGTTTTTAATTATTTTATATAATAAAATTTTTTAAAAATCTTTTCACTCTTTTAGCCACTAAGGTTGTTATTTTAGAAAAACTATCACTTACTTATCTTTCAAAAAACTAACACTTTTTTTTTTAAATATCACTCTTTAAAAAATATTCATATATATATTACATATATAATATATTTTTTTACCCACAAAGTAGGTGTGAGATAATCTAGTTATTATAAAGTGTCTAGCTTAGTTGGTAAAATTATCAACACATTAAATAAAATTTATATTAACAAATATTAGTTTAAGGATATTATTATCTTTTAATAATTTTTAAAATAAATAATAATTTTTTTAAAAAAAATTAACCACTTTTACCGAGAAAACTACCACATCTTACAAAAACTACTTTTTAAAAAAAACAAAATCAATCACAAAGTGAGTGTCTTCAATTTTAATATTAATATTACCCTTAATTGAGTTTATATTACGTGTCAAATAACATCAACTCACTTAATAAAATTATTAAAAAATATAAAATATTAGCAATGATTATAAAATTAAAGATATTTTTATCTTTTGTATGATTTTTAATAGTTTTCTAGAAAAAATTACTCACTTGCACGCAAAAAATCTAATTGCATCTTATATACTCCTAAAGAAACCACCCACATAACTAATCGTTTATAAAAAGAAAAAGTAAAACCCAAATTGGTGAGTGTACCAATTTTTGGGTGTATATATATATATATATATATGTGTGTGTGTGTGTGTGTGAAAATGTTAATCAATATTCATTAAATAGTGACAATGATATTAAAGATATTTTTTAATTTAGTAAAAATACAAAAAGTATTAAATGCAAAAAATAATTAAATAATTTTTAATTAATGACTATGTACTGATTAAACGAATGCATATATATATATATATATAGATATAAAATACAAAATTAATTGACATAAAAAACAAAATTGAGTTTGATGTTAAATAGGGTAATAAATTCAAATTAACTAGCTAACTTCGACTGGAAACTTGGAACATCTCAGCAGGAGAAATATATTTTCATTCTCGGGAATTGAGTTCCCAAAACTACATTTTTTCTTTTTTTTGAATTCCCTATAAACAACATCCATGGCTGTTGGATTTTATATATATATATATATATATATATATCTAATCTGGAATTTGTTAGAAAAATATGTTTGAATCTGTTCTTGTCTGCAAGCATCCTCTTGACTAGAGCCAGGAATTTTCCTAATGATTGTTGAACAAAATCGAGGACAAGTAAGAACAATACATGAGAATATCTCTACGGGAAAATAAATGCTATCCTGCCACCTTGACATTTGAGAGAACAAATAGAGTACTAACCTAAACCTAACAAGCTCAGCTAGGTGTATGGTATTTTTGTTGCCACCTAAAAAACCCGAAGGTAAAGACAAAACCGGGGAACCTTCCAACAAATATAACATATAATATAATCTCTCACGTTTCAATGTTTCAAGTTTCAACCATTGATTCAAGAGTTTATATGTAAATGTTAAAGCTAAGACTAGGCTAAGTGCCCACCCAAATAAAGATTTTGTTGTTTCTAGAGAGAATTAAGATTGAAGACTTAGAATGTTGAAGACAAGAAGGTAGGGAATTCAATTTGAAAGGGGGGGTTGAAAGCATTAGGGGAAGCAACTTGGCTAGGAAGAAAACTTTGAAGAGTATTGGTCAAGTGAATTGCAAGATTTTGGGGGCAATGACATGGAAGGGAGGGATATATATGGTTTTCGATTTTGGTGATCTAAAGAAATAGAC
Source organism: Adansonia grandidieri (assembly GCA_038382065.1). Taxonomy (NCBI): domain Eukaryota; kingdom Viridiplantae; phylum Streptophyta; class Magnoliopsida; order Malvales; family Malvaceae; genus Adansonia; species Adansonia grandidieri. Next base: position 6,483,700 of record JBBYHK010000006.1, on the reverse strand, counting down.
ACAGCTAAAGTTTTGGTATTTGAAGTGATTAGTAGTGTTTGTGATTTATAAACTATGGGTTTTGTTTTCAAATTTTTAAAAAATTAATTAATATATTATTTATAACAATAATATTATATTAAATGTAACTATTGGATGATAGAAAGAGTGGCAGGAAAAAGGAAGGAGAGCATGTTGCATGCCTAGGGAAGAGTAGATTTAGGCAATAGATAGAGTAAATATTATATGACAAATTGATGCATAGGATAATTTAAATGCAAAAGTATGGAAAAGGTAAAAAAAAAGTAACAAGAAATTTGGCAGGGTTTGGAGAGGGATTAGGAGGCAAGAAATATGTGAAATGGCTTTGTTGTTGGAGGGGTGATGGTGGGTTTTGATGATGGTGATGCACGCCGGCAGCTTTACCCTCCCATCTCTCTCTAACCAATTGGCACGCCTGCCAGCTCTCACTAAATCCTATAACATATTAAATAATAAATAAAAAATATGATATGATTATTAATATGAATATAATATAAGTATATAAATTTACTCATTTAAATTGAAATGAAAAGCTTTCCCACTAAACCAATGCGGTGACATCGATCCTTGTCATCTTTTTCTTTCCTCAATCTCTTTCATCTTTTTGTCAGACAGAAATTCTATTCCTAAAACGCCAGCTAGTTAGTCCATGCCACCTTCCAAGTTTTAACACAAGGCTCCATATTAGTCAATTCCCCCATGAAAATTAAAGAAAAGAAAAGAAAAAAAAAGATAAAGCACGCCCTAAAAGAATAAGTTACTAGAAAAGAGCCCTCACCTCCATTTCTTTGTCATCGATTAAACAAAAAGAAAGCACATTTTTTACTGTCACATTTAGATTCCCAGCCTCTTTTCTTTCTTTAATTCTTTCTTTTCCTTTTTTTTTTAATTTAATTGTTTTTCAAACCCAATTAGTAAAATCTAGTTTTAAGATCCACTCCTTCAATCATTTATCTATATCACATGTTCAAGTATATACTGTTTGAAACAGAAGCTAACCCATCTCTCCAAAGTTCAAAACCCTCCCCAACAGCTTGAATATTCTAAAGTTTATTGATGTGGGTCTTGGTATCTTGTTATTTGATATTAGATGGATACCTTGTTTAGACTTGTGAGTCTTCAATCATCCGATCAATCTTTCAACTCTAGTAGAACTTCCAGCAGCTCTAGATCCTCTAGACAAACACAAAACCATCATCACTACCAACAAGAAGACGAAGAATGCTTCAACTTTTTCATGGATGAAGAAGACTTCTCTTCGTCTTCTTCTAAACAGTACTATTCTTATTATCCGCATCAACAACAACAGCAGCAACATCATCAACCCCACCCTTCCACTGCCACCGCCACAACTCCTACAACCACTACTACAAACACTTCTACCCCCACCACCACCCACCATGCTTTTGAGTCTTCTGACTTCTCTACTACTTTTTCCCCTGCTCGTGACCTAAGCTTCGACTTCTCTGGCAAGTGGGCTACTGATATCCTCCTGGAAACTGCAACCGCTATTGCTGATCGGAACAGCGGGCGTGTTCAACAACTCATGTGGATGCTCAACGAGCTTACCTCACCTTATGGTGATATCGACCAAAAACTCGGTTCTTACTTTCTTCAAGCTTTGTTTAGCCGCATGACTGACGCTGGCGAGCGTTGCTATCGGACGCTAGCCTCAGTTTCTGAGAAGACCTGTTCTTTCGAGTCAACAAGGAAGATGGTATTGAAGTTTCAAGAGGTAAGTCCTTGGACTACTTTTGGTCACGTTGCTTGTAATGGTGCAATCTTGGAAGCTTTCGAAGGCGAAAGCAAATTACATATAATTGATATTAGCAACACTTATTGCACTCAATGGCCTACTTTGCTTGAAGCCCTAGCCACCCGCAGTGATGAAACACCAAATTTAAGGCTAACCACGATCGTTACTAGCAAAAACGGTGGCGTTTCAGGTGCATCAGGAGCCTCAGCAGGAGGAGGCTTAGCTGCAGTCCAGAAAGTAATGAAAGAAATAGGAAAAAGAATGGAGAAGTTTGCTAGGCTCATGGGAGTTCCCTTTAAATTCAATGTGATACACCATGCCGGTGATTTATGTGACTTAGATTTATCAGAACTCGATATCAAAGAAGATGAAGCCTTAGCCATCAACTGCGTCGGCACATTACATTCGATCACAGCAGTTGATGATCGTAGAGATGTCATGATATCGAATTTCAGGCGATTACAGCCAAGGATAGTCACGGTCGTCGAAGAAGAAGCTGATCTTGATGTTGGGGTGGATGGGTTTGATTTCGTTAAGGGTTTCCAAGAATGTTTAAGATGGTTTAGAGTTTACTTTGAAGCATTGGATGAGAGTTTTGCTAGAACAAGCAATGAAAAGTTGATGCTGGAACGAGCAGCTGGTCGAGCCATAGTTGACTTGGTGGCTTGTCTGCCGTCCGAGTCCATCGAGAGACGCGAGTCAGCCACGCGCTGGTCCAGACGGTTCCATGCAAGTGGATTCAGCCCTGTGGCTTTGAGTGATGAAGTGTGTGATGATGTACGCGCCTTGTTGAGAAGGTACAAGGAAGGTTGGTCAATGGCACAAGGCCCTGACGCCGGAATATTCTTGTCTTGGAAGGATCACCTGGTGGTTTGGGCAAGTGCATGGCGTCCTTGACGACGGCGGTTGCCGTTTTCTTTTCTCTTTTTTTTTTTCTTTCTTTTCTCTCGTGCATGGGATGGAGTGATTCACACGTGTGTTATGTTTTTCTCGCACGTGTAATGTGGATTGGTATGACTATTTTATATGGGGTTGGTTAAATTTATTTGTGCTTTTGGAAGATAGAAATTAAGATTTAAGAAGGGGGAGTGCCAAGAATTTGCTTTTAATTTGAATAGGATTGGGAGTAAATTGATTTTCACTAATTATAATTAATCTTGGTTTTACCATTTTGTGATTATTTTTTATCATATGGAAAATTAGGGTTTTTTGGGGTTTTTGATAATCATCAAATGAAGAGGTTTAATTTTCTTCATTGAATTACTCAAATAGATAAATATTGCTTGCATGGTTAAAATGGGAGATTGGAATTTTCGCAATCATTTTCCTCTCAAACAATCCAAACTTAATCAATACCAGCAACTTAATTTGACCCATTATGGCCTGCTGAAATTGTCCCAAAGACTTGATGTACAATTTAAGACAAGAAGAAACAATTTTCTTAGTCTAAACATAAGGTTGGTGCTGGACCAAATAAATAATCAGCAATGCTAAGTAATCTATAAGTCACTGTTAGTATATAGGTCCAAATTTAAAATGGGGTTGGTATTTGGTGTTAAACGGTGATATCAGCTTACGGGAATTAATTATTTTGATAACAAAAGAGAGGGTTTAAAACTATTATAAATTATAATCTTAAAAAAAAAATAAAGGTCCTTATCTAAATTTGGGGGCTTAGAGTCTTAGGACGGCCATTGGTTTAGTTGTAAGTGGATGGTTTATAATAGTATAAATATTAAGGTGTAAATTTTAAAAGTGATTGTATGATTAATTAAATTAAATTAATTTTTTTTGTGTGTGTATTCATTTTAAATTCTTTCTCCTTTTCGGTTTTAAGTTATAGAAAGGGGAAGGTTTGGTTTAGGCCTTATAAATGGGCCCCTACCATAACCTATAAAAAAAGGCATTCCTGGTGGTGTAGTAACGTTAACAAGGCATTGCTTTTAGGCCCACACACAAGATGAATAATAATAATAATAATAATAATAAGCAAAAGAAAAAAAAAATTGTAGAGTGGGGAGAGCTTCTTTTTAGGGGTTCACGTCTTAATCGTCTGAATTTTGATGAGACTTGCACTTTTCTTTTCTTTTTTTTTTTTTAATTTCAACTTAATATTTTTTTATTTTTTTACTACCTTCAAAAATATCATTTTCCCCACTTTCTTTTACTTTCAAAGTCTAATAATAATAATTTTTTTGCAACTTATTTACGTTTATTCTCATCCAAGATGTTTTTTTTTAAAGAGAGGGTCAGTCCATGCTTCTCCGTTTAGCTTAAATTAAGTTCTGAATATGCTTTATGTCATTGACAAGCGACCACCTAACTACTGCTTATGGAAGTCAAAATATCGGGATTGATCTATCTAATAGTCTAGTTATTAATTTATTTTAATAGATCCAATCGTATGAATTGAGTTGAGTTATTAATTTAATTTAGTAAATTTAATTGTATGGGTAAAGTGTTAAATAATTTTTTTAAAAATTTAAACTAATCTAATTCAGTCTAAATTATTAATTTGATAATAAAAAATTTTATTTAAACTTAATTATAAAAATTATAAAAATTATTTTATTATTTTATAATAATAATTTCAATTTTCAAGCCGCTCTAAATCTAATTTGATTTGGGCTCTAATAAAAAATATAAAAAAGTTTAAACTGTAGCTCGATATTATCCAAAGACATCTCTAAAACCAGCATAAGTTGGAATCAAAAAGCATTATATATGGCGGTAACCATCTATGAAATTCTCTACGTTTTTCTTTCTTTATTTTTGCCAGAATTTAAATTTAAATATTTAAAATTTTTTTTATCTTTATAGTACAATACATTTTGTAAAGATTTACTGATATAATATTATTTAACACACTAATAGAATATTTTATTTTAACTTGTAATTTTATTATGTTATGATAATGATTAAGGACGTAGACTTGTGGGGAATTAGAGAACATTTCCAAGGAGTTGTTTAATCGTACATTCCAATAAATGCCCCCGTTCGGAATTATGTAAACAAATGTACCAACAATTTTTCTTCTTCAGTTAGGTTTCGATATTTACTCAAAAATCAGACAAAATACTCAAGAACTTTGTTCAATATTTGATCAGTACAAATTACACTTGCCGGATTGGATGAGTAACAAGGTTCATAAACAGGTTTAAGCCTGGTTAAGGTTTATCTATATATATATATATATATATATATAATTTTAATCTTCTTTTAATAATAGGAACTGCTTGATATGTGACTGCCCATCAAGCAAAAGATCAATTTACTCAAGTTTATTTAATTTCTGAAAATTTTATTATCATGATTAAGCTAAAACATCTTTGTAGTATAAGTTTATCCAAAGATATATTATTATTTATTTTATCATACTTGTAAAAAAAGAGCGGGGGTGGGGAAGGGGGTTGCTTTAATTAAGTTTTTGGGACGTTGATGGGGCAACGCAACAGGATAAACTAGACTTGCGAGGGACGGCCCTCAAGCTTTGGGGAGTAGGGGACCCAATTGTGGTAACAAATCACTATCAAAATCTCCCACTTCTATCTTTATTTTTTTATTTTTGGTTGTTCTTTCAAGTTTCAACACCAATTTCGCTTGTTTAGTAAGGGAGCACTAGGAAATTTGTTTCAGAAGCGATTTCCAAGTCTCCCCGCGAAGATAAGAGTTGGTAAAACTTCTGGCCTAAGAATATGGGGTCTTTTCCCTTCTCTTGGAGGCATTCATAGAGAGTAATCATTAATCGAATTGTATTGATTAAATTTTATTTATTTAATTTAGTTTATTCGATTTTAAAATTAATTGGTTATGAAAAATAGATTATCCAGTTAATTCAATTAATTGTTAATTTTTAAAATTGATATCCAAATAAGTCCAACTAACTTAACTTCTTAATTTTATTTTTAATTATATTTTAGATAAAATAGCTTTAAATAATGATTTAAAATTATATAATATAATATATTATTTATATCATATAAGACCTGTCTATGAGCTAAGCAGCCCGACCGGAGCCTGTATTTCCATGCTTCAAGTCGATCCAACCCAAAACAATATTTTTATATTAAAATAATATATTTTTATTTAAATTTAATTATAAAATATATAAATATTAATAAAATTTTTTTAATCGGATAAAAAATGAAACAAGCCTAAATAGACAGGTTGAGCTAGGCCAAAAATGAGCTTTGACAAGCATTTCAAAATTTTTAAGCTGCAATTCAACCTAACTCATAAACAATTTTTACATCAAATATATGAGATACAATTGTTTTTATAAATAATTTATTTTTTAAAATCTTATAACTAATTAAACCGCCCAACTTAAGTTTGATTTAGTTATTTCATTTTTTTGAGATATTTTTTACAATAAATTTTACGAATTTATTCGATTTAATCGATTTTAAAGCAAAGCTGACAGAGAGTGCTCACCCCTACAAACGTAGACTTTGCAAAGGGTTCATATGTCAAATGAAAGTTGCAAAATAACTTGTAGCTTCATTTCTATGAAAAGAAAAGGCCATGACATAAGAAACTGCGAGCAACTTATTAAGGCAAAAAAAAAAAAAAAGACTCAAGTCTGAACCAGATAGTAATCTTCCCTTTGAATATCTACTATTCTCCAAAGCTAATATTAACATTACCTACATATAGAAACTTTGTTAAGTTCTCTGGCAGTAAGAGATTGAACATGTATGCTGAATTGTTGAGGTGTGTGAGCTCGAAAAAGGCTTCGAAAATCATGGGAGAAAGGCTGCGAAAATCAGGAGAGACAACGATGCGAACCAGTGGAAGAATAGGTGAAGAGCTTTGATATACAATATAGTAAAAATCATGCATCAGGAAAGAAGATAAATGAGCCGATCATTTTGGCACTCTCCAACTCAAGGGAAGTCTCCACTTCCGATGCCAATATATTGAAACCCTTGGCCATGATGGAAATCCGAAATTGAACTCAAGAGGCCGGTCAGCAGGGCCTCCAACTATTAAAGGTAACCATACGTACCTTGAATCCCTTAAGTCTGCTGGATTCCACCGATCTGCCATAAAAATATACGAACCAGGAATCCCGGGCAAAGGAATCACAAAGGTACTCTGTGCAAAAAATGTTGCAAGTCGAAACATTTTGTTCCCTCCAATGCATGGGTTTCCCATCGTCTCCCATGGCCCCATGATTGACTCAGCTGCATGGGCCAGTGGCTCGTTTGGTGCCCATCCAGTGCAACCTGATGTGATCATGTAATAAGTCCCCTGGTACTTAAAAAGAGCAGGGGCTTCCCGGCGTTGCCCAACCATAATCCTTTGCATATCAGGCGTTACGTCTAGATAATCTTCAGTTAGTGGTCCAATGTGAAGTACACCATTGTCCTCAGATGAATAAATTAGATATGCTACACCATCGTCATCCTTGAAGATGGTCATGTCCCTGCTGTCATATCCGTGGGGCCTTTGGCTACGGAGATACTCAAAAGGACCCATCGGGTTATCACTGATAGCAATGCCAACAGCAGCTTTAGTGTAGTTGGCATCATCAATATGCATCCACATCACATACTTTCCTGTCTTCTTGTTGTAAACAACTTTTGGCCGCTCCAACACATTGGATTTGTGGAGATCATGGGTTTCATTTGTCCCTTCTGCAGCCAACACGATGCCCTCATTTTTCCATGTCCACAAATCCTTGGAAGAATAGCAACCAACTCCGATAACGTCAACCTGATTACAATAATTCAATGAAAACTTCTTAGATCTAAAGAGTTAGATACACAATCAAATCTCAAGCCTGAAAGGCTGAAATATGTGTTAAAAATGAGGACAATATATTCCAGCCACAACGATGGCCTTATAACCTGCATGTCAACAATGTCTATACACATTTTATGAAAGCATCTACACACGCTAAACTTAAAAATAGCGGTGCCAAAAGTCATCTCCTATGCATTCGCGTCAGCAAAGCTCAGAGTGGACAGAGATTCTATCGACGATGAATCCTAATTACGCAGCATTGGTCTTCCTTCAATAGTCCCAAGGGTTGAACAACCGAAAGATGAATTGGCTAAAAGATTTTCAATTTGCAATCACAAAATTCTGCTTGATTCAAATATAATGGAGCTATATTTATCTCTCTTTGAATTATTACTAAGACGTTAGAAGAAATCCTGCATCTGAACTGCATCAGAAAAGGCAACCTTGACTTCAAAGAAATAGTTCTCTTTCACTGTCTTAAACAACAACAACAAAGTTTATACAGAAATTTATCACTGCATCAAAACCGTCACATTTATTTGATTCAATGCCTATCAGGAACTCGGCAGGATATAATATCGCATATAATCTCAGGTTTCAGTCCCAAAGTTTCAAGTGACCTCTGCATTACCACAAATTTCAATAGCATCTCATCATATGTATTGTTGACTTCAGTGACAACATAAGTATAACAAATACACAGACATAACAAAGGAACTTCATTGCTACTAAGGTAAATAAGATACAATAACGTGTGAACAAATGCTTTTGAATATTAGAAGTGCTTCATCAGGTATAAAATTATTAAGATTCCATGTCATTACACCTATGTAAACATCTTTCTTCATGCACTCAAACCTTAAGAATTCAGAAATTGCAAAATGAGGCTGTTTTCGTATCTCAAGCATCATTGCAGCTTACAAAGAGATTGATAAAGATGACAGCTTCCGTTGGTTCATAACTCAAGATTTAAGTTCACATGTCTGAGTTTTTTATATCAAGAGAAAATGGTTTGGCATCAATTAACCGAAAAACAGAACAAAGACCAATGATGGGGTGTCTGTAATTTTGTTCAAAGTTATTCCTTAGTTTGCAATTGAACCAAGATACTTGACTTTTCCACAACCCGAACCCAACTAAGGAAGCATAAAAGCCAAACTAAATTAAACTAAATAATTTAGCTTGGATCTGATCAGTTTCATATTGCATAGGCAGGCATCGTATATTGGGCTCAGGATTGAGCTTTTCCATTTTTAAACAAGTAGATTTTTGTGATGAAAATAAGCTTCTCTACATCAAAATCACCGTTACAGTCCTAAGCATGGAATTGGAGATAACACGAGGATTCAAAAGAACATGAAGTTTCAAACGGAGGATTTAACGAAGTACCAATAAAATTTGTCTTTAGCTTTTAGTCCATCGTACTTTGGATTTAGTTTCACTCCATTTTATACTGAAAAATGGGATGCCTATTATAATATACCAACAAACACAGAACCATACCCCAAAGCACACTAATGGTGATGCAAATCATTCAAAGAGAAACAGTTCACAGTTTACTACTTGTTTTTAGGCAGTTTCTACGAGTTTAGTCTAAGACAGAATTTGTGCAAGTCACTACCAAGGCCAATATACCCTTCACATTTTAGGAGGGTCTTATTAGTGAAATTGTAAATCATTTTAGCAATTGAGGCATGGATGTCTAGGATCCTTGTTTCAAACTTTTATCTCTATATCTTTATTCTTTCTTCTCTCTTTCTCTCTCTCTAATTGTCTAGGCATCATTAATGTAATTCTCAGCCCTTTTCTCGGAGTTTTCTTCAACTAGATCTGTCTTATCCTTCACTTAAAATCTTAGTCCTCAATACTAACCATCCTAAAATCCTCAAAATTTGTGACAGCAAATCCAGCAGCCATAAACCTACAGTTTTTCCACTATTCAGATCCTAAACCCTGAAGCGTTCTCATCCAGACACAACAGATACATTAAAAACCCTGATTTATTAAACATAACATCAAAGAGTCACAAAAGTCGCATTCTCAAATCCTTCTAATGTCAGAAAAATAACAAACCCATTACTAATCAGTCAACCTACATCTAGCCAAGCAAAGAAGAGCAGGGTAAGAGTTTGAGTATTAGCTACTTAGTCATTGAAGCATAAGGACTAAGTGCCATATTAGAAAAGCTGTAGTTGCAAATTAGATTATGTATTGAAAATAATAAACTTACTCGTGCTGCACCCCTTTTATGAGCATGGTAGGTGGGTCCATCTTTGTACTCTCCATACCAATAGTATGTACTGGATCTTTCATCGTATAGCATACCACCTCCATGAGCTTGAATAGGATTTCCTTCGGTATCCAACCAAATTTTCCCCGGATGGTAGTAGTAGCTATCATTTCCCGCATGCTTTACCGGATCTATAGCAGTTTTCATATCTGGAAAGAATACATGCCGAAGCTTGGAATTCTCATCAAGAAATTCATCAATGAGAGTGGTTGTTCGCTTGGGTCTTCATTTAGCAGCATGAGGGGATCGTTTCCGCCTAGGAGAGGGAACTTGAATATTCTCCTCCTCCACCTGTTCAAGTTCCCAGACTAGTGGATGACGACTCACATGCAATTGGATATCTCTATTCGTTGTGTTTCTCTGGCTAACGAGAGAATACAGTTGAAGCATAAGAAGGAACCCCACCATGCTCCACACCATGGCAGACCTTGAGCATCTGCTCCCTGCATTGCAAGGGAAAGCGGTAATTCGTTTCCTGTATTTGTTCCTCACCCTCATATTCTCTTACTTTTTTATCTTCAAGAATGCAGCAATTAAGAAAATGCAACCGATGGAGATCCAGAAAGAATTGGACCAAATATAAGTCACAACCATGCTAATCCACTCTTATCTCTTAATTCCATCAAAATTTAAGAACAAACTCCACACCTATACCGTTGATTGACAATCAATAGCAACCAAGTCCAGAACATAGTCAAAATTCACCCTTTCATAATTAGTTAAGGCAAATATCAACTCCCAATCGAAAAAAAAAAAGGATCAACTTGAAAGTAAAAAAAAAAAAAAAGATGTTTAATTGCATTAACTTTACCATCTTCTCTGCATGCACCATACACTAAATTCAAAACACCCTTGTATACTCAAATAAAAATAATTAAAAAACAGGAAAACAATATTAGACAAACAACATATTTCAGTTCAGTATCAAATATGAATGGACACATGCCTATTTTTTTGGTTATCTCCTCAGAAATTATCAAACTTTCAAAATATCAACTTTTCATGTATAAGCTAAAACCGATATAGCAGATCCATAGAACATACCAAAAAAAAAAAACATGAACTTAGCAGAAAACTTTTGACACCCAGAAGAAAGAAAATAGAGCCTTACCTGAAAAAACTCTAGGAAGATTCCCAGTCCCAGATATGGGCATCTCTGCTTTACCCCTTCTTCAAAGTTCCAAATACAAAACCAAGCAAATGATAGTCAGATTAAAAAAAAAAAAAACAACTTGAAGTTTCCAACAATCTTAGTAAATACCCAGAGAGATAGAAAAGAGAAAAAAAGAGTAATATTAGACAAAGAAGAAGAAGAAGACAAAAGCGAGGAGAAGTTGAGTAGTTTATGTCTGCTTTGTTTAAAGTAAGATCTAAAGAAGGTTTTCTTATGAAGAAGATGATTGTGACTTTTGAACAAAGAATTTTTCTATTTTTCTTTCTTTCATTCACTCCATCTATCCATCTTTTGCGTCTTTGTTCCTATCCCCTAGTGCTTGGTTTCGGAACTTGGACTTTAGATGGTCTTATTTGTTTCTACACCGTCCGGAATTTCAGATCATTTAATCATAGTTTTTTAGGTTACTTGTTTTGGTTTTCGCTAATGACGATTTTAAAATTGTCAAAGATTTCTAAGCATCCAATGAGAGTTCAACAGTTGAAGACTTTTGATGGTTTTAGAGCTGTCAAATTTTTCCTTGCCAAGGAACCATTTCCATAAAATAAAAAAATAAAACAGAATCTTCAATAAAAAGCAGTTATCTTAACGAAATGGAAGTTTAATTAGAAAAGGAATTAAAATATTTCATTGGTCATCTTATGTAGGCTGCAGGCATAAACTCTTTCCAAATTTTGATACCCTAAAACTCATTAATAACTTTGTTTTCCCTTGATACTTCTTTTTAAATTCAAGAACTTTAAAAGAAATAAAAGAAAAAAAATTTCATTATGGGTATCATGCTTTATGTTTTCTATTGCAAGGTATAAGGATGAATATAAAATAAATTATTAAATATGTTAAAATTTTAAATATTAACATAATATATATTTTTTAACGTATTATATTAATCGTATTAATTATATTTAAATATATCATATTATATTTATTAACTGTTTTTATGTTTATTAAATTTGTTATCATTTTAGCAATTTGTACTATGTTTGTCTAGTTCAAAACATATAATTAAATAAAAACATAAAAAAAGAAAGGAAAATGAAAAGTGGCCCGATAAAAAATGGAATATGGACTACTTGACGTAAATATAAAAATATTAAACACGATGTAATTATATGATACAAATATAATATAAAAATAATTAAAATATTATATAATATAAAAAATTAATACGAATATATAAATATCTTAAAATTTATATAATTATCACATAATAACACCTACGATCCAAATACAGAAATTGTTTGACAGCCTAAACAAGTTGATATGGCATCCATAACTTTGATTAGTTGAGACCAAACAAGGACTTTAGTATTTCCTCTTGCTGAGGTTGGTGGGGGGCATGCACCTTTTTAAATATATTTATTTCAATAAATGGATTAATCACCCCCAAAGAATTGCAAATATATATATATATATATAT
>JBBYHK010000006.1:6413547-6450571 GCA_038382065.1 Adansonia grandidieri | reverse complement strand
TACCGGTTACTACCCGTAGTTCCAGGTCACTTTGATAATTTTCAGCTTTTTAATTTTTTTAACTCTTGTAAAAGATTAGAAAATCAACTTTAATTTCCTTCATTCAAAGAAGAAAAATAAAATAAAATAAAAATATGCATTACTTCATAAAATTTATTTATATTATTTTTCTTGAATTTAAAAAAAAATTAATTTATTTTTATCCAGCAAACAATTGCCCCAAAAGAATAGCACCAGAGCAGTAGGGGAAGCCTTTGCAGGGCATGGCTTTTCTCTGTTCTCTCTATTCGGTGGTATGGCTTTTTTGACAATAAATTCTTTTTTCTAAATAATCTTCACTATTTTGAAAATTTTCATGTTTTTATTATCTGGGTGAATTTCAATTTTTTTTTTGCTAAATTTCTGTACCATTTTTTTTGGTTGGATTGGGGAAAAAGAGCTAATTGATTAGCTTTTGTACTATTTTTTTACTGTTGATCTTTGACTGCTTTCTTCGTAGTATCTTCCTTTATTTTCTTTATTTATTTATTTTTAAAGCATGAACAGGAAGTGAAAGATGGGAGCTTGATTATTGTGTGTTTATTAGTTGATATTATTGATATTATGATGATGTTAAAATGAGGGACTTTTGACCTCAGAAAAGAGATTGATATTTGTGAGTTTGCACGGTAAAGAGGAAAAAAAAGGTGGGTTTTTTTTTCTTTTTCTTTCTTTATGATTTGTCAATGAGAGAAGAATTGATTAGAAAATCACCAAGTTTCTATCTTTTCTGTTTCACATCTCTTATGTATAATGTGCTTTGAAGGGTTTTAAAAAATCTTTCTTTTTTGGTGCCTTGAGAATCTGTGTTGTTTTATTTTGAAAAAAAAGGAGTTTTTTTTTTTTTTTCAAAGATGCCTATGTTTCAACCCTCAAAGAGGGGTGGGGTTGTTGCTGGATTTGATGGTGGTGGTGATGGGCAAGTTCTAGATCTGGAAACTGCTGTTAAAGATGGGGTTTTGGGTGGTGGCGGCGATGGTGTTGGTGGAGTCATTGGTGGTGCTGTTGGTGAGAAATTGGATCTGAAAACAATGATTGAAGAGCTTGATTTGCCTGAGATTCCTTCTGTGTTTATTTGTCCAATCTCCCTTGAGCCAATGCAAGACCCTGTTACCCTTTGCACTGGCCAAACTTATGAGAGGTCCAACATTCTCAAATGGCTTAATTTGGGGCACTATACTTGCCCCACCACAATGCAGGAGCTTTGGGATGATTCCATTACCCCAAATACTACCCTTTACCATTTGATTTTCACTTGGTTTTCGCAGAAGTATTCGCTTATGAAGAAGAGATCAGAGGATGTACGAGGAAGGGTAAGTGAGCTTCTTCAGACATTGAAGAAGGCTAAAGGTCAAGCCAGGATTCAAGCCTTGAAGGAGCTGAAGCAAGTTGTGGCAGCACATGCCACGGCTGTGAAGACGGTGGTCGATGATGGTGGGGTTTCTGTAATTTCGTCCTTGTTAGGTCCATTTACTTCCCATGCGGTTGGTTCAGAAGCAGTTGGAATTCTTGTCAATTTGGAGCTTGATTCAGAGTCCAAAACCAATTTGATGCAGCCGACGAAGATTTCATTGATGGTAGATATGCTGAATGAAGGGTCAGTTGAGACGAAGATTAATTGTACGCGATTGTTAGAGAAGCTGATGGAGGAGAAGGAATTTCGCCCCGAGAGCATCTGCAGCCATCGGCTATTGGTCGGTCTAATGCGCTTAGCGAAGGATAAAAGGCACTTGAATGGAATCTTGCCCGGACTTAGTTTCCTCAGATCCATATGCTTGCATAAACAAGTCACGAGCTTGATTGTGAGTATAGGAGCCGTTCCTCAATTGGTCGAATTGTTGCCTGATTTGGAGCCTGATTGCTTGGAATTAGCCCTTATCATATTGGACACATTATCTTCGTTGCCGGAAGGAAAAGTTGCATTGAAGGATTGCGCAAACACAATTCCGAATATGGTGAGGCTGTTGATGAGAGTTTCTGAAAGCTGTACCCAATATGCATTGTCAATCTTGTGGTCTGTATGTATACTTTCTCCCGAGGAATGCTCTGCAGTTGCCGTAGAAGCCGGTTTAGCAGCGAAGCTGCTTCTCGTGATTCAAAGCGGTTGCAATCCTGTCTTGAAGCAAAGGTCTGCGGAGCTCTTGAAGTTATGTAGCCTAAATTATTCAGACACCATCTTTATTTCCAAGTGCAAGCTCACAAGGACTATACAGTGAGAGGGAAATTTTGCCTTTTGCGTGCTATCTTTCGCACAAGCCTATTGCTAATATGAGAGGCAAAGGAGTTAAAGGGCTTTGCCCTAATTGGTTCAAGAAATCTTCCAAGAATGAACAAATCATACATATGAAATGGGGGGTTTTGAGGTATGAATTAGCTCTCCTGTATATATTTAAGCACTTCAATCCCAGCAATCGATTCAACTTACATAAAGAAACACCCATAATGTGGATATGAAAAAATACATTTCTTGCTGCTATGCAATTATGTCAAGTTCTCTTTTTTCCAATGCCTCGTCGAATAAACCACCCCCCCCCCCCAAAAAAAAAGGGGGAAATGATGCGAAAAATGTTTTATGTTCAATGGATTAATGCTATTTTTGCAAGACTTTGGAGTGTGCAAGAATTGCTTTGCCCCTAAGGGGCCCTTCTTTCTCCCAAGTTGTTCCTCTTATGGTAGGGGCCTTCCAATTTTCCCTTTAGGTTTTAGTGGGAGTTCTGCCTTTAGCGCCACAAATTTGTGGAGAGACTGGAATTGCTGTGAACCTCATTTGTCTATTCAATGTGTACAATGTGAAAGTAACCATTTCTTTTTCCTGCATTTTTATTTCATGTAAGATTATAATATTAATTCAAAATTTAAGTCATTGTTAGCCTCAAAGAAAAATCAATAAAAGGGGCCTTGTTTCAAATCATCAACGACGGATCCCTGGTCTTCGTTGCAAGGTTAGAATTTACACTATAAACAGAGGTCTTAGCTTTTACATTTGAGTTGAACTGTTACTATTTTGGGGTTCACTATGCACACCTGGGGGTCCATTTATGTACTTTCTATATGTCCTTTTGTGGGGGAAGTTGAGTGACGGCACCCATTGTTACCTCTCTTTCAATCACTGTTGTAATGAGACGTTTCACCGTACAAATTGCCAAGAAACTCCTATTTGGAATCAGTGGAAACTTGCCTCGCCAGTTTTGGCCAATGCTTCTGGCAGAAACAAGTGGGTTGATCTTATCTGGAATGAAGAAATCTCTGTCAATAAGTGGTTTTTAAGTTTTTACCTGCATTTGTTCACATTGTTGGCAAAAGAAATTTTTTTCCTTTTTTTTTTAAAAAGGCTTCTTGCCTTCTAAAGGAACCTGTAAATTAAGGGCCCCCAATTGGCATGGCATCTTTGAATGATCGTTGAGACTCAAAACCATGGAAATATTTGCTCAATACTTTAACAAGAAGCCATCTAGAATCTCTTCCTCAGCAATGACTTTGCAGTTACATCTATTCAAGCCTGAGACTTTCTGAGTCGTTTTTCTATTTGTTTATTTGCATGTAATTTTTTTTTTTTCAACTATAGTGGGGCTAATTTAACCGTTGTTAAAAGATAATTTCACTCTTGATAACGAAGAATCATATATTTGAATATACCAAACGATTACGATTTGATAATGAATAAAAGGATGGTACTTTTCAAACACTTTGACATTGTTTAATTATCCTGTTTTTGATTGAGGGAATCGGTGACGGTATGACAAAGAAGTTTTTGCATAAATTTTGAACGAGAGTTCGACGGTGGAAAGCAGGAAAGCTAGGCTTCCTCCTTTTTCCCATGCATCAGTGTCGCCACCATGCATGCACAGGTGCGTGTTCCTTTTTAGAGTAGTCAGCCAGTCGGGCAGGCTAGATCATTTTCGATAGAAAAAGAACATTTGAATCGTTTTTAATTTAGATCATTTTAAATTTGATATTAGAATTATTGAGATTCGAATTATCAAATTCGAAATTTAATTCAAAGTTTAAAGCTAAATTAATTTCGAAGTAGTTCGAATAATTTTCTATGCAAGTTTGAAATTTTTATTTTTTAATCAAATTGTGTTTTATCGAGTTTGAACAACTTCGATAGATTTTTGAATTCGGATCAATTTTGCTACTCTATTCTAACTGAATTCTTTAACAAAAATAGCTTAAACATCGTAGTAAGACCTATCAGAGTTAAATTATGCAGTAAGAAGATCCACTTTACCATCTACTTTATATTGAGAGAAATGAAAAGGCTCAAAGGGTGAAAATGAATAGAATTGTAAATCAAAAAGCTGGTTTTTTTTTTCTTTAGATAATTCAAAAGACTTGCAAGCTTTACAAATAAAAAATGGGATCACAACGGTTCAATTGGATTCTATTTTGGAATCAAATTGAAACAACCCAAAATTGAATTCTATTGATTCGAATCAATTCAGTTTATTAGTTTTTTAAATAAAAATTTTTTATAATATTTATACATTTTTTCACTAATTTAAAAATAAAATAATTATTTTATATTATAAAAATTAAAAATTAAAATTCAGTTCACTCAAATAGTTACTATTTTTAATCTACGAACCAAAAATCAAATTAAATCAAATATACTTAATTATTACTCCAACCAAATTTATTAAAAATCAAATCAAAATTTTTTGATTTTTTTTTCAACCCTAAAAAGCAGAAGAAATAAAAAATAAAAACATTTCCTGCAACTCTTAGGTAAAACATTAATACTGAAACAATTGAGTAATTGTTGATGACTTGAAAATTTTGGATTGACATGAACATTGATCTGAAACGCTGAACTCATTTCCGGTAGCAATGCTGATACGGGAGGCCCACTTTGAATATATCCGGTTGCAACACCTAAGCCCGAAAAGTGAACAAAGAACTTAATATAATATGTGTATATATACATATGTATATTATCTAAACAGTTTGCATTTTGAAGAATTATAAGCAAAATTATATTTTGCTTTGTATATATATATATATATATATTTGAACCAGATTTGGTCTTTGCACGAGCTCAGAAAAATTCCAAATCAAGTCATCTGATAGCATCACATATTCACACTATCTAGGATTTTAAGTAGTTATGTTTTTGAGTTTAATCACCTGAACTTATAACATCAAGTGACCCAATGTGAATGATTAGATAAATATCTTAAATTTGAGTTGGACTATATATTACATTTTCTTTTAATAAGAATGAGAAGAGTTTTTGTTTATCTCTGGTCGTAATTACTACATGTTAAACACTTGTACAGTATATATTTGTCTGACACTTATCAAGTTCACAATTGCGAAACAATCAGATATAAAAAAGAAGGTAAATATTATCTTCGACAAGCTTTTTACTCACCTTGACATTCTCTTTTATAATTTTTTTTGCCAAAAAAAAGATCTTCTAAACTTTTATTAATTTAAGCATTGGAACACGTTTTAAAATTTAAACTCTATTACCTCTTTAATTTTTTTGTGTTTGCTAGTTAACAGCAACCTTTCTTAATTTATCAATTCTACAAACTCAACAGCTACATCCCAAAAAAAATAAAAAATCAACAGTTCTATTTTTTATTGAAGTTTATTTATATCTTTTATCAATTATATATGCATGATTTCTAAAATTTATAATATGTATTTGATCATAGAATGCTATTGGTTGAATATCTAAGAATACATAAAATTGAACATTTTGTTGGATCAAACCAACAATCAATCATCATCCAAGCAAAATTAATGAATCTCAGATAAATACAAAGTTAAAAAAACTGAACTGAGGTCAAATCAATTGAACTACTGATTTTCAGTTCAACCGATTCAATGTCTGATTCATTTACCTCATAATTTTAAACAATTAAGAAATAAAAATAATTCAAAAATTTCAAAAAAATTAGAAAAAATTTAAAAATTTAAAAATAGAAATTAAATATATATGCAAATAAAGAAATTCTAAAAATTTTAAAAAAAAAATTAAAAAAATGAAATTTTGATTTTACCCCTTTTTATTGGTTTTTCCAATTGTTGGTTCTCGATTTTTTAGCTATTTTGAATAGTTGGATAAAAATTCAATTTTTAACATACCATTGAACCCTCGGACCAATCGATTCTCAGCTGAACCGACTGATCCTATCCGATTTTTTAACCTTTGATAAATGTTTAAAAAATGCATAATTCAAATACTCATTTCGTAATCAATAATCTTCAAAAAATAAGATTTATATAGTGACAATAATGTGACTGCGATTTGAGATTTAATGCTTTGGAGCTTTGCGGTCCCTCTTGCTTGAAGACTCCTAGATTGACTCCGTAAAAAAAGTCGAGGCATGCACCGCCCAGCTGCCGCACAGCAGCAGCAGCGGCCGCCTTTAACAAGGCATTTTCGTCGTGAGAAAGTTCTTCAACAGGGCATAGCTTGTGTTGGTCAGTAATATCTTAAATTCGTGCTTGACAAGGATTAATATAAACGTCATTCATTTGAACAACACAAGCAGAAATCCGACAGCTACCCATGAATACTTTGGTCCATTCATGGAAATTCATTCATAGCATATATATTTGTTCAACTACGATTTCATTTAATTTATTTATTGTTCTTTTTTATTTTAGTAATTAATACAGTTAGAGAGGTATTTCAAGGTATTGTTTGGATTTAATCTTTCTTCCAACAATGAATTAAGTTGATCTATTCAAAATTTTAATTTTAAAAAAAAATTCATCAAAAGATCGAATTCCAACTGGTAAAATTGTTAAAAGATAACTTCTCTTTATCAACCGAAACACTTTTATATATACATATACATATATATGGGTATTTAATTTATTTTTCCTTTTAACGCACTGTAATTTGAGTGAAAAATCAAAGGAAAAAGGAGAAACAACTAGAACTTTTATAATAAAATTTTTTTATAAAATGTATATGAGAGTATTATCTACTGATTGATTTATTAAAATATTAATCATATAAAAATTATAAAATATATAAAATTAATTTAATTTTATAGTAATACAAGAGAATCTCCCCGTTCTGATGAAATTGAAGTTTCCCATTTGTACTCACGTGTTCCCATGATTGGGTCGTCGATAATGTATAGGTGTTCACGCAAAATAAATTGTCTCGTATAACTATTATTCTACAATCTACGGCTTAGCACAAGTTATATATATATATATATATATATATATTATAATATATATATATATATATAATATACACATATATATTCTACGACGTACTGAATTATTGATCTCTTCTTCTGCCACACGGTTTTGCCATTAATTCTTTCTGTTGGATTAAGATTTGAATAATATCACGTATAAGAAAATGGAATTCAATGCTAGCAATTGGGAAGATTTATCATTTGGTTATGAATGTTAACTTTTCAAGTTATTTTGTACTTTTTTATAAATTATTATTCTATATGTAATTATTAAAGTTAAAAGACTTCACAAGTAAGATCGTGAGATGATGCATATCTTATTCTTTTGAAATATACTTTAAGGGATACCTATCATCTTATTAATTTTACTTGTAAAGTTTTTACACTCTATTGATAATATATGAAAAATAATTTTTTATTACCTAAAGTTTGAGTAAGGTTTTCTTTTTCCTGTTCAATCAATTCTATGTGTATGGAAGGAGCCAAAATTGTTTAGGTTATGATACTTAACTAAAGCTATCATGCATGGAATAGGGCAAATTCAGATAATAAAAAAATAGAATTTTTTAATATCTCGTTTAAATTGTTGAGATTGAAAATTTTGTTTTACTGCTCAAAATATAATAAATATTTTTATAATTAATTCTACTTTAAAAATTAATTTTATTTATTATATCATATTTCGATTTGAATGATCAAAATTTAAAATAATTAATCCCAAACTTAGTGGATTATCCAACATGGTCTAATATTAAACATGTTTGCTGATAAACTAATTCAACACTTTAGAGTACATTATTCGATCGGATCGAATTCAGATGAGGAATTTTAATTAAATTTTAGTTGAATCAATTACATATAAAGTTCTGCATGGATTAAGTGATGGAGTAGCTGTTTTAGTTTATTTGTTTTATTCAATTTTTGCATCTACCGAAATTGTAAGCAAACAAACACATGTTTGACTATAGCATGAGTGTATTTATGAATTGCATGCCTAGATTTTAAGAATTACAGATGAAACATATCAATTAAGTCATATTGTTTATAGGGTTTTGCCAACGATGTGTTTTGAAAGCATTTTTTTTATATTATCATATAATTAGGTAAATTATTATTTTTAGTGTATTAAAATTCATCATAATAACAATTAATTATTGTATTTCATATGAAATATTATTTAAATAATAATTTAATTAACTTAACAAATATCTTAGAGACAATAGTTAACAAAATTCATGTTTATATATAAGCATGCAGGGTTGATAAACATGAAAATGGCTACCTCCTCTACTATTTCTTGGATTCGGTAATCTCACTGTACTCATTGTCATTTATCTTCTCCCAACTTCATTAATTTAAATTATAAAATGACTTCATAGTTTACAATTGTAATTACAAGTTAATTAAGTTGTTAATGAAAATTTTGAAAGTTAATTATTATACCTTGATGATTTCAATTTTTCTAGTAAGTTGAAAAACATTCTTAAAAATTAATATTTTCTAGTAAGACCCATGCACGAGCTAAATCGACTAGCCTACAATGGGCCCTTGCATGTCATTAAACAAATTTTACAATAATTAAGAGATTCATTTTCTCCAATAAAAGAATAATTTTTATTATATAAAATGATAACAATCAATGGCTTTGATGTCAGTGCTTATGAAAGAAGCGAAAGAAAACATGTTTTTTTCTGAAATCTGACAAGAATTTGTTGTCTGTTTGATTGAGACTTGCTCGATGAGGCCAAGTTTTCCTATTAATTGCCAGGAAAAAAAAAAAATCAAATTCGAATGTTTAAAAATTAAATTTTAGAGGAATTTTGCCGTCTCAATCCTCAAAAAGGGAGATGCAAACCCAATTACAGAAATTCAAATGCAGTTGGAAGAATTGTGGTGCAACTTTAAATTAT
This sequence comes from Adansonia grandidieri, assembly GCA_038382065.1. NCBI lineage: Eukaryota > Viridiplantae > Streptophyta > Magnoliopsida > Malvales > Malvaceae > Adansonia > Adansonia grandidieri. The sequence continues at coordinate 6,441,450 of JBBYHK010000006.1, read as the reverse complement.
TTTAGTTTTAATTGTTTCCTCGTAAAAAGAACTTCTGTTTATTGGATTTTGTTAACCAATAAAGAAGGTTGTAGCTCGATATAAGATAAAAATGTCTTATATATTGAAGTCCAAACTTTAAATTTATTAGATATTATTTTTTAAGATTATAAATTAATTAGATTAAGTTCTCAATTTAAATAATATATTATTTTAATATATATAAGACTTTATCGATAAAAGTTCATTGAGAGTTTGTACTATAATGAAGGAATTATTCAATCCCTGTACTATTAAATTTAATTTTTAAATCTCTTTACTTTTAAGAATATAGCAAATAAAGAAAATTGTAAATAATATTAAAAAATTATTTGAATACTAATAAAATGTTACCGTGTTATATGATACGAAATTTTAAATTTTGTACAAAAAATTAACCCAAACTCGTCCAGTAAATTAAAACTATTTCGGAATAAAATTTAAAAGTCCACATCACATGACACATCAGTATTATATTAACATTTAAATGATTTTTCAACATTGTTAATCATTTTCCTTATTTACTATAATTTTAAAAATATTAAATTAAAATATTAAATTTAATAATAAATAAACTAAAAAAAGACTTATCTCACTATAATTGTGAGACACCTAGTAGATTTTTACTCACTTCGTCGACTTAAGTATACCATTAACTAACACATTTAATAAAAAAATATTATTACAAATAGTAATTTAATCAATCTTAAAGAATGTTTTAAATGCTTGATAACAAAATCTTTATTTATTTAGTTATAATTATGTAAATACTACTCAACATAATTAACTAAATTTTTTAAAGCATATCTACATTATAGCATTCCTGATTTAGGTAAAGTGGCTTAAATGCAAGCAATTTTTGTTACTTTACCCTAATTTTACGTTAATTATACCATCGAACATCAAGATTATTAAAACACTCATTAGATATTCGAATTATATCATTTTTATCATTTTAATATCTAAAAAATAAAAACTTGCATTAAGGAAGTTGAGAAAATAGGTTCTAAATGAGAAATAATTACTTGTATTTTCCTTTTGGAAAATTTGAACCCAGTATTTTAACATAAATATGTGCATATAATTAATAGAATCAAACGCATTCATTATATCATATGTTTTTTTACCTTGTTTTTGGTTCGTAGATGCATTATAATATTCATGTAACAGTTGTGTTTATATGTTGCCATTTGGTCAACAAACAAGTAATAATTTGCAGTCTAAATCGGCATCATAGACATTTCGACATTACATTAATATTACTACCTGATAGTACAAAAATCATAAAATTTGAAAAAAAAAAAATCTTAAATATATTATTCATAGGTTGGTCATATAATTTATACAGAAGATTCACTTATATTAATATAAGTTTTACATATTTTTTTATAATTTTTCATAGTATATATTTACTTATTTTGATAATTGTATTTTATGCTCTATTTATATATATTTTACATATTAAATTTTCAAGTAAATTAAAATAACTAATCATTTGTTTAATATAAAAAATTTTTAACTATTAATTATATATATAAATAGTATTTTCAACAAATATGATAGAGATATTATATTAATTTAAAATTTTATGTGATTAAAAAAATATAATTATATTATATTATCCAATAATCAATTTATTAAAATATAAATCTTATAATATAAATTATTAAAAAATATATGTAAAATTAATTAGTTATTGGGTGTGTGTGTGTATGCCATGTATCAAGATAGCTTTCAACATTGCAAATTAAATAAAATTGACCCTTCGGGTCTCCAGCTCTAGGCTACTGCTCGCAGCACGAAGCTACTTTTTCCCACCAAACATGCTAGTGAGCAATTAACTTGTTAATTAAAAACCCGTGGCCCCCAAACTTAGTGAACTTTTTTCGATTTTGATGATCAAGATTAATTAAAAATTCATTTCTATAGATCGAAATAAAAATTTTAAATTGCAGAAATAAAATTTAAACGTTATATTCAAACCTCAAATTTCTTTAAAATATATATAATTAGTAGCACAGGAAAACATACTATTAGATTCAAACTGCCATATCTGGCATTATTTAAACATAAGGATATCTGAATTGGTGGTGAGTTGTATTCGTCTTCAGAAATATTTCAAGTTCATTTTATTTTAGCCAAACTAAATACTAAATTATGTACACTACAAAATTAAGAGGAGTTGAGGACGATTAATAATTATTTTTTAAAAATAAAAAATAATCTTTAAAAGTTTTAAGGATGAAAAATCGTCCTTAGCAATCATCCTCTAAAACTGTGCCTTTAAAAATTTTTTGAAAATAACATTTATCCTTAATATTGTTAAAGTACGAATGATATTTATCTCTAATACGGTTCAAATCAATATAGAGAAGACTTTTTTTATTATCCTCTTATCTCATCTTTAAAAGTCTCTTATTTTGTATCAGTAATCAATTTGACTTTAAGATAATCATGCCATTTAACATTGATGTTAAATTCAATATTCATAAATTTGAATTTCTACTAATTTTCTAAAGTTTGAATCATATTATTTAATCATAAGTTTGAAATTTATAAAAAAAAAAAAAATTATTATTATAAATCTCATAGAGATGAGATGTTACCATCAAAATGATCCATTAGACGGTAAACTACTACAATATCATAAGATAGATGAAGCAAAAAGGCAAGAAAATTAAGTATCCATTATAAAATAATCAAATCCATTGAACTAAAGGTTAATATTAATTAATTAGGATTAAAAAACAAAAAAAAATAGAGGTAAATTAAATTAAGGTATCGATATCAAAAGAATGAAGGAAGCATGTGTCACGTCAAGCGCTCGAAAGAAGTAAGCAGAGTGCATTAATCCCACATCAGATAAGAAAGGGAAGGTATTTGGGCATATAAGCGAGTACGCTATGCATCCTATTAAACATGTCTTTTAGGAAGAAGGTAATGGTTCCATAACAAGTGGTATCAGAGCTAACCCTTGACCATCTGATTTCACGCCGAGCGCCTCAACGGGTGGGGTAGGCAGGTGGACCAACTGTGACTTCACGCCAAACACCCTAAGGGTAGAGTAGGTAGAAATGATGGAGAAACCTGTGACGGAGGCGTCACGAGATTGGGTGGGAGATAATGTCACGTTAAGTGCTCTAAAGAAATATGCATGGTGCATTAATCCCACATCGGATAAGAAAGGGAAGATCTTTGGGCATATAAGCGGGTGCGCGGCACATCTTATCAGGCATGCCTTTTGGGAAGAAGGTAATGGTCCCGTGACACATACATGGACTAATAATAAATGTAGGTATTGCAATTTATTCGTGGGTTCGGTGTTTACAATATCGACATTAAAATTTTTAAATTTTATAAATAGGTTAAGAAGTTGATGAGTATATTTTTTTTAATTGTATCCTACATAAAATACGTTATTCTATTAAATTTGATGTTTGAAATTTTTAAATTTTGAAGATGATGTGTTAAATAATTTTAATTTATTTATTTATTTGGGTCAAAGATTTTACAATAATAAAAAAAAAGGGGGAAAGAAGTGGTCACACATGTAATACGATAAGAGGTTAATGAGTTGAGAGATTAGTCAAACAAGAGGCGGCTGCTTCACCCGCACGAGATAACGCCTCCTCCGACTATTTGCTTTAATTCCCTCTCATGGTTGGCTATCACTCTCATAAGTCATCACTAATTTTTAATTGGGTAAAATATTTATTAAGCCCCTGAATTAATTTAAATTTTTCATAACAGTATTTTATCTTTTCACTATATTCAAATAAGTTTTTTATTCTATGATTTTCGTACTCAATATAAATATTTTTTTATTTGAAGTATCGATAATTAAACTATCACTATTAAAATTAAAAAATATTTTTTTTGGTTAAAAAATTTAATGTTAAGTTAAACATAAAAATATTATGCGACACCCATCAAATAAATCTGATCTAAATAATTTCATTGCATAAAAAAGAAACCTCAATATTTATGTGTAAAAAATGCTAGATAACCATGATTGTAGTAATTGTATATGATTTTTTTTGTCATTATAAGAACATATTAGAAAAAAAAAAATTAGATAATGCTTCATTTGGATATAGTAAAAAGGGTTAAGACTTATTTTGCAAAAAAAGAAAAGATTTAGGGACTTATTTATAACATTAACCTCTTTAATAACTTCTTTTGTTTTGTAGTTTTTTTTTTTTAAATAAATAAATAAATAAATTCTTTTGTTTAGTATGTTTACCATTTTCAAAACTTCTCTTCCTTTCAAAAGGAACACAAATGCACGCACGCATGGGCCCGAGCATGAAAATTAAATCTAAAACATGATACGATACACGATATGATTATAGGATATAATAATTAAAATTATATACAAAATATGATACTATATAAAAAGTTATAAAAATATACTTTGAATATATGAATCTATCAAAATTTATATAATACAAATTATGTAATATTATTGAAAGAATTTTTTTAATGAACAGAAATTTGGTCAAAAGTCAGGCAATTTGACCTGGTTGCTTATGTAATTTGTAAGCGTTAGCCGGCTGCTGACAGAAGAAACGTTTGAATTTGTGCTTATCAGCCCCAGCCCCAACAGATTCATCCCACCGTTGTTTACTTTTTCCTTCGTTTTTCCTTCAATTATTTTCTTGTCCCCATTCGTGCAAACTTAACCCATATTATTTCTTTTTTTCCTATAAATATCAGAGTCTCAACATTCTAAAATTTCAGCGCCTTCGTCAGTTTCATTCAAAAAGCTTTCTAATTTGCACTTACTCCATAGATTTTCCTTTAAGAACTGTTCCTTATGGAAGCTTATTCTTCTTCTTCTTGTTCTTCGGCTTTGGAAGAAGCAAGAGGGTTGAAGCTTCCACAGCCTTCTTTTCATGCATCACTTCATTCCGTTCGTAAGCCATTGGCAAAGCACTGGAAGAAGCCAATTGCACCATTGCCTCCAACACCACCCAAAGTTTATAAGGTTGACGCTATGAACTTCCGGGACTTGGTCCAAAGGCTAACTGGTGCACCTGAGTTCATGTCCCAATCTCTTCATCAGACGTCGTCGACAACGACTACATCTCAGTTTCGGTTGCCTCATCATCAGCGTCTCCAAAGAGTGGCACCTCCCCCTCTCCACATTGCGGCGTCGCCATTGTCTAGGGCGGAAGTTTCTGCACCATTACATCTCGTCTCTGGGTTAGATCATACTACATCCCAGAGCCAGAATTTCACAGATAATGCGATGATTACGTCGAATTCACATGGATTGAACTTGTCACCATCTTCTTATAATTGGTGCTCTTTCCCCATTCTGAGTCCCGGAACCTTGTCCAGCTTGGAGCAAAGCACTGTTCCTTAGATTATCTGTCAAGCATCCAAACTTATTACTATGTATCCTAATAGTTAAGGCCAATATGGACGTTACTTCTCTTTTTTTCATTCCTGCTAGAGCTTAAAGAGAATGTCTCTAAGATTAAAACTGCACTCTTTTTGTTGTTGGAAGTTTACATATGGTACTATGGTAGAGCTAATGTTGTTGAAGTAGTCTTCTTCATCTCTTCATCACGATAATGTATACTATTCGACCCTGCCATAAATAAAACTACTTTATTATATTGGCTTCAAAATACTTCTTTGCCTCGTCTCCGGATAGTATAGTTATCCCCCTTTTTAACCTTTTCTTTTCCCCTTCTATTCTTTATTTTCTTTTGCTTTTTCTAGTTTATTTGAAAGGAGATCGATTTTGCTGGTTAGGGTTACTTCTATGAATTAATAGTGAGTAATTAAGTGTGATAAAGTATATTAGGACGGATCCCAATCCGGAATTATTTACAATATATATAGAAGATTGGAAAATAGGGGAATATTTGTTAAGAGATAGAGGAAGCTTTGGACCGTCCGCCAAAAACTTAGCTCTAAATTAAGCATGGAGCTGTCTAGTACTCTAATATGTTTATCAGCTGTATATATTAATTGTGCTGATATCTAAACAACTGGTGTATTAATAATTTATGTAGCTAATGAGTTGATAGTATCTAATTATGCAATACAGATGGATCTGATGTAATTATAAAGCAAGATGATAAATTCTTGTAATGTAACTATTATATGCATCTAGAGAAATAAGGTGGCGTTAAAGGATTCGTGCATGGTGGTGCTTAAGCATTAATCCACAATGAACAATTAGAGGGCAAGAACTGAAAGAAACCAAAACTCTCCACAATGTCCCAAAACACGGAATTAATTCAATAATCTTAATTACCACTTGTATGGGCCTAATTAAATACATTTATTTAATTTAATTAATGTATTCCTAACATTATAGCGTAGTTGCCCAACGGAAACCAATTAGGACAATAGTAGAGGAATAAGAACTTAATTGCAAAATAAAGTTTATTGGATTGATATTTTTAGTGATAATGTCTTTACTGTCTTCGAATTAATGAAAAATATCAATGTGGCACTTGAATTAAAAAATGTTTAATTAGATATCGTAATTTTCAATCTATCGCATGGCCTACCAAGTCCATTAACGATGATTTTTTTTTAATCTTATGATTTGTTTTTTATTTTTTCATTTTTGTCTTGATTCATGGTTTTAGTAAATGTCGTGTCAAATTCATTAACGATCTTAGTTCAATGGGTCAAGATTTAAGTTTAAAAATTGAATATCAATATTTATAACTCTTTCTTTTATTTTTATAATGCAATAAAAAAGTCAAATAAATATTTAATTCTAATTAATTTATCCATAAAACTATAAGTGCTAATTAGCATTTTTCTTGCTTTTATTTTTTAATTTCTTATATTTTTTATGTGAGGAGAGTATACTTTAAAATCATTCGAAAAAAAAAAAAAAGTTCGGACAGACCGTATTATAAAAGAAAAAGTGTTTTTTTGTAGTTTATTTCACATAGAACCGTAGCAAATAGTATTATGGGGGTGTGTACAGTCTACTACATGGAACCATAAGAATTTTTTTTTTTCCCGTTGTTTATTAGCGACATTTGAAAGCAATAGTAACAAACGATATGGCTCAGGGTGCTGCTGACTGCCGAGAAGGGGTGACTTCGTCTAATTAAGGAAAATAGTATACTCCACCGTCTCTTTCTTCCCCCGACAAGAACCAATATTTTTATTATACCTTAACAAACAAATTGAAGAATCCCTTTTATGTTATTAGTTGAGAAGGAAAAAAAAAAAGACAAAAGAAAGAATGTTGAGCCACGTCACCTTCCTTTCAAAGAGTGGGTATCTCAAGGTTTTTTTTTATCAATAGTATAAACATATATATTACATGCATATTAAACATATAATTTTAATCATATTAATCATATCTAAATTTATAATATTTTAATCATATTAATTATAGTTAAATTTATTATATTTGATTCGTGTTTTCGAGTCTTATCCAAAATGATAAGATCTCCATGTGGTAAGTCATAGAGATTAGTTTTCGTCATACTAAAAAAAAATTCCATTTTTTTTTAATTTCGGCCACCTTCACCGTCCCAAAGGAAATGAAAGAAACTTCGGCTGTTTAATTAAAATATAAAAAGAAAGATTCTGGGTTGATTTGTTTGTTCCTATTCTTTTCCCGGTATTCATCAGTCATTGCTCCCTTTGCCGACATCTTAGTAGAATTAAAACAATGCATATACATATATATATATATATATATATATATATATATATAAAAGATGTTTTGGTAGACAATAACCCAAGTTTCCGGAGTTTAGTACGTTGGTGAACACCTAAAATATTGGAAGTAGTTGCGAGTTCAAACTAAAGACCAAAGACAAAATGAAAGACTAGGATTGGAAGAACCGCTTCCATTGTTCTTAGACAATGTCAATATTGAGAAAAGAACAGCGCTACAAAACAATGCTGCTTTAGATAAAAGATTACATTACTTTACATTGTGTTCGATTGAAAGAAGTTTATGGAGACAGTATAAAAGAGGCTGCAGTCTAAGGATAATTAAAGGTACTAAAATTCGAATTTTAAATTTATTAAATGTTATCTTTTAAAAAAACTGTATAAACGCATAGATTAAGACCTCCCGTAGAAGCAGTATTGACATGAGCTTCAAAGAAGGGGATTGTTAAAGCCTAATAAATGTCAGAAACAATAGAAATTTAATCCCAAAATCAGTCCAACTCCTACCATATAACTACAACCAAATCGTCACTGTATTGTTTGCTACTGACAGTCAGCTTACTTTGATAGCAAGAATACTAGTATCAAACTTACATGAGAAAGAACAGATTTTGATTTTGTTGTTGTTGGACGGTCCGCCGGAAGTTCTATCATTTTTGTTGTTGTTACCTTCTCTATGGAAAAATTGGAAGGTTTGCTTTGGTTCTATTTATTCAAGTTTTCTTCAAGCCGCAAAATGGCAGCCCCAAGACCACTCTTTGCATCTTCCATTTCTCTTGAATCTTTAGCAGCCGTATTTCCTTCATTCGCTTTCTCTACAAGCTTCAAGTGGATCCAACCTGTAACAAAATTTTATATGCTCAGCCTTATAAATCAGCTCAGCTCTTCTGCCTTTTAAAGTTTTAAAACTTAAAAATTGGCTTCGGGCTAGTTTACATAGACTGATTTCTCCACCTCTCTTTATCAAACTAACATACTCCTTATAACGAGTCGCAAATTTTGAAAATGAGCAATGGATTACATGATAGTTGCATAAATGCAAATTAATTACCAGGAGGGAAACATAAAGCCGCTCCAAGAACTGAACCTAGCACCACATTCCTCACACGCCATTGAAGAGACCCAGGCACTAAGTATATCGACGAATAAGGAAAAAAGGAAGAAGTTAAATACGGAAGAGGAAGTAACTATGCCAGAACTCATCGGAAAATGATTGCAATTTCTAAAAATTAGTTTTCTTAAGGCATGAATTATTATTGATTAGACCAAAGGCTGCAGAAGTGGCTGAACCGGCACCAACAACATTGAATACATCATGGACACCATGTTTCTCAGCCAACAAATTTTGTAAACCGTAGAATCCAGCGGTGAACATTCCAAGTCGAACTCCACCCACAGTGGAGCCACGAGTGACACCGATAAACCCTTTTTTTCCATAGCATCTCGCATCAACCGATAGTGCTCCCATTTATCTGGAGTGCTGCCAAGCTTCAACATTAGTTCTGCATCTTTGACCTCCCAAAGAACTCCCATGTTTCAATAAAAAAATACCGTCGAATAAGTATAACCACGTGAATTAACCATTAATATGGAGATAATTGATCTCAAGAGAAACCCAATAAACATTAAGAATGGCAGCTTTGAAGAAAGAAAGGAGAATCACATGATTGTAATTTGTAACTAAAAGAAAACAACCGCCAGGACTGCAAGGACCACCATATACAAATTATATCACATTCAAACATTACTCCCTATGAACCAAATTGAATGTTTGTATAAAAATAGAAAACTTACAACTGAAGCAGCAGCTTCCTTGCTACCTCCATATAACATGCCACCAAATACTCCAATGACTGTGTCTGTGCCCCAGTTTGCAGTTCCAGCTAATCTTTCTGTTTTCTGATTTAGAAACACGGAAGTCAGCATATAGCACTTTAGCTATATTATAGGCTAATTACTTCATTATAGGGATTTGATCACATATCAAACAAATCATGCTGACAAGTCAAGATAACTAAGATATAAGCATTATCAAACCAACTTAAGCCGTGACTCAAAATAATGACAAATGCTCTAAGAAAACTCTTTTTATAACAAAGGTGTCATCAAATAAAGTCTAGAACTTGGCACAATCAAGAAAACATATAATTGCAAAACGAATAGTTCCAAGTATAGAGCTTTCATTTTATTTTTCACTGACAGCTATGCTGTTTTTTGAATTGTATTAAAATTAACTTGATCAAAGTTTCAGTTATAAATCAAGATTATATCATGTTTACAATATGGGGGAAAAAACAGTTTACAAGAAATTGAATTGAAAGAAAGCAACAGATTTATATTTGAGTCGGTTTCTTCAGGGGCTTCCATTCATCAAATTCCTTTCCAAAGTCACAAACTAGAAAGAAATGGGAATGATGGAAACAGATTATACATTTTTTTTTGTTGCTTTTTTCTTTTGTTTTTCAGCCCTCAATTCGTCGTGAACCACAGCAGAAATCGAGTGAAAGTTCGAAAATAGTTTCTGTCTAGCTAGCTTGTGACCTGTGAAAATATGTGAATTTCCTGATCAAAACCCTAAAAAAAAAAAGAATTAGAAACATATAATAAAAAATTGACCTAATTAACTAAAATACAATATTGATAGAAAAACACTAAAAAGTATACTTCTAAAATTTAGATTGTTTAAACTTATTCTCTATGAAATCAAATACATTGTTTCTACCGATCTTTCCACTCGAGTTCATGCTTATTTTCAAACCCTTAATATTTTGCTTTTAAGGAGCTCTAATCAGAATATTATTTTCTTATAGAGAAACCTGAACCAGCAAGGCCATAATCCAAAATCAACTACCTTCAACCCAATTCAGCAATGCTCAATGGATTCGAAAACTGAAAACAAAACACAGAATAATCCTCAAGCTAAAAAGGGAAAATAGTGACCTTCATTTCACTCAAAGCCACTCAGTATAAAAAAAATAATAATAATGAAATAAATAAAATGAACAAAGCACGAAACGAAATCATCAAGAACCCAAAGCGACAAAAACAACACAAGCCCAAACAGAGGCATCAAATATAGCACAAGTAAATGACGTAAGAAAATCGAAATGGACCTTCTCAAGAGCTCAAAATTTGTGGCATTCAAGTCCTTTTTTTTTTCATTTTGAACTTTAACATTTAAGAAAAAATTTCAAACTTTCACCAGCATTCAAAGGACCCCCAAAAAAAGAAAAATGCAATTTTAAAAGAACAGGAAAAATGTGAGAGTTAATTGCTGTTAAAACGGTTACCGGTTTGGAGTCGCTGGCTCCATGTATGTCAACCGAGGTTGTAAGCTTCGCTGCAGTACTGATAAACGGTGCCGTTTATTAAGTAAAAATGAGGATAGAGAGAGAGAGAGAGAGAGAGAGTGAAACACTGGCTGTGAAGACAGGCAGAGAAACGCAGAAGAGTGCTCGGTTGAGATTTGGGAATCACCAAACTAGGGCAAAATGGTAAAAGTGCTTTCCTTTTTTTTTTGATAATTTTAATAATAACTAGCACTTCATTTTTATTAATTAATTTTTTTATAAAAATCAATTAATAAATATCTGTGCTAGATTGATTTTTTTTATAATTCTCCCAAATAAAATTTTAAAAAGCATAAAGACTAAAAATCTCAAAATTAAATCCGGGTTTTATTTGATTTTTAAGATTAAAGAATTTAAAGGTTCAATTTTAATTTAAAAACTTAAAACTTGCAAAAAGGTATAAAATGTAGAATCTATTTGAGCAGTGAAGCAATGGAAAAAAAAAAAAAGGAAATAATTGAAGCCTTAAAAGTTCTTTAGATGTTAAATTTGGAACATAAAAATTAAATATCTACGCTACTGACTTAAACTTTCGTTGGAGCTTAATACGTATTTGATTTTGATATAGATAGTATTTGTCTAATTTAAGCTTACGTAGTGGATTCAGTTTAATTTATATATATATATATATATATATTTTTGAAGTTGTAGGATTTGATTAATGATCATTAAAATTGCCTTGTCTTTGTTATTTTCGTCAATGTTGTCTGATTTGTATGATGACCATCGCCAGGATTTTGATATTTTCCTGCCGATGAAACTGCCCTGGAACAGCACTTGAAGCTTCCTAGGATGCGTCACAGAATTGTGAATCTTGTAAGAGGAGATTAACCTTTTTCTCTTCGCCCCGCCAAACCATTTGCAATTGCTTTGCTTTTCCTTCTTTGCTTATGTGTTTTTTGGGTAGTTTGGCAGTGCAGTCCGAAGGGCTTCCCACAACATTGGATACGTATTTCCTTCAGAGATCGTTCAGTAGTGCAGTCGAAGGGGTTCCCACGTCCTTGGATATGTCTTTCCTTCAGAGATCGTTCAGTCGAAGGGGTTCCTACCACATCAGCTGCCGTTTCGGCTATCTAGTGCCAACAAAACCCCAGCTCAATACGAACCCCAACAAAGCTTCAGTATGCAATAAATGTATATAAAAAGACCAAGATCAAGCTTATAGTGCAGTAGCTAAGCCAGTGCATTACAAAATTTCTCGTTTATGCAAACCTCATCTAAGCTTATATTCTATTCTTGGTCGGGTTTGACATTACTAGAAAAGCAATGATACAATACAGGAATGCATAGATTACAACATAAATCATAACAGGCACTTCAATTGAATATTGCAAGTAAAGTGCTGCTCAACAAAAGAAGTTGTTTATTCCTTTCATCTCTTAACAGCAAAAGTAGTATAAAGAAGAAATCTATCCTAAAGCCACTAGTATTGTGAAATTAAAAAAAAAAAAAAAAAGGGCTTTTCCTCCATTGATAACTTTTAGCTCAAACAACATCAAGACGAGCAGCAAAATGTTTAAACGCAGCTTAAGCATGTTGAAAGGCAAACCAGAAACAACCAGATCAGACAAATTTTAACAAAGACATCAGCTAAGATGAGTTAGTGCCGTTCTCTTCGGCAGCAGCCTCTTCTTGCAGCTTCTTTCGCCAGTAATCATCTAGAGGAGGTCCGAATATCGCCTTCCCAGAAACAACTCCAATTCTACAAAATCCAAAGAGTCATTAGCCTCAATAACGAAAACAATTTCCATGTAAACTTGGATTAAGCCTTCTATAAAGCTCCAAGCCTATCATAGACAACAACAAAAAAGGGAAATGCAAAGTTGGAAAATTTCGAGTTGCTTAAAGCTCCAAGAGTACCCAAAAACTAGAGTACTAGTGTACCTTTGGCAAATTGAGAACTTAAAGCTTTTAGGAAGCACCAAAATGAACTTATCCTATACCATTTGAAAGTCATAAAACTCAGATTAAAACCAATACCAAGATATCATTCAAAAGCAAGGATAACCGATCAAAACGATTCATTTATCGAGATTCTGATCTTCCCAAAGACGCTGCACAATCCTCACATAGAAAAGTTAATAAACAGTAACCTATCAGGAACAAATCCTGTTTAGCAGCCATTGTACTGAAACTTATTACTTGTTTGTAACTATAGACAATTCTTCCACTTCATTTTAGAGGGGTTTTCCCCAACAGCTAAAGTTCAACCTTGAGCCCTTAAAATCAAATGCCCAAAGAAAAAATCACAACAAATATGGGTTTTATTGGATTAAATTTGATCTGGGAAAGTTTATATTAATACTTAAATCAAAGATTTATCTTTTTTAAGATATAATTACTTTGGGAATTTTTTTTTTATGTACAGATTCAAAGATGGGTAACAAGCAAATATGGAAAACCCAACCGATATAATAGAAAAAATTGAAATAAAAAACCCAAAAGCAAAAAAAAAAAAAAAAAAACAGGTAATGAAACCTACATGACCGCTCCAATGACCATTGGGAAAGAGAGAAATTTGCTTCTTCTAAACATTTCTTTCCACGTCTCTTCAATTCACGAGCTCTCCCCTTCTTCCTTTTAACAATTGTTCGTTATTACCCTCGATTTCCTTTTCCTTTTAAATTGGGAATCGGGCTCTCTAATCTTTTTCAGTTACAGATTTGATATTGGAGCTCTTTTGCTTTTTTTTCAACTACGCTTCTTCCAGGGTTTGGGCTGAACAATCCCAGTCTTTCTGAATCATCTCCTTTCATGAAAGAAGAAGCAGGCTTCAAAGCCCATCATTTGTTGGTGGGCTAGACCAACAATTTGAGCCCTTTGGTTTGAGCAACTGAATGAAACTCATTGTCAATTGGGTTAATGCCAAAAACACTATTAAGTCCGACAACTTTTACATTGTATCATATTATTTTTATTATTATTTTTTAAAAATAATTTATATTTAAATAAATTTTAACGAGTTTATAATTTTTTAACCCAAAACAAATTTTGTTTCTTATGGCCCAAGAAACAGTGCATAATTTGCAATAATTGACAAGGAAGTTTTGATGAGACAACTCGACTTGGCAAACTTTTTTCTCAGTCTTCTCTTAATGCTGTTCATTCCAGCTTAACAGTAAAGATAATTTAACCATCTTCCATGGTTAACTGTCAACTATACTTTCAATCTTCCTCAACTGTATAAGCCTGCATTAAAATCCACTTGGTTTTCTTGTTCCTCTTAGTTGGGATTCCTGCAAGATTCTTTTGATCTCAATTAATCAAAAGAGTTAAAAGAAGTTAATTCCGGTGGTTGACGAGAGATGAACATGTGGCTTAGGGGAGGGCTGGAGAATCGAATACCACATGCAAAAATAGGTATAAACATTGTCAAAGTAAAGAATTCTGTGTTGAAGAAGTCAAGATCAAAGAGTTAAATTATATATATATATATATTTTTGGAGGATCAAAATAAGTTCTTATTATTTTTGGTCGAAAAAAAAATGCTTAAGCTATTTGACAAACTAAAGGGATGCTAAGGCCTTACTATATGCTTATACTTTTTTCCTCACCAAATCCTATTTTTGAGGTGCAAAGTAGATTTATTTAAAGATCTAATTCTAATTATAAAAATATATAAATATTTTTTAATAATAAAATAAATCAAAAAAATATTATTAAATTAAATCAAATTTAAATAAAAAATTTTTAAAAAAATTTAAATTATAATTTGATTTATAAAAATTCTAATGCCAAGTAATAATTATATCGTAGAATAGAAGGGAAATCCATTTAGGTAGACTACATTAAGGAAGATTTAGTAGTTCACAATTTTTGACCCTCCCATTACATGGAACACTTTGAGAAGAAAAAAAGTAATTTAAAGATCATGGTTTCTTTCCCCTTTCTAACTTCTTTTTTGGCCCTTGTCAGTGGAATTATTATTTTCCTACGCAAAATTTCAAACTAGCTTGTAGGATCCACTCTGCTAAGAAATTCATTAAAAAATCAGCTTGAAATTCGGTCACTGTTGCTTCAGTTTAAAGGGAATTAAGCTAAACTGCAACAATAAAAAAGGTTCAATTACCTCTCTGGTTTACAAATTTCAACCTTTAATGAAAGTGAGTCTCATTGTTTCTTAATACAAGTGCAAGTTTAATTAATTATCGGCTAATTAAGTTATTTGACACAATTAAACTGTTAATTTTTCTCCCTTGTGCAAAGAGGCAGAGCACTCAGTAGTCATCTGATCGATATGGCGCGATTAGACCCCTGAGAGATCTATTTGGATCTCAAGGTCTGGCGCAGCTCCTCTTTTTTCTACTAGAGGTAAGCCACCAGTGGAAAAAAGTAGTCCAGCCAGTGGGTAATAAATTCCTCACTTCATCCTTTTTTTTTTAACCCATTTTGTGCTATCTGAAATATATATTTTTTATTCTTTAAATTTTAATTGTAACCTAGCTTTATCTAATTATATTTATTTATTTTTAATATTTGAAGCTTTTAAATAGTTTTATAATTATTTATATAATTAATATTATTATTAAATTATTTACTTAATTATTTAATAATTTTATTTATTTTTAATTTAAGATAGGTAAATATATTATTATTTTTTAAATATAGTAATTATTTTAAATAAAAATAATTATATAAGTAAAATAATTTATTTATATATTTTTAAATTAATGTTTTTAATTCTCATTTTAATTTTTATCTCATTATCACCAGTATATTTAAATCTAAATATATATCTTAAAATTAATTTTAATTTCATCATTATAATATTTAATCTTATTATTATAATAATTAATCTGTTATCATTATTTTTAATCTCATCGTAACTAATTATACCATTAATTCAAATGGATCCTTAGTGTTGAAAAAAAAAATTCTCTCAAAGTAAATGCTGTTGTATTAAATAAGTGTTGAATTAAAGTGTAGGAACATGAAAGCTTCACTTAAAGTTGATAAGGATTTGTAAAGAATATAAAACTTAACAGCATCATAATTTATGTGTCCATATTTTTAATTTTTTAAATATTTTTATCTGATATATATTTAAATATAATAATAAAAATATAATTATTTAAATATATAATTTTTTTTTAAAAAAATAAATATACTATATTAAAGACCTACTCACATCCAATATTAATCTAAATCAATGTAAAATAATTAATAGTTTGCTATCATGCAGGGTTCATGAATATGATCCAACACAGAAGAATGATCCCTATATAGCAAAATCATTAGAGGAAAAGTTATCAAACGCGGTATTAGAAAAAGAAATTTTTAAAAGACTATTTTAAATAATTAAGCTTAATATACCTACACATCAAATTACTATATATATATATAGCAATACAAAAGTTTAAAAAAAAATGAAAAATTCAAATCATGTTTCCAAAACTACATCAGAATATGGAAGAAATAAACTTCGGATGATCCATTATCTCCCAAGTATAATCAAGACGAAACAAACACAAGAAAGTAGAAAATTAAAACCTGACTAATTATGCTATTAATTCATAATTAATATCATATGTAATTAACAAGCACAATAAATTCATAGTTAAAAACCAGAAAAGATCGAAGATAAAAACTTTCATGGCTTCTGCTTCTGAGTATAGATATAATCAACATGAGCAGCGAGAGTTCTTCTTATCAAACACTCTTCTTCTCCAAGTCCATCGCAGCTATCTTCAACAGCCTCAGTCGACTGCTCAGTCTCGACAGTAATATCCTATCAAAACCCCAAACATCAAATATAAATTTAAAGCGGAAAAAAAGGGAAAGGAAGATAAGCAGAACTCGGTCAAATTTAACTAACCTTAGCTTGGGTTTTTGCAGGAGATTCGTCTGAGAAAGCTGGGCCAGAACGGGCGGCGAAGGATAGAGTGGAAACGAGGAGAAGGGTTACGACAAAGAAAGTGGCAAGTTTAGCCATCTTTCTGTTTCACTAATAGATATATAGCGAAGGAAAAACCTAGGAAAATAGTTGATTAAGGATTTATGAATGTGAGGAGATAGGGTGAAAGAGAGCGGTGGTGGTGGTGGCAAATATATAGAGAAGATAAAGGCCGAAAGAGAAAGCGTGTGAACTTAAGAAGTTGGAAGGGAAGACTTCCGACTTCTGAAAAATATAGAAGATATAAATAGATAGAATTAAGAAACACAAAGAATGTCTTAAAATTGGTTTTTAAAAATTAAAGATATAATTCGATTATTTTATATAAATATTTAAAGAAATATTATTTAATAAATTGAAATATATATTATCGTTTAGAGATTAAAAAAAAAGAAGTTAGAAATAAAGTAAGACCGTGGGAATAAAGTTGGAAGACCAACTGCTAGACTTAATAAAAAAAAGTTTTCAAATGTTTATTATATTTTGGCCAAAGTTCTATTTTAGCAGTGCTATTTGAAGGGTAATATAGCCAACTTGCTTTAGTTGAAGGTGAGAGAAGGATAAAATATTAAAATTGGAACTGTATAGAAAAGAAAAGTACAATATGTACGACTACTTATTCATTCCAATTGGAAATGCAAGAACTCCAAGAGAGATGCTTTAAATGGGAAGACATTTGGCCTATTTTTTAGGCTGCTTACGATTCCGTTCATTTCCAAGGATTTTAATTACTATATTTATATTTAATGTATTAATGATTTTAAATATAATTTTAAAAAAATTATTATATTAAAAAAGTTATAAAATAATTTATTAATATGTTAAAAGATTACAATAATAAAATGAATTTAAACACATACTTGCTTAAACTCTTATTAGTAATTAATTATAGAGATATATAATCAATTTATAAAGTATCATTCATTTTAACTCAGGAGTTTTATAATTGTATTCTACAAAAAATATTTTTTAAGTATATGTTTAAATCCCTCTCTATTTTTTTCTTTATATATATATATATATAACAACGATACTTAACGTTTCTCGATGTGAGATTAGATGTTACATAAATTAAATAATTCATCATAAAAATAAATTTGAATTTGATGATTTTTTCTCGTATAAATATGATGAGTGTACTCTTAAAATCATTTGAAAAAGGAATTCAACTCGAACAAAATTTGAAACTATTCTTACAATAAAATACAGGAAATCTTTGTTAAAGATTTTGTATTCCATCTTATCAGGGTTAACCATAAATAATAATTCTTAGCATACGATTAAGATATTTTGGAATCTAGTATTTTTCTTCGAATGATCTTAAAAACATTTTTCAGTTGCTTTCTCGCTTGGTATTACATTACTTAGAAGGGGTTATATAATTATAATTCATTTATCTTATCTCTTTTGCATGTCATAATTCGAATTCAAAACATTTCATATAATTTCTTTAGATCACGAGATGTTGTTTTATTACATAATTTTTGACTTTATTCAACCATAAATTATTCTTTCAGCATTTTTTTTTACCTTCGGTGATGAAATTCCAATTTCCTAAGTTTGGTTACTTTGTCGAAATCATTTCACATGCATCCACAAGACCTTAAAATTACGACAACCTAGATTCCTCCAACATGTAATAGATCAGCTTTTGATTTAAAGGGAAGAGATATTTAAAAATAAACTCGAACTTATATATAAATTCTAACTAACTCTTAAGCACTAAAATAAAAATTTATTGGCAATTATGTTATAACATATGCAATGGTCTGAAAAATCATCCTTCGCCTTATTTTGTGAGTATATTACCAAGTAATAATGAGCATCATTGTGTGTAATATATGAGCATCATTGCCTTTTGAGATGATGGGAAAAAAAGCGAAAGAAAATAGAAGTTTGGCAGCACTCAAGCATTTGATTGATTTGATTGGTGCATCTCTTTGTTCAAAGAGTAAAATTCAGTTCTCCCTTCCCCGGATCAACTAGATTTTTAACACATAATATTTCACAACGATTAACAAATTAATTCTCACTAATGCCTTAATTGCCAACGTTTTTAATTTCAATAAACATTCCTCTTTATTCGGATCATATCAATTAAGAATTACTAACGATGTTGAGGTATAACAATTAAGAGTTCTTAAAAAAATATTTAGATTTTAAATTGACGTCGTAATCCATTATATATATATATATATATGAATTTTCCCAACATGTGACATACTTATGAATCCGTTCAAAAGGAAAACTAGTCAAAGACGTAAGATCAATAAATTTTGATAGTTCATCCATTTGTATTTAACTTAGGCCAAAGAGAGTTGCATAAATTAAGCTTTAGCTGACGTTAATGTCATTGTCAGATGCCTTAACGATTTGCCAGACTGGGCTAAGTGGTAGATTATTCAAAGATTACAAAAAATTAATTCCAAATGTTTATGATATATACTATGATTAATTGATTGATTATCAGAAGGTATGTTAGTTAAGCCTCGTGATGTTTTCCTTCTAGATTGTCCATCCATTGAGGAGGTTTGAAATGTTAGAGTAATTAATAAAAAATTATATGAAATATTAAATTTTATTAAATAGATTTTGTGGAGGAAAACCAATGAACTCATTCATAATGAAAATGAAATTAATTATATTGACAATTGTTGGTGTACGTATTAATATGAATGCAAGTGGGCTTCCTACTGTATACAGAGATTATACACAAAGTAATGTTTGACCAAAGAAAGTGATTGAAAGAAGAAGGAAAATATAAAGAAAAAAAATATAAATCAAGATTTAATCTAATTAATTTTTAAAATTATTTTTAAAATTTAAAATTTAACATGATATTTGAATATTAGCATCTTTCGTTATCTTTTATCTCAAACTGTGATTTTATATATATATATATGGGAGATATATAGCATGC
Source organism: Adansonia grandidieri (assembly GCA_038382065.1). Classification (NCBI taxonomy): domain Eukaryota; kingdom Viridiplantae; phylum Streptophyta; class Magnoliopsida; order Malvales; family Malvaceae; genus Adansonia; species Adansonia grandidieri. The sequence goes on along the minus strand of JBBYHK010000006.1, from coordinate 6,421,601 downwards.
AGTCAAACAATGGCGCTGGAAAGGAATTGTGAGGACATAATCAGATGATTTTGTGGCGATCGGTAATTAATTGTACCTTAATTAACCCAAATCTGATACTTGGATTAGTCAAAAAAAATGAACTTAAAAGGCATTTCTGTTAGTAACCTTTCGGTAGCTAAAGGCCAGGTCTAGGTCTAGACTCTAGTCGTAGACAAGCTGGATATAAATTCTTTTCCTTTATCACATTATCAAATCCAATCCAATTTCAATGCTCGCAGGGTTTAGTTTGCTCAGTCATTTATATCACAAACAAAGTCAATTCTGCATGGGATTTCAAAAAATGAAATAAAATAAAATAAAACATTACTGTTTTAATTTAGTAAATTTAATGAACAAATGCAGACAATTTGTGCTGAGAATTCAATGGAAACCTATGCATGACGTATGTGCTACGTTTCATCCCAAATCAGGCTTTTTACTAAATCTCATATCATTTTGTAACAATCCAAACTCAAAATTCTACTTCTCTCTGTCTTCAATTATTGTAGTCAGCCGTTTAAATGATGGCCATCGATGCGTTATCAGTTTATTGTAATTATTATATATATTAAATATTTATTATATATATTACTAATAAAAATATTAAAATCCCAAATAACGCAATGCTTTTCCTTCGACAGTGGTATAGGACTGTTAGCAATGTCGTCTGGACTCCATATTGTGAAGGAAAAAAAAATAAAAAAAGAAATTGCCGATCAAAGTCAGCAAACAAATCAATTTTTATCCTTTTAGGTTTTGAAAGTACAAAAATTGATCAGTAATTCTATGGTATTTCACTGTGAGAATCCATGGCAAATCCCATAGACTTTAACCGAGCTCAACTCCCTTTCCTGCAAAGCATGCATTTTTTTTTCTTCTAAAAGCTGCCAAATCTCTGGTTTGATTGCTCGATGAATCTCCTAGATTTTCTATGGTTCGTGCGTTCCTTATCTGACCATTTCGGCACCGTGAGATCCATGTGAAAAAATTATGGACCAAATGCAAATAATATATAATCAATGATAAAATCTTTTATTTTCTCTTTATGCAGAGATCTTTTAATTTCTTAATTCATCAGAATAAAGCAAGATGTTGACTACAATGTGTAAACACAAGCAGGCATGGCTGCAAATGCACTAGACTTTGAACTTTAGGCTTTTTATTATATAATCAAGGGAGAGGTTTTCTTTCCTAATTTCATTTGTCTTTCTTCGTTAACGTGTAAATTTATGCTTTCATTTGAAAGAATTATCACCATCCCAAAAGCATCGTTTTGTTACTCATTGAGGTCTTGGTAATCTGAGTTCCTATGAAAAAAAGAGATGGTTAGGGAGTATCAGAAGTTAATTTTCCTGTACTTGAAAGTCTTGGACATATAGAACCCTAGGGAGTTAATTTAGAATAAAAGTAGAAATCTCTATCTTCATGTGATTCCTTGCATGAAAATGAGATTCAACTAACATGTTTCATATAAATGTTGACACTTGAGAGAGTCAAGATTTATGAATAAGAAGTTTCACGTAATGAATAAAGATGAAAGATCGATTTCGTAAATTGATGAGTCGCATATCTTTTGTATCTCCTTGATGCAGTTGTGTCTTTCAAACGTGAACTTGTCGGTAGAAACAATTTTTATTCGTGTCTATTTAGGGCAATAGCCTTAGCCGTAGGGCAAATGCAACCAAAAAAGAAGATCATATCTTACACATGATAAAAAAAAAAGTCCATTTCAAAAGGAAATAGTCATAAAGGTTTTATAGAGGCAATTTAATATAAAAATTTAGAAGAATGCTACTGAGGCTCGAATTGAAGACTGATGTTCAATTTTATATCTAACACAGTCAAAATTAAATTCAAGTTTTAATACAAGTATACAGTGCATTATCTTTAAGATATAATATTTAATAAATTTAAATATTCAAATCTTAATATCTTTAATTTTTTAATTTTTTTCTGTATAAAAAAATTAAAAAAAAAAAAAAAAAGAATGTATTGTATTATACTTTGCAATATGAACATAAAACCTCCGAAGTTTATGCCAATGCTTTAGCTTTCAGTGTATGCTAGCTATGACTTCGAAAAGAGATGAAGACAAATGGCAGCAGTAAAGATAATCAAACAAAAATCTATGTGGGGTTAATTTTGACATTAAACTCATGCCAGTTGAGTCCCCACCAACATTAATGTGCACAAAATTCTAAACCGACTTTGAAGGACAATGGTAGAATATTGACCTCCTATGTCTTACTCTTCCCTAACAAGGCTCGATGTTTCGACCACAAGTTCCTTGTGAAACCTAACATGCATAGCCGCATTGGGTTTTTATCGATCACTCATATCAGTCGAAAGCAAAGACAGTGATAAGGCTATTATTAGGCCATTCGTCAAACACCATTGATTAAGTACACTAGGATTGTAGGGGTTTTTGTGCAGCTTTGCAGCCTAAGTACGTTGAGTTGGAAAAAGAAAGAAAGGGGAAGTTGACAGAAACTAATTGTGAGGGTTATATTTTTCTTCGTAGTTTACTAAATATTATTTTTTTTTTTCCAATTGTGAACTCTATATTCAAGTTTTTGATGAAACTTTGTTTAAACAATCATGAATTTGATGATATGTTTCCAAGTTTTGAGAGTGACAATATCGTGCAAGTCAAAAAGAAAGCTATGGTTATTTTGGTAGCATTATTGCTTTGTCGTAGCTGATTGAAAAATTTTTGGCTAAGAACAGAGACACTGCCAGAGTGGGGCAAGCAAGGGTCTCGACCAGCTAGCTTCTAAAAATTTTTTATTTTTAAGTTAGGTAGTAGGTAGTTTTAAATAAAAAATTGTAAAAAGCTTATACTGATCCATTCAAAAATTGATATTTTTATTTTTTTATTCTGTCTCCCAACGTAAAATCATAGTTTTGCCCGAAGTTAAAAATAATTGAATAGATTCATACAATTATTTTTATAAAATAATAATAAAAAAATTTAAAATTTAAATCTTAATAATTACGTATTCTTTTTTTATTCTAATATTGTAACTTTCTTTCTAAAAATAATGGTTGAATCAATGGGAAGAAGGGAAATTTTTTTTGTAGTATATAACTTTTATTGTGCTTATTATTCAAAAGCCAAATAAAGAAAATAATGAGAGATTTCGAATAAAAATTTTGGATGAATGGTCATTAGAGTTCTCCATTGGTCAAGTAACCTGCTCAACTTAAAAGCCCGCTTAATTAGGTTTGGGCTCGAGTCTTAATTTTTATGTTTTAAGCTAATTAAGTTAAGAAAGTATTTTTAATTAAAATAATATTTAAAAAAATTAATTATAAAATATATAAATATTAACATAAAAATAATTTTTTTATTTTTTTTAATAATTGTGAATAGTAATTTCAGCCTAAATGCTAGGCCATGCCGAAAATGAGTCTAAGTATAGACTTCAAAATTTTTTTGGGCTGCGACCCAATATGACCCGTGGATGCCTTTAACGATTATAGTTAATTTTGTGTATTAAAACTTTTTTTTATAGTTAAATTTTGTATATTAAAACTTAAATATAAGAGTTTAATATTTTTTTTATCCATTTAAACTTTTAGAATGATTAAAACTATCTATTCAAACTCTAGAATTTTTTTAATATTTCTCTGATAAATATTTTATCTAGCTATCCAATACTCTTTTAATATCCTTCAATTTGTAATATTTTACATTTGAACTTATGTATTTAATAATCATTCATCTAATATATACATAAAAAATTATGTTAAAATTTAAATATAATAATTGAAAATTTTTATTTTATCTATTTAGGACAATTGATAACACAAATTAAAATTGTGCATCCATTTTCATGTATTCTCATTGTGGAACTTCGGGCGCAAAATGGAGGATACCACGAGTAAGGTGGCGAGGTTCATGTTAGTGATTGGTCCCGGAGTCCCAAGGGGAAAAAGCACGTCAAGATTTGAAGTAACCATAAACCTCGGACTGGCCTCCGCGCTCTAGCCATAGGACATTGAAAGAGCTACAAGGCGAACCCACGGTGCGGCCCATCAGTAAGGAATGGGCCGATCTATAAAGGAATGTTGAACAGAGGGCCGATGCCCGACGCCCTGGTCTAAACTATTTGATTGATTCCTACGCTCGAGAAAACTTTCTTTTCTTTATTCATCAGTTTTACAGTATAGAAGACATCTATAGCTGTCGTTCTCTAAAAATATTTTTCCGGACTCAAACTTTGATTTTTTCATAAACATGAATATATTTTATCACACATGCTGCAATATTTAGGTACACTAAAGAAAACTTTGATTCTGGAAGTTGAGACTCACTAAAGAAAACTTTGATTCTGGAAGTTGAGACTCTGCCAAGTGTTTGATAATATTAATTTATTAACAATCCTCCTAACAAAGGAATTTATCAAGCCTTGAAACTCAAAAGAGATTCGAAAGTTAGAAAAAGGTCATGAATTCATGATCAAAGACACCCTTTTTTTGGTTGGATTTGATTATCTACCTGTCTCTGCCGCATAGCTATGGCAGAGTAACCTGACTCGTTTTCTGAGTACATATATTTTTTATATAAAAGATGCCATAACTTGGAGACAGAGAAATATTATAAATATTAGGATTAAAATTTTAAACTTATCAAATGTCATCTTTTAAAGATAATTACATGAATCGATTACTCTAAGTAATAAGTTTTTTTTGGTATAAATTCTTGACAATGACTTTAGAGGATGAATTGAGTTGGTTATCAATATATGCATATGTATGGTAAACCTCCATATATTTACTTTGTTGATTCTCAAAGTAATACTTAGGCAAAGAATAGCTTTTATATAACATCAGATTATGGTATTAGATTCGAGTGTAAATTCTTCAACCCAATGTGTAAGTTATGCTTTCCCAGATTCTTGATTGTGTTTTTATTCCTTATAAAAAAGAATGGTGCCAAAACCTCTTTCTTGGGTGAATCTTATAAAGTTTATCAACATTTGCCCTTCCAAGAAAAAGTGGCTGATGATCATAATATATCCATGATTCCATCATCCATTGCACAAGCAACATCACTAATTAGAGGGCTATGTCACTTTATTACTCTACTAATTAAATTAATATATAGCATAATTTATTTATTTATTTTTATGCATAATGTAATAATAATCAATAAAAATCAATTAACCAATTAAATTATTTCACAATTTTATTTTAACATTAAGCTCCAAAAAAAAAAAAAAAAAACAAAACTCAATTATTATCATTTAAATAACTCCAAGACATGCTATCATCTTCAATGTTGTTTTGAAAATTATTTTGGTACAATAATTGTGAAAGTATAAGATAGTGACATTGCATGAAAATTTTCCACCTAAAGCTACAAAATATTTTTAATTAGTTGCATAATTATGATTTACTTGGGTCATGTATGATCACTTCAATACTCTTGTTTCTGGTTTTTTTTTTCCTCCTTCCACAGTATTTTAAAAGAGTTAAGCTACTTTGTTTTTGATTGATTCATTCAATTTCAGGATGCCTCTTAAAATAATTGTTTTCAAGGATCAAGCTTGAATAGTGTCACTAACACCTTTTGGGGGTACTTTGCATTGCAAATATGCTTTAATATTTAATGCATGCCCCAAAAAATAAATGATATAACTACTAACTAATGATAGATTAATTTATTTTAAGAGTTCATTCGAGTAGTGATTAAAGGTCAAAGTTATATTTGGTGTAAAATAATGATTAAAAACTTATTTTAGTACAATAAAGGTATAAGATTTACTCAAATAAAATAATTAAATATAGGGTTTTTTTTTTTTAATTTTAGCCAACAAGTTTACGAGGCAAAGTAATATTAGTATGCATCAGAATTGAGATTTCTTTTTTAATATAAAAGAGGTCATAGCTTGGGGATAAGGGAAATATTGTAAATGTTATAATTTGAGCTCCAAATTTATTGAATGGTAACTGACTATATGAATCAGCTAAATTAAACTTCGAGTTCAATTAAAATTTCTTAATATCAAAGTAGTGTTAAATATTGCTAGGTCTATTTTATCTCTCATTAATTGGTTTCATACTAATATTCCACCAATGTATCTTTTTAAAGCATGGCTATGTAAGCATATTATTATTAGTCTTGGATTTTTTTCCAAAATCAATTCAAAATGGAGGCTATCATCAGGAGTTGCACTAACTGGTGTTATTGCAAAAGGAACCCAATGATCAAGCCAGGGTTCCAGGTCCTTACAAGCCATGGCTCTTCATGGGTTCCTGCCAGTTGCAGAAAACTGGATGGATCATTGGTGACAACATGGCTCATGAATGGGGTTGCTTCAGCTTTCTTCATATCTCTACAATGGTGCTCTTGCGTTCATATTGATACCGAAGATGATGATGACGATGATGATATTGCTGATGATATCCAATTATTTGCCCCCTGATTTGCCATTATCAGAATAAGCTTTTATTTTCTGCCAAGATAAGATCAAAGCAAGAACTCCATGAAAAGAACTAGAGCTAGGGTGGGAAGAACGATGAACCCCCCCCCCCCACTAGATGTAAAGCCTGATGATTGGGGTTAATTGTTTGTATCCTTCTAAAAGTTTAATTTAACAGATTTTAAGCCATAATTTAGATGATCAAGTTTTGCAAGTTCTTTGAACCATTTGAATAATTGTGACAAAATCGATGTGATTATCATTGCAACTTAAATTTAAATAAAAATCGTATTTTAATTTTATAATTGTTATATTATGATTTTGATTTTTTTTTGCTGTCGATATTTATTACATTTAATTGTAATAACATTCATTTTTAGAATCACAATAAATATAAAATGATTAAAAACACATCCGTGACAACAAGTTACCCTGCTTCATAATTTCTTGAACCTAGTAAGACGTTGTTCAGCACTTTGTTCCATAGGCTATCAAAAGAATTGCCACTCGAGACAACAATTTAAACAACTTGTTCCTTTTCTAATGATTAATGTTTTTTTTAAAGTCAATTTGCTTTTGAAATTGGTGAAAGGCCAACCCACCATTTCTCGTCCTCATAATTAAAACGTAATTGGAGATCTTGAAATCTCACTTCTATATGCATCGCCAAAGCCTCTAATATATATGGCACCAATTGATTTGTTAGTTCGTATTTGATATAATTTTTTTTTGTAATTTTATAAATAAATTAAAAATTTATCATATATTTTAATTTTTAATTATTTTTTTTTCAAATTTTTAAGATTTTAATACGAATCGTCAATAAATTTTTTAAATTTCACATAAAATTTGAAAAATGATATATATCTCTTAAAATATACTTTAAAAAAATTAAAAAAATAAACATATGATATTCTCTTAATCTCAATTGTAAAATTGAAAAATTCTATTGCCAATATATAATTGAATCAATTAGTAATGAATGCTATTATTGTTTTTATTCAGATAAAATCAATTGGATTTATAAATAATTGAACAAAATGACATTACTCTCTTTTATCAACAGTTGAAGTTGAAAAAAAAATGTTTAATTGACAATGATTATGTCATGTCATGTTGTTCAACCATTGACATGATACAATTATATTATACGAGAAAAATAATTAAAATTTGATATAAAATATAATATGATAAAAAAAATATGAATATGATTTGAATAAACGAGCGTATCGAAATCTATATAATATAAATTATTAACATATTAAAATTTATATCAATATATAATGTCTTAAATATAATTATAATATATAAAATATATAATTATAACACGAATATACAAATCATCGAATCTAATGTAGATAAATATTTTAACAGCTTTTTTAAATCTAAGCACTAGTCATTGTAAAAAAAAAAAAAAAAAAAGGAAAGGGCACATTTGCATTTTATCTTCTGAATAGTATGGAATAAGTTTCAGGAAACAGCTTATCCGGATTTTTTACTCTTTAACATTTATATATGAAGTTTGTCTCCTATAAATATTATTTGCATATAAATATCTATGATGCCTTCTTAGATATATATAAAAAAATTAAATATATACATATT
>JBBYHK010000006.1:6343312-6359129 GCA_038382065.1 Adansonia grandidieri | reverse complement strand
TAATTTTATTTTTTAGAGAAATTAATCATATATAATGAATCACATATAATAATTAAATAGTAAAGGTGGTCATGGGCTGATTTACCCACTCAAGTCTGTAGGCCTACTCAATATTTGAAAGAATTTCGGTAAAAATATTAAGCTTGAAAAATAAATTTAAGCAAAAAATTATACCTATTTAAAAAAAAAATCAAGTTTTGGCCCTCACTTTCAGGGCTTAAGACTAGATTGGCCCATTTTACAAGTACATAATATATAATTTTTATCATATAAGAAATACATCTATACAATATTATAGTGTAGCATTAAAAAATATGTTAAATTATTTAAATTTTAAAAGTTAATAAAAGAAAAATATTAAATTACTAAAGATTAAATTTTAAAAAAAGTTAAATTATAAAAAAAAATATGAACGGGTCTAGACAAGCTTCGACTACTCATTTTTAAATATGAACAGGCTTAGACGATATTTGAAGCCTATATTTCAAGTTAGGTCAAGCTTGAAAAAACATAAATGATATTAATTCCATATTTAAGTCCGATCCACAAGCATATCTATTAAGTACTAAGCCTCAATATTTTTTCAAAAAATAATTATTTATTACACATCGTATATGATAAATATATGATGAATATTTGTTTCAGCACACTCATTAATAGTTTTTATTAATGGCTTTTTACAAGAAGAAAAATACATGTTTATACAAGACATAATGAATGGAAGAGATATATATTAGCATAAAGTAATGATTTCATACAATTTTTGTTAATTAATTAATTAAGGCAAAATTATTGTTGGCATACGATAATAATGAAATATACTGGTAAATGATAGTTATAAATTTGAACACTGCCATCCTTCCTACAATATAAATCTAAAATCTAGTTTCGTGAGCAAATTGGTGCGAGAAAGTTGGTAATTAAACCTTACAATCCCCATTAACATTTCCTTTTGGTTCAATCAAAACTTCTAATTTCCTTCAAACCATATCTCCCCATTAATATTTTTTTTTCCTTTTCGTAAAATTGCCAATATAACATCTTTACATCTTGATATATTGGTTAAATTCATCTATATTAATCTAGTAGTTTTAATTTTAATTTGGAAAAGAAAGCTACTACATTGAGAGTTGCTATTGGCCACTTTGGTTTTAATTCTATATTTTCATGAATTCATGAAATTAAAGTATATCTAAGTTAATTTTGGGTCCAAAGAAACTATTTGGCATAAGAAGGACAATATGCCACCATTTCACATGGAAGAAAAGGAAAGAACAAAATACTAAATATGATTTGTTTAAAAAAAGGGGGAAAAACTCATCATATTTTTGTTGAATTTTAGGTGAAATTATGAGTAAAAGTCTCAAAAGACCAGCCAAAGCCAAAGTCCATGTGAAAATGATTTATGTTTGAATGTTTCAGTACTTCCCAAATGGAGATTATAGTGGAAATTGCACTTCAATGATCAATAAATGAGAAACTTGCAAATGAATTCTTTTTTTTTAATGAATTTTTCAAATGAAATTCAAAATAATTTTCATAAATGATTTTGTTTTTTTTTTAATCAGTGAATCAAATCAATTACTTTACATTACAATTTTATAAATGTTTATGTTAATTTCCACATTTATATGGTTAATAATGACAATTTCTTTCACATGGAAATAAGAATTTAGGTGAGCATTGTTTTGGACTGACTATCAACATTCATGATTATTAACTTTGGTAGGGGAAGAGATACGTAAGGTTGTTTGCCCCAAAGGCCAAAAAAGAGGAAAAGGAGTAAATCGATAGACTTTTCTTAGTAATTTTCTATTTTATTCGATATTAACCTACTCTTACTTTACTTTTTATTTTTCAGCAGAAATGTTAAAAAGTACTATAAATGGTATTTAGTAAGTAAAAAATAACAAAGCATAAATTGTTTAAACGTCCATTCACTTTCTCTTAAAAGTTAAAAGTAATTAAAATGGAGCTGAAAATTTTATCCTGAGCTGTGAATTAATTTTAATGGAAATTTGATGTTTAAACACTATAAATAAATCATATTATATCATCTTATTAAAATAAAAGTTATTTATATTTATTTTTAAAAAATTTTAATGAGATAATTTAATCTGATTTACTGACAGTGTATACATCTATATACTATCAGTGCATTATAGATAAAATAATATATATTTATATATATGTATAAATAAATAAAAAATATATAAATACGAAATAAAAATTCAATGAGTGAATCCTATTTGATTTCAAGTTGTTAGTTGAATATTAAGACAATTTCACATTAACGAATAGTGATTAACATTATCTCATCTAAAAAGTTTGCCCAAACACCATTAGATCCATTTGTTATTACCGTATGAAAATACTATGTCTATAATTTAGCTTGTGATGTTATCCCATTCTCATGATGATCATAAATCTGTTGTTATTTAAAAGACATGGAGGTTTTTGACCCAAAATCTGAAATATTATCAAAACCCCACTTAGACTTAAGCGACACAACTACAACACGAAGGGGCGAGAATAATTTTTTCTATGTTTTCAATTATTTTTGTTACCCGAATTCTGTGGTGAATATATTAATATGTTTAATTTTTAATTTTTTATATTAAAAAAATTTATTTTTATATTTATATTTTAATAATTATTAAATATAAATAATTTTAAAAAATTAAAGAGTTGGGATGATATTGATTCAAATTCTAAGAACATGGTAGTATCAACCAATGTCATTCAATGGCACCTGGCCAAGTGGCAGTCCATGTCCATTTGGCTTAGCTATGGGCCTCTGGCACCCACAATCACAACATCACTGCAGCCATGTTCCACCCCACCAACAAGTCTGCCCCATTTGGTAAACCAATGAGCCTTTCCTTCTGTACTGAAGCGGGAGGTTTTTTTAACCCTCTCATTAATTATTATTCCTTTGTATAGATGGGACCATGGAGGGCCCTATTGCCTTTGTGCCACAAATGCAGCCGGCAATTTCTCATCTGCTTCTGCCTTCTCCTCCCCCCCCCCCTCCTCAAAGGTCCTTCGCCTAACCAACAAGTCAAAATTTGGTGTTCCCCTCCAAGTGTGTAATGTGGGGTCCGTCTTCCTTCCGGGGTTTACCCTAAATTTCTCATCTTTTTCTTTGACGGGAGCAAACGAGGGAAGGATTTATATTATTCTAATTTAAATATAAATGCATGGAATATAAATATATATTTGATATAAATATTTTTAATTTTTTTAATTTTTTATATATTTAAATAATTTTTAAAAAATGATAATTTTATATGTATATTTAAATATATATTACATATAAATATTTTTTAAAAAAATAAAAAATCAAAGCAAAAGTTACTATTGTTGGGAGGTAACATGGATATCCTATTTCACTACTTTTAAACGCAAGCAATGATGCATTTTGTCTGTGAAAAAGGTTTGATCCCAGCAAGTCTTATTTATAAGAGAAAAGAGAGTTCTAGTGGGGCAAGCCAAAGGTTTTGCTATAGTGAAAGTCGGTGGATTTGTTGATGCTTGCTCCTTTCTTTGGACAAAGGAAATAAAAAAAAAAAATCCAAAAGAATAAAAATAAAACAATATTGTTTTCCAAGGCCAAATGATTCCATCTTATAAAAATTCAAACTCATTAATATTGCATGATTTATTTTTCATCATTTTTTCTTTTTCTTTTTTTTTTTTTCAAAAGAAATTTACAAATTCAACCCAATGCTCCTTTTTCCCCTCACCATCAAATGATTCATCCTTTTATTATTATTTTATTTTCCCTTTTCTGCTTGAGGTAATATTCCATGTTTCTGTAAGAATTTACCCTTTTTTTTTTTCCAAATAGAACCAAAAAATAAAAAGAAAAAAACCATGTCCTTCTCACACGGTGGGCTATTAGTTTTTAATTTCCTTTTGCCTTCAATATAAAGGATAATCCTTACAATAATTAAAGAAAAAGAATTAAATTTGGTTTTCCTAATATAAAATTTAATTAAAAAGTTTGCGTACAAAGGATATTTGATATCCACACGTGCATGGTACGGTACTTGTTCTTTTATTTGCGAAATAATAATAATAATATTGCATCATTTTCTAAACATGTGGCTGGAAATCTCCCATACATTTTACTTAGTCTACGGTCCTCTCCTATACCTAACTTTGCATTTTTTTCCTTCCCACTTATAATAATAAGAAGACTCAATTGCATTTTTTTCCAACCCATAATAATAATAATATTAATAAGACTCAATCTATCAATAAAAAAATTAGTAAGACTCGAGTTGCAATAAGGGCTAAGCCAAAAAAACCCTAGTTGAAATCAATTTTATTTTGAATTATCAAAAAAATATATATGAAATCATTTCTTTAAAAGTCATGTACATCTGCTTCACTTTTTACTCATATGCGGGGAAAAACCTTTATTGTTAATGAGAAAATTAAAATAAGCATCTAAACACAAGTCAATAACCTTGAAATCATTAATAATAATTTTATCAACTTATCCCATTTGTTGTCTATAAAAATTTTATTTATTTATTTATTTTTTGGGAAAACACCATTTGCTTTTATATAATAATTATTATTCAATTTTTTTACCTTTTTCTTGTAAATTTAAAAGGTAAATAGTAAACATAAAAATATCAATCTAACTAAAAATATTTTCTTCATTTTTTTGGATTAATTTTAGAAAATTACTTGACGTCTATCATATTTATATATAGGGTATATCAATATTCATACATTTTAGATCCATACTGTGTCCATATTAAAATTAGCCCCACATCAATTATTCAATTTAACAAGACTAAAATCTTATGCAAGTAATAATTTAGTCTTAATTTTATTTAGAGGTGTCCATGGATTGTGTTAGTTCGAAAAAATTTTAAATTTTTTTATCCAAATTTGTTTTCAGCTTGACCCGATCCATATTGACTATTCATAATTAATAAAAAATTTTAAAAAATTTTTACATTAATATATATACATGTTATAATTAAATTTAAGTAAAAATATTTTTTAATTATTAAATATCAATTTAAGTCAAACCAAATCAACTCATATTAATAAAAAAATATGTCCAAAACTCAATCCGTAAATAAATCTATTTCCATTTCATTTCAAGTTATGTACTTTGAGATGATCAATGATTTTTATTAGTAATTAATGTGAAAATTTATTTTTCTCGTCATTCTTTATTTGACTCAAAATTCTTATCTTATAAAATATATTGGATATTTAATAAGTGTTACAGAATTATTGTCGTACCATGTAGAAAATAGGAGGCTTATAATATAAAATATTTTGTTCGCCAACATATGTAATATAAATATGATATGCTTTAATAAATGCGAAGGAAAAAAAATTAGTACCAAAATTCTTAAAATCCATCATTGCCAACTTCTACGCTCCAAAATCATGAAACCCCCATCTAGGATCAAATGCCCGTCAATGCCAAATCATGGGTGGCCCCCCACCTGAATCTTAAAAAAAATCTCTTCCTCACATTATGCCCCATCTTCATTATTTTAATTAATTAACAATTAAAAGTCAAAAAGAGTTTTTGATAAACTTTCATTTTAAATTTTTAACTTCTTAAATAGTTAATCATCTATTTTTAAATTAAATATTTTAATTATATTTAAAATATATTTATTATCTTATTAAATTTACTTGTAAAAATTAAAAATTTTACTCTAAAAGACTGAAATAATTTTATTTATACCATTTTGAAGTTAAATTCAATTGAAGCGGAGAGATTTTCTGATCGTACTAATTAATAATAATTAGTGGCATTAATTATTAATAAATTATGCTAGCAAGTATTTTAGATATTTTTAAAATTAATCAAAAAATATTGGATGAATTATACTAAATTATACTAATAATAAATTAATAAATTTTGATACGTTTAAGATACTAAAGTTATAATTAATAAATTATAATAATAATATTATATTTAATATAATAATTGATAATTTTTTTAATATATTACATGAAAATATTATTATATATAATAATTTTAAAATACTGTCAGAAAAACTTATAATTAATTAATTAATTATTATAGAATTTGTTGATTTTTTTTTTTAACAATGAATGTGTAGTTTCAAAAGTAAAGGCTGGGGCATACCGTATTTAATTAATTAATAAATTATGATTTTTTTGGTGGAACTTTAAAGTCAATGTCTATCTACTTTGGGTCAAAAAATAATAGCAAATACCATTCAGCCACAATCTGACTCCATCTTTGGATAAAACCACATTTCAAAAATCTCATTATATATTATATTATCATTTGAATTCCGAACCTAATTTATTAATATATGCAATTAATTTTATAATAAAATATTATTTGAACTTTAATTTTTAAGTTATCTTAAAACAACAATATTTTATATAGAAAAAAAATTCACATATCTTTGCTCTATAAAGTCAGGTTTTGTTCCCACTTCTTTTTTCTTTTTAATTTTTGAAAAATTGAGATTTATACGAAGCTTTGAGTTGCCAAGTAAAGTAAAATAGAGTGAGTTATTGAAACCTCGAAGAAAACCCAAAAAATTCTCTTTTATCTAATTTTAATATATATATATATATATATATCTCCCTTTCGAAAAGATTTCATTAATATTTTCTCTTTGGTTTCTTTTTTTTTTTTTTTTTTCAAACGCATCATAATTTGTGGAATATTTAAAATTTAAAATTTTAGTATGCATCAATAATGTATGACAAAGTGTATCCAATTAGGTGTAGGCCTAAGCCCATGGATGAAAGTAATTATTGCAGTTTGTTGGTTATATATACAATTAAGTCTTAATTAAAAAAATACCCTCAATTATATCATCATCGATCTCACTTAAATATTTTATAAATTTTTATTTTTAGTTTAATTTTTATGTTATAATTTTTCATATAATTTAATATTTTATCTTTGATATCGTTAAATAATAATGATATAATAAAATATTATTGTGATATTTAAAATATCGATGATACGTGACGTTATATTATTAATTGAAAAAAAAAAATTTTACTTTTTTTACGGTATTAAAAGTAAAACATTACATTAATTGACAAACTATAATGTAAGTATATACTGAAATAAAAAATTTATAAAATATTTAAATTAAAAAAAATATTATAGTTGAGAAGTCATATCTTTATTTAAGTGATATAATAATTAAGCTTTATAGTGAAAGGAAAGAAGATGTATGGCAAATGTCAAGTACACCATCCCTCTCACATTCTCTTAATCCCTATGAAGAAAAAAAAAAAATTCAATCCTATGGCATAACAATATAAAAAGAACAAAAAATAATGCTTCCTTTATGAAGTCTTAACATTCCATATACATTACTTTTCTTTAATTAATAATGTCTTCGTTAGATTTATTAATTAGATATAATATTATTATATGATATAAATATAATATAAAAATAATTAAAATATTATATAATATTAAAAATAACATGATATTATTATGTAAATATTTTAAAATTTATATAACATAAATTATTAATATATTAAAATTTGTATAAATATAAAATATTTTAAATAAAATTACAATAAAATTATAAAAAATATAATTAATATATTATTTTTTAATATATATATATATATATATATATATATATATACACACGTACACATACACGAATTGTCTGAGGACAGTCATTCAATTGGCGTCGGCTGACTCTCATACACGTAGACACAGCCAATTCAGCCTAATCCGAAGTTCACTAAAGAAAAAAAGCATAATCAAAGTGACTAATTGGACAATAGAATTGAGAATTCCTTTCAAATTCCAATTGATTAGTAAAAGAAACAACAACAACGACGACTACGACGACGACAACAATAATAATTATTATTATCAAATATATCCACAGAAAATTTTTTTAATTTTATAATAATAATAATAATAATAAAGATTATTATCAAATATATTAATAATAAAATATTTTAATTTTAAGAGCAAAATTAGAAAGTTATTATATATTCTTATTATATATTAAAAATAAATAAAATATATGATAATTTTTTAATTTTATATATAAAATTAAAAAAAATTATTATCGATATATTCAATAATTATCTTAAAATAATATAACTTTTTTATTCAAGTTTCAAATTTGATCATCTAAAAAATTAATTTTTTATATATAAAAAAACCTAATAAACTATAGAGAAAACAAAGCCCATTATATTTGTGGAACCAACTGCACCACACCTTTCTAATAAATGACTGGTTCCAGGGGACCAACCATCATAAGTCCCTGAATGAAAGCAAAATTCCCCATCATTTTTATGCCTTAATTATTGTTTTCTTTTGTTATTTTATTTTGGGGGGTTTAGCCAGTGACAACTAACAAAGGGGCTTGATCTCGTGTTATTAGCAATTTGTTTGTTGTATTATTTTTAAATGGTTTTTATCATGTTTTTATGGGTGACCTAACTTTTTGATTAGTATAGCCGACAAAAGCATTATTGGGGGAAGTGCTTATTACAAATGTATAGGATAGGGAGGCAGTAGGGCCCCCAAACTGTCCCACATCAACTTTCTAGTTAAGCAAAGTTCCGGAGTCTCGCCGATGAATCATATTGTGGCACCATTATAAACTCTTTGAAACTCACTCCTAATCGCTGTCTTTTACCTATTTTCCCTTTCTTTCTTTATTTGTTGTTTATGCAAAAAGATTACAATTTAAAAATAAAAAATTATAAATATTTAAATTTAAAATTATATTTATTAAATTTTACTTTTTAAGATGATTATGAAAATAAATTTAATTAAACCTCATATTTTTCTTTATTTATATTCTTAAAGAAAGCACAAGAAAAAAAATAAGATACCACATTCATGATCATTGAAACGATACGAGAGATAGTGGACGTCCTTTTCTAATCTCCACATTCATAATTATAAGCAAAGGGAAAAACTTCTTGAAATAAAAAGCCAAAAAAAATTTTTAAAAAAATGGAATGGATAGGAAGTGACATATTTGGTAAGTATGGTGACATGATAACCATCTCTAACCAGTTAAAACCAGGCATGGAGTGGGAGACAGTTCATGTGGTCTGTTGTAAAGGGAACTTGTTAATATCCAATGATGTCTCCCCCTTTTTCCCCTCACCCTAAAACTTGATATCATAATTTCAAATTAAGGCAGGCTTTAAAAATTATCCAATTTAATAGCACAAGTAATTTTTAAAGTAAAAATGTACATGTAAAATTTAATTTAATTAATTTATATAATTATTTTTATAAAATTATATTTAATAAATTTAATTTTAAATCATCATTTATAATAGATTGGCATTATATAAATTTAATATTGTCAATAAATTGAACAATGATATCTTATTTTTTATTTGTTAATGATATATATTTTAATTAATACATTAAATATAAATATTAAAAAATAAGAAAAAGTAATTATAAAATAGAAATGATTAATAGTTAAATTTGGTACGTTAAATGAGTGGTGAACTGCTGACGAATGATTCTCTTAATGTGTAAACAACAGCCATGTGAATTATGGGTATTTTCTACAGTTTTGAGAGAGAAAGATAGAGAGGAAGTTGCCTTGTTTGTTTGTTAAAGATAATGGTGATAATTATAGTGGGGTTCAAATAGTCAACCTTTGAATAGAGAGTGAGGAATAAGAGCTTTCATAATTTTTTTTTTTTCACATTCCTTTTAATTAAGACTAATAGCCAACCACCCACCCACCCACCCAAACTTCCCTTCTTAAGACCCCCTTTGCGCCCTCAATATCCTTCCAAAACCCCAAACCCCCACCCCCTTTTCTTTCCTTCATTTCATAACAAAGAAAGCCTATCAAAATTGCATTGGTTAACAAAAATTTTCAGCTTAATGGGTATTGATGATGCATGTAATATAGGCCTTGTTCTAGGGTTAGGCTTCTCATCGACCCTGGAAACACCATCCAAGGCCAAGGATCAAACGCCGAAGAAGTCATCATGTCTCAAGTTTGAACAAATTACAGGCTCGGCAGAGACAAGTTTTGAACCGTCGCTGACTTTGGGTCTTTGTGGTGAGAGTTATCAAGTTACGGCAGCTGCTGCTGCGACCAAAAAGATTGATGTGAATAAAAGTGGCGGTGGTTATCTTCATCACCATGAGGAACCTGCCGCCGCCGCCGCCGTTGATTTGTACCGTCGTCAAGCGTCACCTCATAGTGCTGTTTCTTCGTTTTCTAGTGGTAGGGTCAAGAGGGAAAGAGAGCTTAGCAGCGAGGAGGTAGAGGTAGAGAAGAATTCATCTAGAGTTAGTGATGAAGATGAAGACGGTGTTATTAATGCAAGGAAGAAACTCAGGCTCACCAAAGAACAATCTGCTCTTCTCGAGGAAAGCTTCAAACAGCATAGCACTCTCAATCCTGTAAGCTGTTCTCACCGATCTTTTCCAAATCTTTTATCTGATATATTAATCACTTATCAGCTTGAATGAATTAGTTGTTATATTATAGTGATTGACTAATTAAATCTTTGGTTATATTTTATGCCAATAACAGAATCAAAAGCAAGCTTTAGCAAAGCAGTTAAACCTGAGGCCTAGACAAGTTGAAGTATGGTTCCAGAACAGGAGAGCCAGGTAAATAAATCATCTTTTTATCTATATAGTAATCAAAATCCAAATCCAGAAAGTTTTTAAAACAGATTAAACGGTAACATAACTTGGAACAAATTTTCGGAATTACAGGACAAAGCTTAAGCAAACTGAAGTGGATTGTGAGTTCTTGAAGAAGTGTTGCGAGACACTGACGGATGAAAACAGGAGACTGCAAAAGGAACTGCAAGAACTCAAGGCACTGAAACTGGCTCAGCCTTTTTACATGCACATGCCGGCGGCTACTCTCACCATGTGCCCATCTTGTGAAAGGATCGGCGGCGTTGGCGACGGCAACTCAAAGAACCCAATATTTTCAATGGCTTCAAAGCCTCATTTCTATAATCCCTTCTCCAATCCTTCTGCAGCATGTTGATCATTAAAAGTTCGTTAGAACTCACTCGCAAAAGAAAACGGAAAAGACCTCCCACAACCCATTTTTTGGTTAAAGGGCTTGTAGTTGGATTAAAATTAAGGTAATTAATTAGTTTGTAGAAAAACAACAGTATAATTACTGATAAATCTCCTCATCTTTTATAAAAATATATATATGTTTGTAAATGATCATTAGAAAGATATAGTATCTACGAAGGGATTGCTCTTATTATTTATTATTGATTCTTTTGTTGCATGTCTAACGATAGACTTTTTGTTTTGTTCAATTTCCCCTTTAATTTTTCTTTTATTGTTATTAGATTTGATCCTATGGATATGGATGGAACAACATTTGTTTGATCTTTTTTCTTTTCTTTTTTTTTTTCTCAATTTGACATTGTTTTTTTTACTGTCTAGAAAATCTTGCCATGATATTTGTTACAAATTTAAAAATATAGAAGAAAATAATGGTGTTCACATTGACATTCTTTTCAAGCTTTTCCAAATGTAAAGCTAGAAATCTTGGTGGACATGTTAGTTGAGAATCAACTGCGTTTGTAAATATGCACTTGCTCCGAAACTTCTTCTTACGCACTTGTCAGAAAATTGGTTATAGCCAGTTTCCACTGTTACAATTTCAATTAATTTCTGAAATTATTTTTAAAAATTAATATTTAAAAAAATTTAAAATTTAAAAATTTTAAATTACTATCTCTTTTATATAAAAGTAATATTTAAAATCAAATAAATATCTATCTTGTTGGAATATATTAAGAATGTAATTCTTGAATTTATGGTAAGGAAGAGTCATCTCATCCCACTTTCACGGTGAAATAGTATTACTTTTTCATAAAACATTTCGCCTGTAATTTTTTGTTGTAATATTATAATTATTTAATATTTATAAATTTTACATAATATTAAAATATTAATTTTTAATAAATTTTATAAATCTATGTTTGTAAATGTACGTTTGCTCACGTGCATGTGCCTCTAATTTCAGCTGATACAATATTTTCATACACGAAAGAAAATCGAAGCTAGAAAGCAAGAGATGGAGAGAGAGAGAGAGAGAGAGAGAGAGAGGGTGGTCAAGAAAAATTTTAAAAAAAAAAAATGAAAAAAATGGGTGGTGAGAGGCGTCTAGACAAAGAAAAGAATTGATGATTCACTTGAAAAAGAAAAGGGTTAAGGGAAAAGTGGAGGGGTAGGCTTAGGCCTAGCCATAGTCTCGTGAGATGCTCTCTCCTTTAAGGGAAGTTGGTGGGTCATGTCCCACGTGATGTCGCAATGGCTGGCTCGATGATCACCTCCTTCCCTTATCCATACGAAGTTTAGACAGATGACCTTTCTATTAGATGGACCCCAAAAAAGGCACAGAGACCAGCTTCCTTTCCCTCAGTTTCCCCTACCCCTCAATTCTCAAATCCCTTTTGATTAAAATTCCAAAATCTCATCCCAAAAGCTTCATATTCCACTTTACAACAATGGAACCTATCTTAGGTTTCATCAATTAATCAATTGGATGGTCTTTGAGTCATGGAGCTCCTTGCAACTTTGCAAGTAATACATAAAGTATTTTTTATAAGTAGATTGGTTCAAAAGTTAAATATAAGTTCGATAATTTAATTTATACGATCTTAATTTTAGATAAATTTTTTTATAAATTTAATTTTATTCAATTTAAATTTTTATTTAATAATAAAATAATATTTTATTTAAATTTAATTAATAATATAATAAATTGTAAAATATGTTTTCATCTTAATTTGATTTGACTGTTTTAAAAAATTTAAAATTTTCAAATCGTGACTCGATCGATAAATAAATCTATTTATAAAAACGTATTATTACGAATTAAGCAAATAAGGATAACACGATGAAAGAATAGATTAACATTTTTTTTTCTAGAAGAAATACTACTATCTCTTCATTTATTTTTTTAAATTGATGGCCTAAAATTATGGTATGGACCAATAGAATAATGAGAGCACTTTCCTGGAAAAGAGGGTGACTTTCCAGGAAACTACTCGTGGCTCCCTTATTCTCCTTATTATCAATATCATCATCATCATCACTTTCATCACCCAATATTTTAACATCGCAATCATATCATTATATGAACGCTTCAACCCATCTTTTTGAACTTCAAACATAAAAATAGTTATTCATCGAAAATATTATTAATATTATTTGTTATATACCCATCCCTTTTGGCTCTTTCAGAGAGTAGTTTCTTGTCTTTGGGTGGATAAACAAGTGGGGGGAAAATTAAGAGCAAAGTTATTTGAGTGGGAAAATTGACATATCTCCTTTAAATTAATTAATAAAAAGTTTCTTAATTCCAAGTGTAATAAAATAATAATTAATAATATTCAAATCAATAATTTTCTCTATTACATGATTAAAGATTTTGCCTTACGTGTGTGCCAACGTAATTTATACCTAAAATAAAAAACATAAGACCAAAGGACATGTGTCTTGTGTTGGGAAATTTGTCGGTCCATGAAGCTTTGGATATGGCATTATAAGACACATCTTTGCATTATTAATTTTGTATTATTTTTCATCAATTAAGGTTTGATAGCAACTAAGCTGTTCTTTTAATGCAAAACATGATACGGTTCTAATGAAACAGCAAAGCAATATATATATATATATATATATATATATATATAACATACGTGTTGTTTTGTCTTAAAATCCCCTCCAATTACGGGTACCTTGAGTGCAATTTCATGCCTGCACCAGTCAAGCTTTCAAGTTTTCATCAACCATTTAAAATTAAAGAAAACAAAAAAGACATTGTCAAGACCAAATTATTTATATTTAGTTTGGTTTAGATTTGATGAAATTTAGGTAATAGTCAGATTTAACAAACTCCATTTGAATTGGAGTTATTTAATTCAATTTAAATTATTATTTAATTAATAAAAATTATTTTTATTTAAATTTAATTATAAAAATATATAAATATTAATACATATTTTAATTAAACAAATATTTCAAGTCTAATAAACTGCACCAAGTTAAATCTTAAACAAGTAAATTATTACTATTATTTAATCTAAATTGATTCAATCTAACCCATAAATCGCTTTAACTTGATTGATATGCTTGAAAAAAAATTGGGAATCAAATGATCGGTTATGCAGCTTTTGATGAATTCTATACGCTAGATTTCAACCGTAAACCGACTTGGTAGTTGGTTTGATTACTAGGGCCAGATTTGATTAGGGGTTAGGCAGTTGATTTTAATTAGCTCATGATTATTATTGATTGAGCTAAGCTTAGACCATGACTCCTCCGTAATTAAAAAGTGGGATTTAGAATTTGAGAGCTTTTTCAAAAGAGCCGACCTAGGAGACTATGAGTAAGATAAAAGTAAATAAAATAAAATAATCATAATCATAATATTTAATAATTGAAGGCTAAAATGACTCACTACCAAACCTAGTCAAAATCCCATTTATTGAGTATAAGATTGCACAATAATTAAAAGTCAAATGGAAAATCAAGGGGAAGGTCCATGTTGCTTCAGGAAAAAAAATGATGCCTCCTACTTTAAATTAACTCTTGAAATGAGAAATCAAAAAGCCAATGATATCAACAACATGTGATTTGTTGCCTTTCTTCAAGACATGATGGATTTGCTTTTGAAAGACTTTTTCTAACTATTTAAATTTATGGTAAAGGTAGTCGGCAGATATAAGTAATAAAATAATTTTAGATTTTATAAAAGTGTTAACATATCATCTTTTAAAATATATTAAAAATTAATTAAAAAATAAATAAAATATAAGATGAATTTTGACACTAATTATGAATTTTTTTTATTAAAAAAAATTAATGTATAAAAAAGGAACTTATAATTATATTATTTTATATCTTTCCAACTTATATATTTGTTAAATTTACTGATTTTAATGGCCCATCTTTTTATTCGTAGTCATGGGTTTTTCATAGCAAAAACTGCTTCTATTTTCCCAACTTAAAAAAAAAAAAAACCCCTTCTTTTGTGCTTTATTAGTGGATATAATAATGTATCTTTTAGGGACTCTCTCCTCCTATTTGGGGCACTTTCAAGGGGTCATTTTTGTTGCTATTAAAGGGAATGACAACATAAAGAAGCCATGATGGCTAAGCTTTTTGCCTGAATTGCTTCAATAATTTGTTCCATCGATGTCAAATATATAACATGATTATAGCTTAAAAATTATTACAGATTGAAAGCTTCCCATTGTTTGAAAATAGCATCTATTTAGACAATTCTACATGGCTTTTAAACTTTTTTTTTTCTCGTTTCTTAACTGGGTTTTTTAAGAGCTTCAAAGCAGCAAAACCTTCAAAAAAAAAAAAAAAAAAAATGCTAGCTGCTAGAGTTTTGGTCACGAAATTTATCAATGAGCATATCTATATCATAACATGTTACCCTATGATGTTTTTCGGCTGCATTTTTCGGCTCCAATTGTATGATTTTTTTTTCTTTAAATTCTTTACAATTAAATATCATTCCATTATTTTATTTTCATGTATTGTATTGTTCACACATGAAATTTCCATATTCTATAAAACCCATAAAAGAAGTAAAGTTGAGAGACTCAAAGTCATTCAAAGCTAACCCCCTATTTTTAATGCATTAAGAATGGAAAAAGACAGGCACTGACCCCCCCCCCCCCCCACAAAAAAAAAAGGGAAAAAAATTCCATTCTTTTTTTTTTTTTTTTTGCATGGTATTTTCAATTTCGAGTGTTCAAGGTTGAATCTTGGAAGGAAAAAATTTGATCTTTGAACCGCTATCAAATG
>JBBYHK010000006.1:6297974-6316696 GCA_038382065.1 Adansonia grandidieri | reverse complement strand
GAGAGATATATATTTATATTAGTTTATTATTGATTTTATTGATTTGTTTATTTGATTTGATTGATTAATTTATTACATACAATGTTTAAATATGATTATAATTTTTTATATTAGAAATTTTATAATAAAAAATTTAAAATCTAAGTCTAATTTGATTTATTCATATAATCATTAAAAGATGATATTTAAAATATTTATATTCGAATCTTAGTATTTACATACCTCCTTTATATATATAAAATAATTATTTTATCTTAATTGGGAAATTGATCTTGAAGTTAGCAATTTATACAACATTTTTCTTGTTGTATTTCTAGAATTTTTCTTCTTCCTTCTACTTAAGTTCTATTGTATAAGTTTTGTCAGATAGGGAGAGAAAGCAAAACTTTCCTATAATTGGTTACTGATATTGCTTGAATGTTCTAAAAGTGTGTATTTAATTCTTTATAAAATTATTAAATTATATACACACATGTTGGAAACACATTTTGTACTCGGAAGTGGATATATATATATATATATATATATATACATATATAATTAATAGAAAACTTAACAAACTTCATTTTGTTAAGGAATATATTCTACATAACTTTTGCCTTTATTTATATGAATTATGAAATGCTTGTTTTTGTTTACTTAATTAGGTACATTATCTTGTTTAATATTATACTCTTTCTTCCATACTTTTTATCATGCTTTTTTTCAATAATTAAATTATTTATTTTTATTTATCTTTATATAAAGAAGTCAAAATTTAAGAGAATTGAGGGATATAAATAATTATCCATTTTATTACATGGTCTAAATCGTGAATTGTTTATGTAATTAATATCTCAAAAGGAATATTGGAAAAGAACATTTCCCCAACTTTGCCCAAAGGGAGTTCTTATTTTTTGCTAACTTTCGGTATAGACTTTTTCAAATGTTAGATTATTCATTTTATGGACCTAATTAAAAAGGAGTGAAACTTGAATAAGGTTATTATAAATTCGAATCGATTTGATTTAACATGAATTATTATTTATTAATAATAATATTTTTTAAAAAAATTTAATTATAAAATATAAAAATATTAATATAATTTTTTTATATTTTAATATTTTAAAAAATGATATTGATCATCTAACTGACTTAAATCAAATTTAAATAAAAAATTTAAAATAAATTCAAATTATAAACCAATCTAACCAATAAACAGCCTTATAATCTAGCATTACAATTAATAATCGGAAATAATGG
This sequence comes from Adansonia grandidieri, assembly GCA_038382065.1. Classification (NCBI taxonomy): domain Eukaryota; kingdom Viridiplantae; phylum Streptophyta; class Magnoliopsida; order Malvales; family Malvaceae; genus Adansonia; species Adansonia grandidieri. Next base: position 6,315,454 of record JBBYHK010000006.1, on the reverse strand, counting down.
AACCAATGACCAGAATTCAAGCAGCTGTGTCGAAGTTAAAACGCAACAAATTAGAAAAGATAGAAAATCTTTGACATACCTACATCTCTCTGGAGTTTACAAACGTGTCAGCAACTCAGGCCCTACATATAATTAAGATTCATGCAAAATTAGGAACCTGAAATGAAGGTCCTCAAAGGAATATATATATATATATATATATAGTTATTATTTTTTAATTTGTACGTTATTTAATTTTTTTATATTTGAAATTTTTATTAACAAAAATTCAAACATAATTTAAATACAATTATTTAATTATATGAATTTTTTAAAAAAGAATTGAATAAACAAGGTGGGTGATTTCAATTTGCTTTTATTATATATAGTAATATCTAATTCTAAAACCATCATTGGGCTTTGTGTTTTCTTTATATCATAGCAGTCCACTGGATGATCCAAGTTTAAAGATTTTTTATTTTAGTTTCTTTAGTGATTTGGGATCTAATTGACAGATTTGTACTTTGCATTTTATTATGGTCGAAATTAGAGACAATTGGAATTGGCCCTTCAAATATAATATTAGTGTGGCTCATAGCATGTAAGGATTATATTTTCTTTAGCTGGAACCGGGCCACTCTATCTTTCAAGTCCATTGAGCGGTGTTCTTTTTTTTTTTTTGGTTGCTTTCCTTTTGGAAAGAAGTATAACTCATGCCAATTTTATAGGAAAGAATGTTAATTAATTGTTTCATATACAATGTTTTACTAACATCTAATCAAGACACCTCCACCAGACCTGTTGGACAAGGTTTTTTTTTTTTTTGTAAAATTCAGAATAATTCAATTTGAATTATTATTTAATAATAACAATATTTTTATTTAGATTTAATTATAAAATTATAAATATTAATATAAAATAAGATTTAAAAATTTAATTAATATACTGAATAATGATATGAATTTTTGAACATGTTCAGACTCAATTCAACCTGAACCTTGATTATGTTGAACTTCATTAGAGAAGAAAGAAAATAATAATAATAAGGTCCAAGAAAAGGGAATATTAAACTTTACCATTATATTTAATTTGATTGAAATTTATTATTGTATTATTAAAGGAAATTTATGCATAGGAAATGATAGTATGAAAATATAAAGTTTGAATCAATCATTTTATTTATGTTTTCTGTTTGAGATTTCGCATTTTGTTTCGACACCATACACGTAAATAAAAATAAAAAGAATTAAGTAAAATAGTAACAGCATTGGGTATCCTTTTATCATAGTGAATAGTTTGGTGGTAGGCTGGTAGCTTAGAAGTTAAAACATGACTATATATCAATATTCAATATGAAAACCTACCCAGCAAACCATGCATGCACCAACCAAAGAGGCATCTGTACTCCTTTTGGAATAATTTATGGATTCAGTTAGTGGGTACCATGAGAATCGAACACATTTTTTATTATATAAATAAACTTGAGAAAACGAGTTCAAGTGATTCAATTCTTTGCCTAAATCAAGCTAGTGCTTAATTTCATACTTAAAATTTCGAGCTAAGCTCGAGCCCAAACTTCTTCTACCTTAAACTCAACTCTGTTACACCCCTTATACTTAACTGCTTATATGCATCAGATAAAATATATTTAATTATTATTTTCAAAAAATTACATTTAACATTTTTCTTTTATTAAATTCGAGAAAAAATTAATTTATTAATTGTATTTTTTTCTTTTATAAATATCCGCTTAAGTAGGGGCATCTAGTGACAATGGTTAACATTTTCCATTATTTATTACATATATCCATCTTTAATTGCAAGAACTTCGATAGGTCATACTGAAAGAGCATAGTCATTTTTGCCTGCCTTTATTTTCTCGCCTCTGAAATTAAATTGGCAACTGCAAATTTTTAAGTGAAAAAAAATGTCAGGAACAAAGAGAGCCCTAAAACTTTTTCAAATTTATGATCAACAAGGTATTTTCAGCAAGTTTAGTCAGATCTCTCAAACTAAAACCCTAAAAAGAAGGGCAATGTTCCTAGCATCTGAATTCAGCCATTACTTCAATCAATAAAGCAAATGGAAAGGTCCAATCCAAATATCATCCATAATAAATCTGCAAACAATCAGGAGAAAAAAAAGAGGAAGAATGCAAATAGAATGTAATAGGAACAAAAAAAAAAAAATGAAATAATGTGCACTGATTATTCTATAACATTTTTTCATAGTATGTAACTATAAAATTAGTTGATATATATTGAACATTCTAAACACAGTAAGTTTGACAACATCAAATACCTTCGATATATCACGTATTCTTTTTCTCTCCATTGGAGACCCAGTTTTATGTTGAAAACTTATCTTTCCTTACCAGCAATCTCACCGTTTGCAAATGTAGTATGCCGAAATCGACTTGGGGGGGGGGGAATAGTTCAAATAATGCCACCAAATTTGTGTTTCTTTTTGCTCCAAAATTACTGATTTCAGAGACTGCATCAATTACACTAACCTGAATAAATTTTGCAAACTTTTTCAACTAGGGAAAGTAACAGTTGAAATAAAACTAAAAATTTTATTTACATTTGGTACCTTGCAAGTCTTTTCTAGCATTTTAGGTCTGAACTTTAGGGTTCACAAGAACTTGCATCCCTATTGCCATCAAGCAATGGCTTCCTACTGGCTATTGTGATTGCAGAGACTTGGCTTTCACTCTCATCGTTAGACTTGTCGATACCATGTAGGAAAACACCTGACAAAGGACAACAATTGTAAAGTCTTCGTTAACATGACAATGATATTGGAAAAGTTCCAGCTTTTTATCGGGCTATCATGCCGCATCAGATTTTTGGATATAGGATATATAGACATAGTTGCATCATGCTGGTCTCTATTGCACACAAAGCATAACTCTTAATCCAGTAACAACTGGGAACGTTTGACTAATTGGCATCATTTTGGACAAGTGATGCACTGTTGGTTGCGTCAAGTACATTAGCATGCTTAACGGAGGCTTCACCAATTTGAAAAAAAACCGAAAATAATCTATCATTGGATCTTTTCCCGGAAATATTGTCAAGAACTTATTATTACTCACCAATAAACCATATTCCAGCAGCAAGAAAGAGAACAGAAGTCAGAGTAAGTGCAGTTTCCCTCCAGTTGTTAATATTATCCTGCCCAAAACATCACCAATCACAATGATGCTTTAAAACATTAAATTATGGAATTAGATAGGTTGAGGTTGATAGACATTTCATAATTCATAAGTGCCTCATTTGAAAAAAATGCAAGTATATTCAAATTCTAGCAGAACAGTTCATCAGCAATGGGCAAATTAATTTCCACAATACATATATATATATATATATATGTTAAGTTGCATTGTCATACTTTATTTGCTTATTATAATTTCATTTAATTTATTGAATATTGAAATTTATATAAGGTCCAAGAATCAAGTTTTCAACCTAAAACTTTTAGCGGTAAATAGTATTTTTGGCAATAGTTTGAAAAGATATTGCGTTTACATTTAACAAAGACAAATGCATCCATTGTAATCAATTGCAAATCATGTCTAGAATTAAGAACACTTTAAAAGCTGAAAGATTTTGGAATATTGTTTTCAAAGTTAGCAGGAAAAACTTTTCAGAGTTCAAAAAATAAAAAAAGGCCTAAGAAACGGCATATTAATGTGATAAACAAATCTAACAGACCAAAATACGTGACTATACAAGTTCAGATGAAAAAAAAAAATCCACACCTGGAGAACCCCAACAAGTGGTGAGGAAGGCACATCGCCGAATATGTGAATTGAGACGGTAGAGATGGCCATAGATAATGGTCTCAAACTTGGTTCGACACAATGGAGAGACACGTAATTGACTGGAGCCTAGAAAATCAATGAACGGTGAGACAGTGGCTCCACTAAGTAGTAGAACTAGTTAAATATTTCATGATAATATGAGTCCACAATGAATATAGCTCCAGTGCCAATGTATTCACTACAAACACAAATGTGGACTAGAAAAGTTCTTTCTATTATCAAATGTAAAATATGAAAATCTGGTTCAATTTCTAGAAAACAATACACTATAACACTGGCATAAATTCCAATTAAATCTTTAACGAAATGAACATAATTTAAAAAGGGAGAGAGAGTTCCTACACCTCTAGAAATACAAATACATAATAATTTGGAGAAAAAAAAGACCATATATCCAACATAGTCCATTTTTTTTTATTTTACCTGTGTTGCAAAAACAAGTAATTCACCTACTGCAAAAAGCACAATGAAGCCATACAAGCTCCTGAGACAGAAAGCAATAAAGCAAAATATTGCACCCAGAAATGTTGCCCCTGAAAGAAGCTGTTATAGAAGAAAGTAAGCCATAAATATTGCTATAAACAGCAAACAGAAAGGAGACAATTTCAGACTAAAATTCATAGCTAATTGTTAGTTTCAACTAGAATTAGAATAGAAGCTACTTAATTAATGGAAATCAATAACATCAGTTTGTCTTTCTCTGTTTGCCACTTAAGTCACTATCGGTTTTTGTTCTGGTTATAATTTTTCTTTAGTTGTTTGGATTTAGAGAAGTAATAGTGAGACAGGTAATTTTACATTAACATAATCCTATAGCTATACGTTGCTTTATTAAATCAGAGGCTGTATTGGGCAAAATAACAAAGAATAGCACTTTTAGTTTAATTTTTCTGAAAATGTATTTTTATCAATTTATTTTACTATCCAAATGAAAAAAAAAAAAAGGCGAATTTCTTTTTTCCAATAAGCATGTAAAAAGAGACCATTCACATAAAACATCATCAAAGAGAAGCAAAACTCACAATAAAAGCATTGGATATCGTAGCACTCATGCGATCTAGTATGAAGCCACCAGATAATGTTCCTAAAATCCCACAAACAATTGTAATTCCTCCGAACATCATATCTGCATTCTTCTGCAGAAATCACAATTCAATGAGTACAGTACCAAAAGAAGAGGCAATTATGATTCTTTATGCCGTCAAAAAGAAAATGCTAAAAGGAAAAGATTTTGATAGAAAACAAAATGCATGCAACTTGTTAGAAACTGTACCATATGATAAATATTATAACCAGCTTTTGGCCCCCAATATGAGTATGCTCCAATGACAAAGTTGTATGCTATGTAGCCTGCCAGACAAAACGTTGGTAGAGTAATTCTTCACAAGCCAAATTAAGACCATATATAACAGGCTTAGCTATAAAGAATTAATAAGAAAATAATGATCACATTTTTCTATAGATTGTCTTAGAAATATCCAGGAGCAAAACTAGAAATGCAAAATTGGGACAAAAATTGAAAAACTCATAGCATTTTGTTGATATTCTTTTTTGTCAGAGCATTTCTCAACTGGATGTGAAGAGTGTCTACCAAAAACATTTACAACATAAACTTTGTCCACCAAAAGCACTTTCATGTCTTCTGCAAACCGAGAAAACTGATTCAAGATGTTGCGTATGTTTAGTGACCTGCCAAAGAAAATGTTTCAGTCCTAAAACAGGATAAGTAATGGAATGAATCATAAATATTAACATACACAGAAAATTTATTTTATGCATCCGTAAATTTAATCCTATTTTACATTTGTTTTTAACATCACTAAAACAGGATGCGATATATTTTTTTCAACCAAAGACACATAACCCGCTTTCACAACTACATCAAACATCAGTCTAGTCCCTGCCGCCAAGTGATAGGATATCCTAGATTTAGGACTCCTCCATCCCAAGATTGGCTATTACCTATTCATATTTTAACTTTTTCATGTTCAGTGCATTTTCCTTGCACCCTAGTCATCATTATCTCCCAAGTCATAGCAGCTATGCCCACTTTTTGACTGCGAGCCTATTGATAATGAGGCTGTTGGGTACAGTACGGAGAAGGGTGGTGGCCCAAACGTGTCCAACATTCTTAATACAACTAGAATCCTATTGTCATATTAATTACAATTGCTCTCAATTTTTCTTATTTGATGACTTCTCTCCCTTTTCTTTAGTAAAATTTCTAATTGTGAATAAAGCCCGTAAGTAAACATTGTTTTGAAGCAGTTTGCCCCATCATAAGGTACACTGCCGCAAACAAAAAAACCGAAAGATTTAATAAAAACCATGGGTTAACTACTCACTTGGAAGTTTTATTCAATTCATCGGCAATGATAACGTCACCTCCAACCAAAACATGGCCATCTAGTTTTGATACCTCCAAATCTGCAACTAGGATATGTCAAACTTAGAGAAAAACAAGAGTGCTTTAGAGGGGTAAAAAAGGCACTTTACCTGCTGGCAGGCCAGCTTACTATAAGGAACAAACTTATGAACCATTTTGCTTAGGTTTATTTGGATTTTTCTAATTGGTTCAATTTTGGTCAGGATAATAGAAAAAATGATATATATATATATATATATATAGAGAGAGAGAGAGAGAGAGAGAGACGACATGCAAAAATAAAATCTATGTTTAAAGTCTATGTGAAAAATTTCTAGTCCAATTTTCTCTCAAACCAAGAAACCAAAAGTTTTAGTTGAGTTCTGTTTGGGTTTAGAAACCAACATTTTTGTCTAGGGAGAAGAATTTTGCATTCTGATCTTTGTCTTACCGCATGGACCAGGAATTACTTCTATTTTTTGGATACATCCCCAGACACACACTGAACCACTTCTTATGTAAACATTTGGAATAAAAGCAGGGTGAGATGCACGAGAATAATAAAAACCATCTACTTTAAGTGAGAAGGGTTTTTGTTTTTTATTCTAGCAATTGTGTTTTTTGTCTGATTATGCTAAAAACTAGCTCTATTGCTTATTAAGGGGAGAACCTAACACTTTCTTTCTAGTCTGTCCATTCTTATTCAAAACCTTTACTTGTGACATGCAAAAATACATTAGCATGTGCTTAGCACCCCACTATTGCAAGCACCTTCTCACTAAATAGTGGAACCAGTAACAAATTAACACAAAAAGAAGAATGATAGGGAGAACATGTACCTTCAGTTACAGCAGAAAATGTCTCAACAGATGTCAATGTTTTCTTTGATTCAACAGGGGAGAAACCTATTGTTTAAAGTTCAGTAACGCTGAAGTTAAATACTTAAATTGTTATGGGATCATAAAGCAGCAAACTTAGGAGTGCAGATGACACATCAAAACAATTACCTTTCAACTGCAAAGGTTTCACCACAAAGCCAAAAACAGCGAATGGAAGCATTAATAATGCCTCTCCCCAGAAAGCATAGCGCCAGTGGAAATGGGCCCCGACCTATATGATAATCAAACACTCTTTGTGATTCATCATCAAACATCCTGCAGACATGTCTAGAGAGTACAGAGGGACCCACCAAGTGATTTGGTCTAGGAGTCACTTCTTTAATGTAAAACTGACATATAAAGCAAGAAAGAATGAAAGGGATATACAAACTTACAAATCCACCATAAACATATCCAAGAGCAATTCCAGTAGGTATGCACATATAAAAAATTGCAAGCCAGGCTGTTTTCTGGAGTATGACATTGAATTAGCATGATCTGTAGTTTGGGCAAGAAAGGTAGTTCAGCTAGCTCTATGTTCTAAAGTTAAAAAAGAAACAAGAAAAATGAACCTGGGAAATGGGAGCATTATCATCAATAAATGGAGCTGCAAGACTTATGAATGAAGCTTCCCCAACACCAACCAGCCTAAAACATCAAAGACACAGCCACAATTAACAAACACAGACACACACATGCGTGCGCTTACACACACACATACACATAAAAACAATGTAACACAAGAAAATAATTAAGTAATGTTTGAACTACGACCAACTCCCAAAGTGTATCAAGATTGCTACACTTACATGCGGCATAATGCAATAAACCAAAAGGAAAATGCACTACCGCATCCAGCTGCAGCAAAGGTCCAAACAGATAATCCAACTCCAATAAGCCTAAAAGGATTGTGGCTGCAATCATAGAAATAAGCTAACATTATAAACCGAATTGATGCACCCTGAAAATTAATGTTGATTTCATTAGTATTTAACATGGCAGCGGTACTACCAAAATGCCACTTTTGAAAAACTTTAAATTTTTAAAAAGTAACACATGAGAAGAACTATTGAAGGTAATTTACCTCTTTGCTAAAGAAGCAAATATTGGGGATGACACGAGAAGTCCCACCATAAATGCAGACGATAAGAGACCATCTTGAAAATTAGTCAAGTCAAATTCATCCCTACAAGCAAACATCTTTCAGTAAGACAATTAAAACCAATAATAAGTAATTTAAAGAAAAAAAAAAAGAGCATTTTATGACAGCTGAATTTACGCATCAAAACAAACATTTTTGAGTGAAATCTTACTGAATTCCACTGCCGGATGTGCAAATTCCCCTGTCATCACAAGTCCTAATACTTCCATTAACGCCATTACTCGCTATTGCTCCTCGATCCACATAATTTATCATGTTAATCACACAAAATATAATCAATAACCTACAAAAAGAAAAAACAAAAGAATAATATAAATTAAGAATTAGCATCTCTATAAAAATAAAAATAAAAGTGGAGTAAAAAGAAAGTTCAACCTTCAGCTAACTTTTTCTTTCATAAACCCTAATTGCAATTAGAATCAGCCATAACAAGCAATTAAAATTCAGCAAAATTGAAAAAACAAGCATAATTTCCGGATAAAACGGTTCAAAGCTAATTTTTGAATTTAAAAAAAAAAATTACCGCTTGGGAGTAAACCAGGAAGCATTAGAAGGATGATCCATGGTGGCGGAGGATCGAGCCATTTCTTCTGGTTGAAGGCTCGATTGTAGAGCAGCAGAGCTTTCTTCTCTTTTCTTTTCTTTTTTTCCCCCCTTTCCGTTGGTGCAGTTGAAGAAGGCAAAGACATAAAACAAAATCTTTATTTTCTATATTTATATATTCTTCTTTTGTTTGGAAATTTTAATAATAATCGATTGACGCTTACTTCTCTTCTTGTTTCGTTTGGTTACGCGATCGTGCTCTGTTTCTTTTACAGCACCATACCATGTTTTCCTGTTTTTTTGTGTGTTTTTTTAAATTTTTTTTAAAAATTATGTCCACTTTTTGAGCTCTTAATTTCATGATTTTTTTATTACTTTTTTACATTTAAAATTAATCACAAATTTTGAAAAGACATATCATTTCCGTCGAAACCTTAAAACGTAATAATTTTATCTTTGATGATAAATATACAACCAAATCGCAGTTGAAAAAAAATTAGATAAAAAGAAAATAAAAACGTAGAAAGTTACACATAAATAGTAAGTATTTTTATAAATTGAATAACTGTAAATTTTAAAAATAAAATTAATAAAAAAATACTTAAATTTTTATAATAAATAACATCTATACTCTCCATTTTGTTTGTTTATTATATTCTCCGTTTTATGTTTGTCGAATATAAACCTCCACGACGTAGAATTTTTGTTCAACGATGCTTGGAATTGATTGAATACATTGAGTAATACATTTTTCCGATCCAAATTATTCAACTTAAATCAGTATTTAATTAATAAATATATTTTTATTTAAATTTAATTATAAATATATAAAAATATTTTTAAATATTTTAATTTTTTTTAATAATAAAATGAGCTTATAAATTTAATCAAATTAGAATAAAAAAATTAAAAGTAATTCAAATCATGATTCGCACGTCCATTGAACCTCAACTTTAAAAAAATTAAAATAATTTGAACCGCGATCCGGACGCCCATCAACACTCCACCAAGTACTTCCTCTCATTTGTTAAGGTGCTCAGGGACTGAGCCCAGCAACAACTGAAGGTAGGCTACTTTTCAACTTAAACAATGAACTATTTTCAGTATCAAAGCCTGAATATGGAGTGACATAAGAAACCATAATTTACATATGAATTAGACCCAGTAAAGGACTACATCTTCATATTACAAAACACAAACTCTTTATTTCTCACATTCCATCATTTTATGCGCCAACTGCTAACGACAATTTCTTGTCTTCTTGATGGGTTCTAGAAATTAAAAGTTCGGACCAGCTGCTAGGATCTCCTCAGTCAGCTTTTTGTCCTTACCAATCTTGTAATTCGTGAAGGTCTCGAGGTTGTTCTTGAACAGACCAGCCAATTTCAACAATGTGTTCTTGTATGCCTGCTTGTCAGCCCACTGCAAATACGATTATCCGAATACATTAAAGATTGAGAATATTGAGAGACGATTCAAGCAACCTACTGAAGAAACAGGTTTGAGACCAACATCAAGCTCTGAAAAAGTTGATAGAATGGACGGCTTACAGTGTTTTCCGGACGCAGGATTTCTGAAGGCACTCCCTCAATCTCAGTGGGGATCTCCAGCCCAAACACCTCGGTTTTCTCGTATATTGCATTCAAGAGGGTACCGGAGTGAATGGCATCGATGATTTTTCGGGTGTATGATAACTTGATACGGTTTCCAGAGCCATAGCTGCAGAAAATCCATGGCAATTGATTCGGTTTTTTCAGGAAAAAGTGTTAAATGTTATTCCAATAATGATTTGCAAAGCCAAGTAGTTTACCTTCCACCAGACCAGCCAGTATTGACTAGCCAGCCGGTTGCTCCATGCTTCTGCATTTTCTCGGCGAGCATGGCTGCATACTTTGCAGGATGCAACATGATAAATGCTGCGCCAAAGCAAGCCGAGAACGTTGCCGTTGGCTCCTTAATCCCGTCTTCTGTGCCAGCCACCTATAATGTACCATAGTCAACCAAGTTCAGTGGCAAGATACAAGAACCCCATGCCTCGTAAGTCGTATCAGCAACTAAGTCAAAGGGACAACAAAAACTATTTTTTAATCGGACATTGAAGCATACCAGAGCGGTGTAGCCACTACTGAAATGGTACATGGTTTGCGCCAGACTCAGCTTGCTAACAGGTGGCAGAACACCAAAGGCATCGCATGCCAAAAGAATGACATTCTTAGGGTGTGGTCCAACACACGGTATCTTGGCGTTGGGAATGTATTCGATAGGGTAGGCAGCTCGAGTATTCTCTGCAAGCAAAGAAAAATCACATTAAAAATCATGTTAAAGAATGATTCGCTGCCAGATGTTCTACATATTGTTTTATCTTCCCTCTCCAATTTCATAGTTATCTATACAAGTTATTGACCTCTACCACGTAGTTGACACCATGGAATTTGGCACTGAAAGCTTTTTTATGATCTGTTTTTCTTCTATTGTATTTAAGACTCCCAGATTGTTGAGAATATATACCTGTAACTGATTTGTCCCTGTAATCCACCTCTCTTGTATGTTCATCGAACACTACGTTTTCCAGCACTGCAGAAGCAAAGAAATTAAAAAGATCAAACCAAGCACTATGATCGTATTCCAGTTACAAAAAAATTATCTAAAAAACAGGGATGACAGAGAATCTTCACCAGTGCCAAACTTAATGGCATTCCAGATATCAGGCTCCTTCTCCCTCGAAAGATCAATGCACTTGGCATAGCAACCGCCTTCAATGTTTGACACACCATTGTCACTCCAACAGTGCTCATCATCTCCGATCAGATACCGGTTGTGATCAGTAGACAGAGTAGTCTTGCCAGTACCTAATAAGAAAGTCAATGAAGTAAACACGTTAGTAAAAATGCAAAACCAAGGTAATAAAAATGGACATAAAATCCTTTTTCAAAACAAATGTATTAAGGCTTTTCAAGAACAAAGTAGGAGGACAACATATCGTTTTCGGGGACTGGTAGCACCACATCGATGATCTTTGATCAGATGATACTATACCTGACAGTCCAAAGAAGAGGGCAACATCTCCATCTTTTCCCATATTGCAGCCAGAATGCAAGGAGAGGATTTGACGCTTAGGCATGAGATAATGCATAACACTGAAAAGACCCTTCTTCATTTCCCCGGCGTATTGAGTGCCGAGGATGACCATCTCCCTCCTAGCAAGATTAAGGTCTATGCTAGTGGAAGATGTCATGTAGTGTGTATAACGATTACAGGGGAACTGTCCAGCATTGTATATAGTGAAGTCCGGAGTTCCGAAATTCTCCAGCTCTTCAAGAGTGGGTCGGATACACCTGCAACCCACCCAAATTCATCCAATTGTACACTAAACTTTTCTTTTTACCAATCTTTCTATAACTTTAAATCCCTCCATGCAATTTCTATAGGGATGCTGATAAAACTCAACATATGATACATATAATAATTAACATCATGACAACAATAAAGAGACTTATCTGGGGTAGGCTAAGGCTTAGACCTGAGAAAAACACAAACAAAAAAAGCTGATAAAAAAAGCATTTTAAAATTTGCTTAGCTTTACTTACATGTTTTGCATGAATAATGAATGATAAGCTCTAGCAGAGACAATCCGGACTTTAATTCTGTTCTGTGGATCCCAATTCAAGAATTGATCATTCACAAAAACCTGGAAAAATCATTTATATTCAGTTACCATCAATCAGAATTCATCCCAGATTGAGTTTTAATACTAGATTCATCAAATATATAACTGTATGGTGCATAATGCGCCAAGTAACACTTAATATTGTATGATTTGATTTTAATATAGAAAAAATATATTATAATATTGGAATTAATTACAATTGGCACACACATTGCATGAGTTGAAAAAAAAAAAGTACTTTGAAAATAAGAAAGAAGAGAAGTGGTGAATAATTTTTTCAAAGGATAAATATATATATATATATATATATATATTTAGGCAGCCGGCCCGCTCAGGTCAATCTCCTCCTCCTCATTTCTCTTTCTCCTCACCTCTCCTCTGTTCTTTCTTTCTTTCTTTCTTCTTCCTTTCTTTCCCTCATCTACTTTCTCCCACTCCTCCACAATTTTCTCCTCTCCGGCCAGCCACTCGTTGGTAAGTAACCAGCGGCCTTCCTCATCCACCTCTCTCTTCTCCTCCTCTTCTTTTCTTCTCTCTTCTATCCCAATCTCTTTCTCTCTCACCCGTCTAAGCAAAGTAAATTTTTTTTTTTTCGGTCTTCACCTAGGTATCCTCGTCCATTTAACAATTTGAGACTTAATCCTGTTCAGGGATATATGATTGGCTCTCTCCAAGAATATGTTTACGAACTAGAACAATAATTCTCTTTTATGAACATAAGTGCGTCTTACCACCCATTCTATACTCATTTGAGGAAGAAAAAAAAGTAAACATCTAATATATAATAATATATGCAGTGGTATAGTATCTAAAATAATTAACTACACAGAATTATCAAACAGAGAGATATTATTCTACTGAATCTATTCTCTCCCAGCGAGTGCCTTAAGAACAAAGCAAGGAGGACATAACCCACAGCATGGACCCCACAAGGCTCTCATCTCCCGTGAGCCACTTCCTTGAGTTCAAGGCAAACGAACATTTTTTACTCATGCAAAGTCAAAGGTGCTTCTGTCAATAATATTAAATATGAAGTAGGATTATACAATACATGAAAATAATTATAATATAATATAATATGAAAAAATAAATATAATATTTTAAAATCTATATAATATTAATATTAATATAATAAATTTATATAATTATAAAATATTTTAAAATAATATGATAAGATAAAATATTCAAATTCCATACAAATAAACGAAGTGATCATTTTATTTTAAAATACTAGTATTTTATTCATTTTCTTTTCCTTCGGAGAGGTGAGAGATAGTCCATGCATGTAGATATTTCTTTAACAGGAACAAAAGGATAAGCGGACTATTAAAAAGGGGAAAATTTCACCTTGTCGAGGGAATTCAAGTAATCAACCGCTCTTTCTCTGTTCACCAAGAAGGTCTGCTCGTCCATTTCAATGTTGGGTGAGCCCCTGCCAATGCCAACCCCAAAATTTTTAATTTTCTACTATCATTCATGAACCAATACCGATTTCTTTGTATCAAAATTGGAAATTTCCACATAAATAAGAAAAGAAATTAAATTTTAATTTTAGTATTACTATATATATATATATACACACGTACTTTCCCCACCAAAGCTCATCTTGGGTGGTGTCATCGATAACAACCCTCTTATCTCTGGGAGACCGCCCAGTCTTGGCTCCTGATAGGGTGGCTAATGCGCCAGACGATGTAATAAACGACCCCTTCTCATACTTTATAGCCTGCTCGTACAACTCTGCACCAAGACAATAGCAAAAAAGAGAAGAATAAATTTCCTAAATTTTACGTTACAATACGTTACTTTGTTTATTGATGTCAGGGGCAGAGGGTCGTGTAGCAGTGTGGCAGAGGCGGAGGCGGGGGGGCTGGCAGGTGCCTTAGCCCCCCCCCCTTGCTCCACAATTTTTTTTTTGCATTTTAAGTTGATTTTTAACCCAACAAAATATAAAATCTTATTTTACCCCTCCAAAAAATTTATAATTTGATTTTTAACCCCTAATATATGTTTCCTGACTTTGCCCCTGCATTCGGGGGCCATGCCCCCCCAAAAATTTGGAAATCCCTTACTGCATATGTGTATATCTATTTACATATTAAATATAATTGAATTTGCCACTTAAAATAAATTTTATATTTATTTATTTATTTTTATTTTTAAATATAACTTAATTAGTTAATTTTATGTATTAAAATTTATAGATAAACAAAAGTTTTAATTTTGATCCTTAAAAAAATTGATTAGCTCCATCTCTGATTGACGTTAAATGCTATACCTGCAGGGGAGAGGTTGTATAGGACATGGGTGAATTTCAAAGAACTGTCACTGACTTCGATGGTGGGTGCCTCCACATGGTGGTGGTGGTGTTGCGCCACATGCGCAGCCGCCTGAGTCTTCACTGCTGGATCTCCTCTTACCACCTTTGGCCCTGACCCCCTCGTCAGTGAGGCCAAAGATGCGCTGTTTAAAAAACATAGAAAAGAAATAAAATCACTAATCACTATCTATCAGCCAAACTCCCTATGTTAGCGTCATGATATACAGACAACAAAATTTTACACTTTGCAAGGATAGTTTAGTGATTGGATCATCGGGTGATCGGATTATCAAAATTAAGATCTAATAGAGTCTAACATAGTCGAGCTCACACTGTAACAAACTCGAGTTAAAATCATTAAAGACTCAAAACTTGAATATGAATTTTATAAGTCAAATCAGAATAAAACACATGTCTTGATTACTCCTCTGATCCGACTAAGCAAGAGGGAAGAAAGAAGGCAGAATGACTTTTTTAATAATAATCTGCGTTGCATGTGTACCTGATGGACTGGAGCTGCTGCCTCTGGCGTTCGTCCTCGGACAAGCTAGCGAAGGCACCCTGGCTCCCTTCGAGAGGCGTGGTTGGCGCAGATCTCTTCTTCTGCAAAGAGTGAAGCTCGTCAATTGTCTGAGCCTTAACGTTTTTTGCAGTGTCATCGTGACAGATCCCGTTCCCCTTCTTCTCGGTCAGAATTCTCGCCAATGGACTCCTTGGCATCGACACTCCGTTTGCGTTCGCCGCCATATCTTCTCTCTAAACAAAATCACAATAAAGCAAAAAGTGTAAGCCTTCTTTTCTGTAGTATTATCCACAATCTCTCCCTAGCTTTAGTACTAAACAAAAACAACGTTATTTTAATGACAATAATAATACCAGAGATTCAGATAACTGGAAATGAAAAAAGGGGGACTAATGAGAACTGAAATGGAGCATTCAAAGTTGAAGTTGGGTGCTAAGGAAGGAAAAAACGAAGAGGGTTGATTTGAAATGAAGGGGGAGGCGTCCAATTTAAAGGGTTCAGTGGGGGGGGGGGGTAACTAAAGAATAGAGTTAAGAGTTGAATATGGTTAAATCCTATGTTTCATTGATCAGATTACAAACTACAATCAAGGGCAAGACATTCAAAAGATATAGATTCCTTGACGCCGATTTAATACAGGGATTATTGAAGTTAATAAAAACAGGGAATTCAGCAGGTTCCTTTCTTGCCCCCGTTTAAAGGTATCCCATTCCCATTGTCGGGTTGAATTTTTTTTACTTAAATTCTAATAGGATTAGATTAATTTAAAAATCTGAATCATTATTTATAAAATAATAAAATATATTTTATAATTAAATTTAAATAAAAATATTTTTATTATTAAATAATAATTTAAATTAATTTAATTTAAATCAATTTAATTTAAATTAAATATATATTTAATTCATACAAATCAAATTTTTCGGACCGAATAAATAATCAAATTCTTAGTAATATCTATTCTAGTTATAAAGAGACCCGTAGCAGCGTCTGGTTTTTAGTTAGGCAAAATCTCATTTCTTTTTTCCTGCCTCACGGATGTTAGGGATTGTTAGAGAATTTTCACTAATTTTTTACCTAAAATCCTTTAAATATATTTTAAAACTGAAAAAATAGGCATAATAATAATAGTATAACAAACTTTGTTTAAATTACAAATTAATAAAGATTATAGTTTTTGTTATATTATATAGGGTTTGAATTATGTCATAAAATGAGAGAAAATCTTTGTTGACGGAAGTTGTTACGAGATTTTATTTGTTTTATATCGATGTATGTATCATCCTCACGGTTTTAGTTAGTTTTTAGATTATCACACTTAAAAAGGACTATTCTTTAAAGAATAAATCTAGGGTTAAAGTTTTACGGGTTCTTTTTCTCAAAAATAATAAAATCGTAACAATGATTCATCCACTAACACAAAATGAATAATATCTCATAACGAGTACGGTTTCAAAAATCTTTGTTTTGATTTCATTTTTTTTAAAAAAAATTTAATTTCTTAACGAAACTATCAACATATTAAAAAATAATATACTAAAAGTATTAATTTAGTATTAACGCACATATTCTATAGTTGACATAGAATTAATATAAATATTCACATTATTTTTTAACTCAACCTTTTAATTTAACTTAGCATCATTTATGTATTTTTTTAAAAAAATAATATTTAATAATTTTACCTTTTGAATTTTAGTCATTTGCGATTTTTTCCTTAAATTAATCTCCTTTATTCACAAAAAATAAAATATATATAAAAAAAAAGATACTATGAGTTACAACAAAAACGGCATTGTTAAGCTTGACTTTATTTGACGAGAGCACGGAAATTGGATGATCCTTGGAACGCCTGAATATCTCTTTGCCTTACCAAATTCATTACCATGAACATGCGAGGTCGGAAATAACGTAGCCCCCACACGTGTATACATTTATTTATTAATTAAAAAGAACTGAATGGACCCATCCGTTTACATTACTTTACACCAATTTAATTTCTTGTTTGGCTCCGGAATCACCGCATTCCCGAAGTCACATCGCCGTAAAATTTTCGCAGTTCAAGGATAGGATGGGCAGTAAATACAACTGTGCTAATATTTTTTTTAATTATTATATATTACTTTTTTTAGTTAATACTTTAAAATTATAAATAAAATTATCAATTATAAATGAATAATATATTAATTAGTTTTCAAAATTATTTAAAAATCATTC
>JBBYHK010000006.1:6244596-6254864 GCA_038382065.1 Adansonia grandidieri | reverse complement strand
TTAAGTAGTTGATATCTTATATTAAAATTCAACAAATTTTCCTTCCTTAAAATGCAAAGTAAATATTAGTAAAATGTTCCACCATTTTTATACATCAAAAAATGACAAGAATCAGTAAATAGTCAATTCATTTCCTGCAGTACTTTTTATATCTTTTTGATTAGATGGGGCATTATTGTGCTTAATTGCTAAACATTTATCCAATCACGTAAACAGCATGTTGGAAATTGACGGTCCATCCCCCTCCCCCAAAAAAAGGTAATTTTGCTGTTCTAAGTTATGATTATAAATCAACTCTTTTTGCGCAGAACTAATAAAATGAAATTAGGTATGTTGATTGCCGTAATCAAGGAAAAATTAGTGTGGATAAATTGCGGATTGAAAATTGATGATTTATTTGATTTGATAATATACATAAAATAAAAAAAATAAGTTGATCAAGAACGAATCAAGCACTTTATTTAATATAATTAGATTAGATCAATTCGATGAATCAAACTTAAATTTATTGTTTTAAGTTTTTTTTTTGGGGAGAGGCAAATGATGACATTTAAGCTATTGTTTTCAATTTAAAGATTTACAACTTGTTATATATTAAGGGACATTTTCACTTATTATCAATTAGTTTTAGGTTAGATGTTTAATGTGATATAAGAGTTCAATTTTTATTGTATTGTTATTCTTACTTGTTATTAGTTTCAAGTTTATCACGTGATAAGTTTTTCTATTTTTGCTTATACATGATCTATTTTATTAAAGTGATGTTATCCCATATAAGTTAAATATTAAATTGAATACCGTCTTATATTTAAGTTGAGCCTTTTCACTTATCTCTAATTGATTTTAAATTGGATACTTAACAATTTATATTTAAGTCTCTCTATCTATTGCCAGTTGATTTTAAGTTAACTTGGAAGTGTATTAAGAAAATAATGCCTAACAATTTATAAATGAATATATATTAAAAAAAACTAATTATATAATTTGAAGACTTTATTTGTATGATTTGAGTTTCAATTCACATTATATTTTTTATTCAATACTATCATTTTGGTTTCAATAAACTTTGTTTTTTTTACCAAATGAATTTAATAGTAGTTTTTATAGAAGTTACATATAAATAAGAATTTAATAACACTTCTAAGTTATAGAAGTTACATATAAATAACACTTCTAAGTGTGGAGTTTTCTTAGAAATTTTCTTAAAAAATGAAAATTCAAACTCAACCAATTGAATCTTAATAGAAATTTAATATAAGTTTCATACATATATATATATATATATATATATATATATATAAAATTCAATCCCAAGTGTGGAGTTTTGGCTTGCCTATCTTGACCAAATTTTTTTCTTACTATCTATTTCCTTAGCTGCTTGGACTTGACCTCTGTTAATAACCCTTTTGTGAGTCAGGGGTCCCTGAGCTGCCATGGCAGCAGCTGGTTTTGCAGTTCTCACAACCTTTGCAGCAATGTTAGGTGGATCAGATTTTCTTGCCCTTTTATCAGCCAAAGAAGCAGGTATAACCATATTGTTCTCAGTTTCACCACTTCCAGAGTACCTTTTCTTCCTTGTCCCAGGGACACAGTCACTAACTCTTGGCTGTTTAGACCCATGGCTCAAGGGACGGTGGCTACTAATTGAGTTTGAGCTCCTTAGGATATGAGGTTCAGCTTCACTCATGAGCTCATCATTATCTCTTCTGCTGCATTTTCCTTTACAAGGAGTGGCCTTGATTGTATCAGTGATGTCACGAGCTAGTGCGCGTTGCAACTGTTTTTCTTGCTCTCTCAATCTATCTTCCAGCTCCTGAATCTGCTAGAACATTGTCAAATACATATGTTATAGTGCTTTAACGTTCTATTTCTTCATGCAAGCACAAATAAAAAAAACCTTCCTTTAGAAAGTCGAAATTCAAGAAATAATGATGTATATTGTAGCATGTTCCAGTTTCAAGTGACCAAAAAGAACGTCAGTAGAGTTCATAAGATAAATCCATGCAAGGGCAAGAAAGATTGGAGAGTCCAGCAAATTTCTTATTCTATGAAGGAATGAATGACATTTTCATTTAGAAATTATTCATAATTTTCACTTCAGAAAAGGGATACGGTTTTGGATAGCAAGAGCGTGATATATGCCAAACAAATGATGAAGTATGCTAAAATGACCTTTTGCTGAAGCAAAATGGATTCCGGGTTTTGTTCTTGCTCTTTCAGCTTTCTCTCAAGCTCCTTAATCTGGAAAAAAAAAAAAATAGATCATAGCGCTTCCTATAGTTCCTATAGTTTCTATAGTTTTGTTCTTGCTCTTTGATAAATTATAAACCAACATTGATAAAATATTTGCAACCTTGAGTTGAAGGGCAAGTGAATGGGACTCGGATTCTTGCGCTTGCTCTTTCAGCTTATGCTCAAGATCTTTAACCTGTTTGAACCAAATTATTGCATGGCAAATCGAACAAGAATCCCAAACTTACACATGAAAGAAAAAAAAAAAACAATAAAAATAGTTTGTTTATGTAACCTTTTGCTGGTAACTAGCAGATTCCAATTGCTGTCGCTCTTTAAGCTTGGCCTCCAATTCCTTAACCTTTAGCAGATAATAGATTCTAGTTAGTATGAACAACAACATGACAATATGTTGATTATACTTTAAAATGACAGCAACCTTTAGTTGAAGGCCAGTGCAAATCTCTTCTTTCCCTTTCAATCTATCTGAAAGTTGTAAGACCTGCTTATCTGACTGGTTGTTCATGGTTGTTTTCACTTCCAACTGACCTTCAAGTTCTTTGATCTTTTCTTGTTGGGTTTTGTAAACCTGATCTCTACCTTTGGCCTTGCTCTCTAGGTTTTGTAAGCATTCTTCGAGTTTCCTTAAAGATTCATCTTTGGATCTAGATTCCTGCCTTGCTTTTTCAAGCTTTATTATAACAATGAAAAGTAGTTGCATTCAAGTTCTTGATCAATCTTATACTAAAATAATAGTGATGGGAAGCAAGCACTTGGTTAACTATGACCTTACCATTGTTTTCATCTTCTGGAGCTCACTTGTATCAACTTGCCTCCTAGCAGGACCCAACTCGACTCCTCGAACTCGAGTTGCAAAATTCAAGGAGCTCAAGGTTTCACTTAAGTCCCTCTCTGAAGGACTAATTTGCACAAACATCAAAGTCTTAGAGTCACCTCCTGATAAATACTAGCTACTGTTAGTTGCAATATCGAGAGACTGATTGTTCCAAAATCTAACGCCAATATAGACTACTAAACAGAACTTGAACAAACAACTACAGTCCAAATCCCTGGGATTTACCTAATGAATCTTGAAGCAAATGTGTTAACTTCGAGTTCCTGAAATCAAATGAAAGATGTCAGGCAAAAGAACAAAAGGGCAAGGGGCTATGTAGTCGAGTAAGGTAGACACTCAACGGACCTGTATGGAATGTGACTACTTTTTGTTGCTAAAGCATATATGACATCCCCAAGAGCTGAAAGGGATTTGTTGATATTTTGAGCCTCCTTGAGTCGCTCCCCTTGTGCATCAGTTTTCGCAAGCCTCTCACTGCCTGCCAAATCCACAAGCCAAAGCTTGCTCTTGGTGCACTCACCGGTCATCAAGTTTTTCGATTTCACCATTATACAAAGCATGCTGAACAAAAATGAAAGAAAATTTTTTCTCTTTGTTAAAAACTAACTAGGAAAAAGACAAAAGAAAATTTGAAAGATCCTCATTCATTTTAAATGAAGTGCTGAAAAACGAAAAGAAAGGGTCTTTGATACCAGTGGGATCGGCTGCTATGCTCGTTCACATTGTTTGACCCAACAGCTCTTGAATTGCTTCCAATCTGCAATACATTCCAAACTTCCTTTATATTTTCAACCTGAGCTTCAATAATGCCTGGGACGTGATGGAACCCTTCAGCGGATTGCTTTATCTCCAACCTAGCAGCCAAACCAAGTGAACACATTAAGATTCAACATCGCAAGGCAAATTCATCCTAGACCGGATAAATCACCCTTCAGTCTACATTTAGGATATCAAATTTCGAAAGTGACTAGTTAAGAATGTAATAAAAAGTGCATCTGTCTCACCTCTTTGATGCTGGTGATGTTGATAACAGGTCTCTAATTTGTTCATTATATACTTCAAGAACACTAACAGATATGTTATACATAAAAGTTTCACTCCTTTCCTTGGCAATGTGAAACAACTGCTCAAGAGTTCTATAATTGACTCCCCTGTTCTCGTCAGTGCCTTCCATCGTAAATGTCTTTCCTGTTCCCGTTTGTCCATAAGCAAAAATACATACATTGTAGCCATCTAACACTGATGTCACCAATGGCAAGGCATCAGCAAAAACATCGACTGTTATGCCAAAACAAACACTAGCAAAATCAGCATCTTACAGTATTTTAAATGATTATATCAGAGTTAGTGCATAGAATGACAGGTAATTGTTTACCTTGATTGTCTTTCGGTGTGTAAACTCGGTCAAACTTGAAAGTCTTTTTGGTGGAGGCACCTGTCAGAATTCCAAGGTCTCCATCTTTCGCTGAATCAAAATCTACAACCTGAGCAAAACCAGCTGATATCTCCTCTTTACTTGGTGGCCGACAGCGGCAAAAGACTCTGATATTACCTGATATTAAATAAATAGTGTAACAAGTGTTTTTCCTTTGTACTCTTCAATGATAAATTGCAAAAGCTCCATTACTAAACTATCAGAAGATAGAAAAAAAAAAAACCCTTGCCTTTTGTTTCCTGAATTTGATTATAGAGCTCCTTTCGCTTTGCTTGCTCCTCTCTATACTTTATTTTGAGATCCTCACACTGTGCAACTGCAAACTCATTCCGTAAGCCCGTGCAGATGTATAAATGAAAACTCTAACTCAGTTAACCAAGTTGAATTAGACCCTACCCAGTGCCTGAACACCAATGACCATTTTATTCAACTCAGGTATTGACTCAGCACATGCATGTGCTTCATGAGAGAGCTGAGCATGTTCATTTTTCATCATCTGCAGAAAAATCAATAAGAAAATGCATAGCAAAAAATAATCTTGCAACAATAATAGGAAGTGAAATTGTCATGTAATAAGAGATTATTGAAAATATAACATTATTTACCTTTATTTTCTCTTGTAAATTATTGATTGCTGCTGCCCAATACTTCTTATAATGTTCATAACTGCTAGTAATATTTTTCAAACTTTCGGCTTGTTTCCCCACAGTTTCGTCTGACAAGAAAACATTTCTTGAGTTTAAAAGGACCAAGTAATACTATCCCTGTAGTTGTAACTTAAGCACCAAACTAGTCAGATATATGACTGCATAGTCTTTTTCATCAGCATTTGTATTCAGCTTTTGCTACGAAGTCAGAATTTAGACTATCACCCACAAATCTTCCCCCCACATGAATTCTTCAAACATTCAAGAATTTGAGGAACAAAAAATCATTTAACAAGAATGAAGTTTCTACGATTAGTCATAGAAGAGACAAACAGATTCTATCAGAATCATTGTAAAAGATTTCTTTACTAGCTTAAAAATTCTTCTTTTCAATTTAAAGAATACGCTTATGCGAGCTTAGGAAATATACACGATGGTTACCTAGCGTGCGTGTTTGGAAGATCTTGTTGTCAAGTTCCATCCTAACCTTCTCCAGCTGCTCATTTGCTGCAGTTAATGACATCCAAGCCTCATGGCATTCATGTGTCTTAAGCTGGCACTGTGTAGTAAGCTCTTGTATCTTCTTCTCATATTTATCTGTAACTTTGTTTCTTACAAGTTTCTTCTGCAAGCCCAAAATAAAAGTTTAAATAAGCAGGAAGTTCGACTTCAACCTCAACTTCTCTTATAGAAAACATCTAATCACAGCTACATAAACCCTAACCTGAGCTGAGGAAACTTCTATTTCAGCAGCACAGTTATTGCACTTGATGTATTCTTGAGATCCCTGAATAACTGTTCCTGGATTGGAAAATAAGGTTTCAAAATAAGCAGTTCTTCTAACATGCTCTAAAGTTAAAACTAGACACGAATCAAATAATGGAAACAGAAATAACAGTACCTGGAATATTTCTTGCTTTCCTTACACAAATCCCACAAACAATCGGGCTTCCGCTAACTCCTTCAAACCTCAATGCAATTAGCCCATCCTCCTTCACTGATACCCTCAAATCAACAACTTGTAATGGCTTATTGGCTCCAACAACTGAGAAGATATCAAAATCTGATAGTACCTGGCATATTGACACCATTTTTAGCATTTCTGGGCAATGAAAAGTCACAACTCACAACACAAACTGAAATGGTTTTGAGTTAGAACTTGCTTTTTCTTCTTGCATATAGACATTGAATACCCTCATTCCTTTAGGTCCATTAGTGTTTATGATCTCTGCAAAATGAAGATCAACAAAATAGTCTCCAGGAGGAAGATTATCAAACCGGTACTGGAAGCTCCCAAATCTTGCGGACCAATAAATGAATGGACAATCTCCAGCCTCAGTTATATGCTCATTGGTCTGCATAACATTTCCTCCTTCAAAGTAAGTATCCCCCAGAAATTTCATACTAGAATCTGCTTCATTTAAAGCTTCTCCTCCAGCATTTATGAACATCACAATTTCATCTGTAAATTTGTATAAAAAGAAGCAGAAAATGATTACAACCTTGATTGAATTATATATCATTAAGAACTAAAAAATAAGGCAAAAATTACTCATAAAAGATAAATTAATCTAGAAAATAGAAATTACTTTATAAATAATAAAAGCAACCCAAAAATCTTTGAACAGAATTTCTCTTTTTTTCCTTTTTGTATTGTTTCATGCATTTCAGAAGTACAATATGTACTTAAAAAGAACATAAAGTCTCCTTTTTTGGCAAATACATCAAGAAAAAGAATTTTTAATTTGTTTCTTTCCCAGAATTTTTTTATTTATTAAATAACTGGGAGCTCAACAAGAAAAAATCATGAAATTTTACTTACCTGTGCAATTGGATTTGGAAAACCCAGATGGGATCAGCCTTGAGTTAGAGTCACAAAGCATTATATCAGCAAAAGATTCTTCTTCTTCTTCTTCATCCATGGCGGAGCTATGGTTTTCATGATTCAAGGCAAGATGGCTTTTTTCCGAGTCGAAACCCCTAGTAATAGAGGAATCGGGTAAAAAGGTTTCTGGGTTTTGGAGAAAAGCGTTTAACTGGGCATTATCCATTGGGAATCAGAAGCTTTGGCAGTGTTTGGTTGCTGAGAAAATTCTTGAGATTTTCTTGGATTTTCTTTTGGAAGTCTGTAAAGAGGAAAAAGGGGAGGAAAAAAAAATGCGTTTGATTTGTGTTGCATTCAGTAAAGGAAAATTTTCGAATTTGAATTCCTTTGTCGACCGTTGTGTGAAACTTTTTACCGTTAATGACAAAGTCTCTACAAGCCTTTTCTGTAATGGACTCAAAAGGCATTGGGCTTGTCTTTCTATAATCTCCGCCTTGGGTTAATACTGCTGTAAAAAGTCAAACAACTCGGATCGCTTTACGCGTTTAATACTGTTTTTAAGTGAGTTAATAAAGTAAAAATTAATTTTGTGTAAATTTATTTAAATTTTATTAAAATATTTTTTGTTAGACTCTGTTAGAGAGTTTTGAATTCACAAAAATTTTATTTAAAATTTAATTTATATTAGTCAAATAGATAGTTTAGTCCATAAACATGTACGTGTAGATAATATTATCATAAGAAAAGAAATAGCAAAATAGGGAATAATAAAATGATTTCGTATTTGATATACACAAACTATAAAATTTTTTAACAGTATAAGTAAAATTAAAAATTTATCGTATATCTTTTTATTTTAATTAATTTTTTTATTTTTTAATAATATATTATTATGGTAATTTCATTTATAAAATCTAAAAATTTAATTATAATAAATGAGATAATTTTTCTAATAATAATAATAAAATATTTAAAAGCCCCAAATACTTAACCCAGAGCCCAAAAGATCGGAAATAGCTACAGGGATCTTCTAGGACTTTTTCTTTGGGATAGAAAACAAATAATTATTGCATTAAAAACAACCATTCTCGTTCTAGTAAAACCATACTTCATGGCAGTCTGCAAGACCAGTAATGTATCACATGAAATTTCAGCATCCATTCCCTTGTGTCGTACCATTTAACAAGAAACAGCACTAAGCAAAATATCCCCATAATGGTTTTACGAGAGGGTAAACTTTCATATTATGGATGGCATTTAGATGATTCTCAAACTTTTGATAAACAATTTTTTCTAATATAATTTAAGTTATCAAAATTTAAACTCTGATAACTAGAATTAATAATTCAATATTTTACTAACATATCATATGATTATCGATGAAAAATAAATCTTTTATCTCTTTTAACAAAATTTTTGAACCAGTCCACGAATGGCTGCTGCAAGTATAGCTACGCTTATGCAGTAGATCAAGCCCAAGAAGAAGGCACCAAACACTAAGGGGAGAATTGCAACAGTAAAAGTTGATAATACTACTTTAAAGGGTTAGTTTTCTTCCTCTTTTATATGAATATCTTAGTCTGGAATGTCAGGGGCCTTAATGACCCTTGTAAACAAAGTAGAGTGGCTAAGAGAATTAGAAGGTTCAATGTTGATATTGCTTGCTTACTGGAAACTAGAATTAAGGAGAATAATCATCTTGATGTTGTTAATAAACACTTTCCAAGTTGGAGAATATTTCAAAATTATAATACTGTTTATAATGGTAGGATCTGGGTGTTATGGCAGTGTCAAGGGACTGTTAATCTTGTTGAGTCCACTGAACAGGTAATTACTTGCTCCTGTTCCATTGGAAGCAAGTTTTTCTTTTTCTCTATTGTTTATGGTAGCAACATGAAGGCACAGAGATGATCTTTATGAAGCAAACTACTAGACACTAGCAAAATAGTGGGAGAGAACCTTTGGTTAGTTGCAGGTGATTTTAATGCCATTCTTCATCCAAGTGAAAGTTCCAGATTTTGATGGGTCCTAATGTTCTAGCTCCGAAATGAGAGTTCTTTCAATGTTTATCAAATAGTGACTTGATTGATCATCCTTATATTTGGCGTCTATTTACATGGTGCAATAAACAGTTGTCAACATTCTTTCTAGGAAATTGGATAGGGTGTTGGTTAACCCCAACTGGCTTTACTGCTTTAATAGCTCCAAGGTTGAAGTTCTTGCCCCAGAGTTACCTTATCATTGTCCAGGATATATTCAAACACAATGTTAGATGAACTTTCCTCCTAGACCCTTCAAGTTTTTCAACTTATGGACCAATCATCCAGAATTTTTGAAGATAGTTGAAAAATCATTGAGTGTCTTAACCACGGGAAGTCCCATGGAGAGATTACACAAGAAATTGAAGAGGCTTAAGGTAGAGCTTAAGGAATTTTACAAGCTCCACTATAGCCAAATTTCTCAAATAGTTGATGAAAAAAAAAAAACTCAGTTGAAGCAGTTGCAGTTAAATATTTTTTCACCTCCCCCAACGAACTTAAAATTGTTGCTTGAAAAACAGCTTGCTAGAGAGCTTAGTGAACTTATGGCTACAGAAAAAAGTTTCTATAAGCAGAAGTCTAGAATTCAGTGGGTTAAAGAAGGCGATATGAACACAGGATTCTTTCATAAACAAGTATTGGTAAAGTAGAAGTGCAATACTATACGAACCCTTCAGGATAACAGAGGAAATGTGCTTGATAACTATGAACAGATAGCCAAGGTAGCAATGGATTATTTCAATAGCCTTTTGGGAGTACCTGACCTAAATATCACCGGCTATCCAGATGAGTTATTAAAAGAGCTATCTGGAAAGTCTCTACCTAAGCATTTAAAGGTGATGCTTGCTGTTCCTATAACTAGGGATGAAATAAAAGCAACAATGTTCTCACTCAAAGGGAATAAAGCCCTAAGGCCTGATGGATATACTACAATGTTCTTTAAGGTTGCTTGGAGTATTGTAGGTAGGGAGGTGCATGAGCCTATCTTATATTTCTTTAATAGTGGTGATCTATTACTTGCTTTTAATTATGCTATTATCACCCTTGTGCCTAAGATCCCTAATTCAAAAAGCATGACAGATTTCAGGCTTATATCCTGTTGCACTACAATTTATAAGTTTATAGCTAAGATTCCGGCAAACAGGATCAAACAGTGCTTGCCTCGTATTATATCACCTAATCAGAGTGCATTTGTGGATGGAAGGAGTATTTTTGATAATGTTCTTATGGCACA
>JBBYHK010000006.1:6231651-6244496 GCA_038382065.1 Adansonia grandidieri | reverse complement strand
ATAATATATAATAAAAATTAAATAATATTTTGAAAATTTAAGATTATATTATGATTTTATAAAAGTTATTGAAAAACTTATATGTTTTCAAGAAATTTATTTAAAAAAAAGTTTATTTAACACTCTACTCAAAAATGGTAAGAAATGGATGCTATATTATATTCTTTGAACCGCCACTGGAAATAACAAAATAAAAAGCAATAAAAAATATCTCAAAAACCAAAATCTTTTTGGAAAAAAATAATTTAATTAACAATACTTGTATTTATAAACACCAATTAAGGTGCAATTATTGTTTTTTAATTTTTTTTCACTATTTCTTAACGTAGGACATGCAGTTAAGATGCCATTAATGCCATGAAGTCCACGAATAACTATTATTCTTCGAAGAAATTAAACATAGCAACTTTGAATATAAATAAATTATAAAATAAACGCATGATATTTTAAATAAAATTATAATATATAAAAAATATATAAGCTCGACGTAGTTATATAAATTAATAGGTCTTCTTAAAAGTTGAAAAAAATTTAGAAAAAATAATAATAATAATAATAATAATAATCTCTGGTGGCTAATGACAATAAATATTTTTGGCTGTCCGGACACTGGTTACACGTAATCATTTACCCCTCTGTCTCTCTCTCTCAGTCTCTCTCTCTCTCTCTCTCTCTTTCTAACGCTTCAACACTGTTAACTTGGTTCCCCACTCCGTCTATATTAAGCTCTCTTTGTCTACTCATTTCTCTCAAAAAGAATTTGATAAAAAAAATGGCGGTTTCTGGCTCTTTGATTCGACCAAACCAATCCCCTGTTCCATTTCTCAAACCGACAAGACCAAACCTTTGTTGCAAAAAACATGTTAGTGAATCTATTGTTTAGTTTTCTTTACCATCATGTGTATAGTACCTGACATGTTCTGTCTGTTTATTTTTTCTTCATTTAACATTTTAGATGTTTTCTCATTTTATTTTCGGTTTTTTACTTTGATTTGTGTTCAAAATTTTCTGGTTTTGGCATCTATGATGCGGGTTTTTTTCCTTTTTATTTTTCATTTTAGTGTTCTCATGGATGGTGCAAAATGGTGGTTACCTGCTTGTTGTGTTTTTTTTTTTTTTTCAGTTCTGTCTGAAAGCCTCTGCTGGAAACTGGGAAGACGGTGAGGCATGCAAGATGAGTATAAGGAAAGAAAATGATGGATCCTGGAATATCGATTTCTCCGGGAAGAAACCGCCTACGCCCTTGTTGGACACCATCAGTTACCCTGTTCATATGAAGAATTTATCAACAAGGGTAAAGTAAAGTAAAACTACATAAACATCATTGGATCCTTTCTTTCTCTCTCTCTCTCTCTCTCTCTCTGTGTTTAATCTTTTAATGGGATTCTTCATCTCTTATAATTGTTTTGCTAAAATTTCTTCTTTTTTTTTTTTTTTTTTTGGTGTTTTTAGGAACTTGAGCAACTGGCGGCAGAGATTAGAGCTGATATTGTGCACACAGTATCACAGACCGGAGGGCATCTGAGCTCAAGCTTGGGAGTCGTGGAGCTGACAATAGCTTTGCACCATGTGTTCGACACACCGGAAGATAGAATAATATGGGATGTTGGCCATCAGGTGAGAGAATCGGGCCAAATTGTTTTTTTTTTTCCCCAGATTTAAACGCCACTTTAAAATGAATTTGAAGATATTGGATCTGAAAGCAACAAAAATTGCAGGCATACCCTCATAAAATCCTGACAGGAAGAAGGTCCAGGATGCACACCATAAGAAAAACTTCAGGGCTTGCAGGGTTTCCTAAAAGGGATGAGAGTGTTTACGATGCTTTCGGTGTTGGACATAGTTCTACAAGCATATCAGCTGGACTTGGTATCTGTTTGAAAAAAGAAAAAAAACTTAGTAAAAATATATAACCGAGAACTTCCGAATATAACTAAACATTAGAGTTTTGTAGGTATGGCAGTGGCAAGAGATCTTCTGAAGAAGAAGAACAATGTGATTTCAGTTATTGGAGATGGAGCCATGACCGCGGGACTTGCATATGAGGCCATGAATAATGCAGGATTCCTTGATTCGAACCTAATTGTCATATTGAACGACAATAAACAAGTATCTCTACCGACTGCAACTTTACATGGTCCTGCTACACCTGTTGGAGCTCTTAGCAGGGCTTTAACCAAGATTCAAGCAAGCACCGAGTTCCGCAAACTTCGCGAAACAGCAAAAGTTAATCTCTAAGCTTTCATTTATTCTAGCTTACCGTTCTGATTATTCGTCTCCCATCTTTGTATAAACAGAAATCTGACTGGGAATACTACTGGTGTTGAAGGACCTTACTAAGCAACTTGGCGGACAAGCACATGAAATTGCAGCAAAGGTAGATGAGTACGCAAGAGGAATGATAAGTGCTTCTGGCTCCACCCTCTTTGAAGAACTAGGGCTATATTACATTGGTCCGGTTGATGGACACAGTATCGAAGATTTAGTAGCTATGTTTAAGAAAGTGAAAGCCATGCCTGCCCCAGGGCCGGTCCTAATTCACATCGTGACAGAGAAAGGAAAGGGTTATCCGCCAGCTGAGGCAGCAGCTGATAAAATGCATGGTATCATTGCAACTCTTAAATCGTAATCCATTATGATATTATGACTTGTCAAATTCGGAATGGTCATTATTACTCTATCCGCTCTCAGGTGTTGTAAGATTTGACCCAAAAACAGGCAAGCAATTTAAGTCAAAATCGTCTATACTGGCATATACGCAGTACTTTGCTGAGTCGCTCATCAAAGAAGCTGAGGCTGATGACAAGATTGTAGCCATCCATGCAGCTATGGGTGGGGGAACTGGTCTCAATTTCTTCCAGAAAAGGTTCCCAGACCGCTGCTTTGATGTGGGGATTGCCGAGCAACATGCAGTTACTTTTGCTGCCGGTTTAGCCACCGAGGGTCTCAAGCCATTCTGTGCTATCTACTCGTCATTCTTGCAACGAGGATATGATCAGGTCTGATCACAAAAATGGACATATTACATTGGATTTGATCAGATTTCCCTCTAAATATATTCTCTCATTACTCACTTTTTCCTGATTGTCACTTTTGTTGGAAAATATTACTCCAATGGCAGGTGGTGCATGATGTGGATCTTCAAAAATTACCTGTCCGCTTTGCAATGGATCGAGCTGGTTTGGTTGGAGCAGATGGACCTACCCACAGTGGGGCATTTGATATCACATACATGGCTTGCTTGCCCAACATGGTGGTAATGGCACCATCCGATGAGGCTGAGCTTATGCATATGGTTGCAACGGCAGCAGCCATCGATGACAGACCCAGCTGCTTCCGGTTCCCCAGGGGAAATGGCACTGGAGTAGCTCTTCCACCTAATTGCAGAGGAACTCCTCTCGAGGTCAGGACAATCAATTTCTGGCTATCCAAAAATCCAAACAGATTAGCACCGAGCATACAAACTGATTAACATTTTCATCTTTAACTGTCGAACAGATTGGGAAAGGAAGAATTATTATGGAAGGCGGTAGGGTAGCTATTTTGGGATATGGTTCTATAGTTCAACAATGCATTGAAGCAGCACACATGCTCAGATCTCAGGACATTTATGTAACAGTAGCTGATGCAAGATTTTGCAAGCCTCTAGATAGAGATCTCATCAAGCAATTAGCAAATGAGCATGAGATTCTTATAACTGTGGAAGAGGGTTCAATTGGAGGTTTTGGCTCACATGTATCACATTTCTTGAGCTTGACTGGTATCTTGGATGGACTTCTCAAGGTATATAATTTCTAGCTTCTTTTTTCGGAAATTTTACCTTTTTCATTTTCCATTTTTGTTCCTTTCATATCTAATTAGTTTTAGAGCTGTCTGCAGTTTAGAGCAATGGTGCTTCCTGATAGATACATTGATCATGGATCACCCCAAGATCAGATAGAAGAAGCAGGACTTTCCTCAAGGCATATCTCTGCGACGGTCCTGTCTATGCTAGGAAGGCCAAAAGAAGCCCTGCAGTTCAAGTAAAGCACAAATAAAACATCAGAATCTAGCACTGGGAATAATCGAAACAAAATTTGACGACAAATTATCAGGCACATTAAATGTGATGGAAAACCCCTTTTCCCTATTCTTAGGTTGCAGCCTCATCGTTCCAAAGAAAACATGATGGAAGGTTGCAGCCTCATTGTACCAAAGAAAATGTAATGGAAAGCTCACCTAGGGTGCAAACCAAAGTTAGTTCCGAATTCCAATTTCAAGGCTTAGGGAAAATTATACGAGTCTAACTTAAAATATTTATATCTGTGTTACTGATATGGAAGGTCAGAACTCCTGATATAACAAATGAACTAGTCAAACCACAGTTCAATTATTGTATTTCTTTTGGTTTTGTTGCAATGAACTGTGGATCATCACATGAAAGAAAGAGCTTGGAAGTGGATGAAGGTAACAATCCCCCATCCACCCCCCCTCCCCCCCCCCCAAAAAAAAAAAAAATAGAAGGCAGTTTCTTTGTTGTTTAACTCAGTTTCATGTTTCTGTTCAAATGTCAACCAAATGAATTTGGCAGATTGAAAACATCCAACTTGCACCCGAAAGTGTCCAAAAGTTTGCTGTAAGCATAATGCACTAGCAATTGACAAGCGTGTTAATTTAAGCGGACTCTCAAAACTGTCTCACCTTTGATAAATAACCAAAGTGGATAATCACTTGCCAACAGAAATTTTCACCTGGAGTTATAAGGCTTTGCTTAGTGGAGTTGACTTTTAATTGGTAGATGAACCTGTCAATCTGTCATCCAACACGTTCAATAAGCCATAATGTAGATTGGACAGTAAAAGAATCGAAATTTAATTTAATTGATTCATTTAGTCATCTTAAAGATGATATTCAGTAAGCTAAGAGTTAGAATCTCAATGTTTATAACAATGAATCAATGAGCTTTAGCTTAGCCGCTGTTGCACTTGAAAGGCATATGACAATCTATACTAAAAAATACAAAGGGAGGCTTTAGTTCACTCTTAACATCAATTGGACTTCATTTTAAATTTTTTTTAAAGGATGGTAAAGAATTTCACTCCAATCTTTTGACATCATAAATTATCTTTTTTTCATTTTTTTCCCTTTTAAGACATGTTGCAGGATTAGTTCTATCATAAATTACCTCACCAATAACCTGTAGAAGGATTAGTTCTATCTCTCAAGTGAAGTGGTCTCTTCATATGTTAGGCGGCTGTCTCCATCATAACAGCATTAATAATACAATACCTCTTCTGTTTTCCTCTTCCAACTCCCATTATCTTAAACTTTGGTAATACTCTAGAGAAATTCCAATGAAGTGCGCCCCTTCATTGCTGTAATGCAAAGCTATGTCATGTTTGACAATTATATCAAAATATATGTTCAGAAATGGATATGGGATATGAATCTTTTAGCATCTCCGGCAATTTTTTTTTCTCTTTTAAGCTTTTAAAAATCCTGGATACTCCTAATGCTAGCTCCAGTTACTAGTCTGCAATTAAACAAAAGCAATGGGCAAGTTTCTTACATGATAACACACAGATCATTCCTTCTTATCCTCATCTAAATAACCCAAAATTCTCACCTTCTCAATCAATTCGTCTAATGTTTCAAATATCTCTATTGAGTTCGCATGGGACCAATCCCATCTGGAAGGCTGCTTGAGCACCTACGAAGAACGCTAGATAATGTAAAAGAATTTGGACTAAGTAACCAAACCACATTTAAGAGTACACAGTAAGAACTACAAAGTGAAGTTATTGATGCAACAGCAGATTCAAACCCCCCCATCTAATGATAAGGTCCATGAATCAACTTACCATTACTTAAATCCTCCGAAATTCCCACATCAAATCAATAAACTTGCAAATTTTTTGGTTATGAGCCTCGATCCCTTCTTGATCATATCGTAGTTTAAAATAGATAAAAAGAACGCCCTGAAAACAATCTAAAATGTGTGATAACCAGGCAAAAAGTCCCTCCAAAACCATCTTCTAATAAACTCCAAAGTTCCTCTTTACTCTCCATTTAAGACTAATACAAAAAGAGATCAAAAGAAATCCAAGTAACATTTTATAGAATAGTGTCGGAGCGTTAAAAATGGTGCCGAATTTAAGGTACCCTTCACCCAAATTTAGGAATGGAAAATCTGAAATGATCATTAAAGGGACTGGGTTGCTTTGATGCGAGGCTAAAGTTTTCTTCATTATGCAGTGTCGAATAACGGAAGAAAAGAAAATTGAAAGCCTCTTTTGAGGGTTTTAGTGTTAAGGGAAGTTTTGGGCTAATTGTTATCCACACGTCAATAATTTTTTAGTTAAAATTAATTAATTGTAAAATCCTAGTATAGCGAATTGTAGGTGATATGTTTCTGACTTTTTCTCGGTAAGAAGGGGTAGAAAGAAATGTGTTTATTAGGCCATTTAAGTTAAAAATATAAACCAATAAACAGGCGTTAAAATGAAGAAAATATCAAACGAATGGATCAAACAAGGAATTAATGCAAGTTGAAGCCAAATTAAGATTTTATATATATATATATATATATATATATGCAGGTTCCTCCATGAAAACAGTAGCGATAGCATTATGAAGAAACAGTTAAAACAACTTCAGGCCAAAATTGAGGAGAGACGAGGTCAAATGGCCAATCCTGGGAGGAGCTAGTTTTACTCAAAAATTGCATTTTAACTACATATTCAAACTAACAGAAAGACAAATTCTTCCTCAATTTCCCATAACTACCTCGTTTTGCTTAAATATATTTGCTAAGTTGTTAAAATTTACCAGTTTCATATCAACAGTCACTCTCCTATACACGTATTTTTCCTAAGTGGATTCTATGTGGAACTATGATACCCGTGTGAGAAGCCGATAAGTAGTTGATTCCTTGGCCTGGAGACAGATAGATGAACATCAATTCTAGCAAAGCAATAAAATTCAGTTATCTCCCACGCCATTAATGTGATTTGCAGAAGGTGAGAGATCGATTATCTGGTTACGTTGATAATTGGTAGGCTTGGATGAAGGCTTGAAGCAAGCTTTGTGCTACCTGGGTTTGATCTGGAGTCCCTGATATAAATAAGATCCCTTCACTTTCACCAGGACAAGGATCACGAACTTCAACTTTTGCACCTGAGATCTGATTTCGCAGTACCATGCATAAATTTATTAGCAAAACATTATAGATAATTCAGATCGGACTACAATACAGGAGGCTCAGAGGTCAGTTTTTCCCTTTTTTTAGTGTAAATGATGATTTACCTCTTTGAGACGAGCAAGGTTGCAGCCATTTTGGCCGTAGATAGAGCCAAAAGCATCTTCATGAACTACAATCTCTACACTCGTATTTTTCACAACAGTGGATTTTTTACAGCTGCATAAATGAGAAACTAAAAATCAGATTAATTTTTGTAACATATATATTTGCAACAAAGGTAGTTGTACTCATATTCTATCACTCAACAGACAAGAATAAGTCAGATACAGATAGTATCAAACATTATGATAGCTACAAGAAACCACAGATTAACAAGAAGGCAATATTTGTTGGAGTCTCAAATCAAAATACCCTTTAGTTGGGGAAGTATTATTAGATGTGAAGGGAAATGAGTTCGCCATAATCAAAGTGTGTGATGAACCCATCTCCAAAAATGGGTATGCAACCATGGCCTAGTATCTCAAAATATTACTCGTGGGCTCAGGGCAAAAGCTTTAATAAACCCACATAGTGCACGTACTTTGATCACCAAAATTTTAATCTTCCATAACCATAAAGATATACGCGTAAAACACTTTCCTTGCTTGACTTGGAAAATTGAGAGCAAGGAAAAAAAAAAAACAGCTTTAATGCTATTTTTATGTAATACTGACCTTTCAAGATCTAGACCCCCTTTACCATCTGCATTGGCCAGCCCATGTCTTCTTCTCACGGTCTGCAATATCACAGGCAGCCCTAAACGCTTTAGGTCCTTTGACAGGATTAATATCCTAGGACTATTAAGGTAATGTAAGCAACAAAGAAACCCGCAAAAGAATAAATAAACCTCTTTCACCTCTAAAAGCTGAGATTTCGACGGACCGCCTACGCTATCAAAGAGTTCAACTTTACGCATTGCTCTTGTTAAAGCGTTCTCTTCATCAGAAGCAAGAGACACATCTAAAGATTGAAGCAAACCGGAGAAAGTTGTCTCATTCCTATCCTTGTAGGGGCTCCTGCCCCCCACTTCATTGAGCACATCACATGGTAGTAGAAAATCCAGCGACTTCTCAAGGTCTAAACTCCCTCTAAAGGTAGTTGAGTCATGATGAACACCTTGGACGGCAACCATATGACCATTTCCTGCAGTCTGCAACTAAACCAGCCAAGCATTGAGATCCTTGCACGCATTCCTATAAAATTAGTGAAAGCAATATTTCAAGAGGAAAAGGAAACAAAATGGGAAGAGTTTTTACCTGTTGTGACTGCAGTTTTACTGGTTGAGGCCCAGAAGTATTCTCTGAGTGCCCTGAGTGCATTCTTTGAGCTAAATTTGGTATATTATCACTATCTAATGCTAAGCTTGTTGGTTGGTGCACTTGAGATGGACCTGTCTCCCTTACTTCTCCGTAGCTGTTCCTCACTCTAACTTCATTTAGCACTTCGGGTGGCAAGAGATTATCTCTTAGTCTACTAGTTACTTGAAGGATAGCATTCTGCACGCTTTTATAGTCACCAGTAATCTGTAAAATGAAAGTGAAACAACAATAAAACCTCCTTCAAGACAAAATTGATTATCAGGTTGGCACCCAAAAGTTCATCACTTAAGTAACAAACAGAAACCGAAATTTATTCAAGTGCCTGAAAAAGCCCTGGCAGCAAGGAATCACCTGTCATGACTCATGAGTCATGACAACTGAAAACATGGTGTGTTGCAGCATTCAGGATAAAAGCCACTAATTTGAATCATCCTCAAGATATTGACAACTTGAGTCAAAACACAATGAAATGTTCCATGATTCTAAAAGTCAAATCGTCGAATGAAGATTTGCTATTGATATATATCACCAAAAAGATGGAAGAAGTGGGAATTTGTATTGTAAACCAAAAGAGGGAAATTGCCTATGGAGCTAAGAAAAATTCTTCTCATATTAAAAAAAAAAAAAAAATCATATCTCTAAATGAAAATGTGAATTATACTAAAATTGTGTAATATATTTTGCATCATCAAAAAAATTGAATCACATTATCTAAGCATCTAATTCTTTTTGACTCAAACAATAATGGGAACTCATTTGGCAATAAACTTAAACAGTATATTGCTAAAAAAAGTTAATATTTGCACCTGTACTACATTCTCAGGAGAATGGTCCGGTGAGAGTTCCTCAACCAATAGTTGTACATCAGCACCGGTGACTTCTACAATCTCAGAAAGTACCCTACCTTCTTTGTCCTTCAAGCAGCTAACTCGATCTGAAGTGACTAGAAGCCTAAAAGATACAGCAGAGCACTTACTCAGGCCTGATGAAAGTCCTTTTTCAATGTCAGCCTCAACGGATCTTGCAAATACAAGAACGACGGCATTTTGTGCAGGAGAATGCCATGATTCAATGTTCTGTAATAGGCAAAAGCCCTTTTCAGTAAGAAGGTATAAACAGGCAATGCTGTTGTGTATGACTGCATGTTGCAAGCAAGAGAGGAAAAAAAAAAAAAAACAGAGAGGAGCAAAAGATTGAACAAGAGACATTGTAGACTGTTCAGCATCGGTAAAAACTGCTGGCATTAGTAAAACCTCTGAATCAGCTTTAAGACTAACCTCCAATGCAGAAATGGTGACAACGCGCTTGCCATAGTCGGTTACTGCAGACTCAAACATTATAGAAGCACCAGTTTGATTTTGCAAAGCTCTGACTATGGCCCCCCTCTTACCAATGATGGCCCCGGCGGCAACATTGGAACAGAGCATTCTAAAGACAACTTTTGTTGTAGTATTTGAATCCAGTTTGGAATCTCCATTAGCAACCAAAGGTGAAAAGGTGGCATTTGAAACACCACTCGCGGAATTTGCAAGCATAGGTGGCAATAACGAACTAAGGTGCGGAAAAAGTTCTTCATGTGAGTCAGGGGAGGTCCTCTGCGAAGGTTGCTCAGTAGGTGGAATCATAGGTGTTGGCTTCCTTTCCGAGGGTTGGCAAGCTTGAAGACAGGCGGATACAGCAACCAGCGCTTTCTTGACAGCCAAAGTGCCACCAGTTATCTGACATATTACTAAGATGAATCAAAAAAAGTGATATTAATCATATCCAAGAATAATTTGTAATGCTAATCTTTCTCTACCAAATAGTCAATATGATTCATATATTCTTCATTCAAATGCCTCTCCAATTCAGCGTATCAAAGGAAGTATCAACACAATAAGCACTAATTTTTCAATTTCAGACAACATCAAGACCATTACAAAGGCTTCCGCCGTTAATTTAACATCAATATCCTACCTTCTTTAGCCTTTTTTTTTTTGGTGGGGGGGGGGGTACATATGGAAGCCCACTTAGACTTAAAGCTACAAAAAAAAGCGGGGGGGGGGGTAGAACCTTTGAACTTCATGCATGCTATTGTTACTATTATTTGATTTTCTTATCATTTTCTTGAGAATCAAACAAACATCAAAAAAAGGTAACCCCTTACTTGAATTAACTCATCGGTTTTTCTTCCGCATTGCGGCGGCGGCAAAATCCTAATTTTAGCACCACTCTCTGTTCTCATTCTCACAATATTCTTCCCTCCTCTCCCCACGACGGCGCCAATCTGTGTCGTATCAGCCAGCACACCACAGTAAGCTTCTTCTTCCTCCCCGTCACACGCGTTCCCCCACTCTCTCTCCGCTTCCACTTCCCACACGCGCTCGAAGACCCTAATCATTGCTTCCTGAGCGCACGACACGTCACATACTTCCCCCTCACCCAAACTAAACCGTCTCTCGATCGATCCAGACCCGACTATCAATATAACCCGGTGATCCGACCCGCGAACCGATTCCTCGCAGTGGATTCGAGAGGAAGTCTCGCGGCGAAGTTGAGAAACAACGGCGCCGGAGCTCCCGATGACCCCACCGATGGATGATGCGTGGCAGATAACACGAAACGACACCTGGCCGGGTAAGGGAACGATCGTCGGCGGTGGGCCTTGGCGTCCCCTCCGATGGTTGTAAGGGCTTTGCATTTGGAAGAAAGCAGAAAACAGGTTGGGTGTTTCCGGCGTCGTGGAGTGAGACTTTAAGCGGGTGAGTGAGTGAGTCACTGAGTTGCAATTGACGGGAGCAGTATTCGGCTGCGGGAATAAGTGAAAGCCACCAGCAATAAGCTTTCTTATTGGATTTTTAAAGCAAAAAACTTCATATTTTTAACTTTCAAATTTCACTTAAAATAAGGCCTGCGTTGTTTGCAGGTGTCAAAAATTATAATCATATTATTATTTTTTTTAAAAAGAAAAGTAGTAAATAAAATTATGAGTTCTTAAACAAAATTATAAATAAAAAAAAAAAACATGAAAAAGGGATCGAACAGATTGACCCACTCCACCAAGGGACTGACTCGGTGAAGCAAGACTTTTCGATGTAAAATGAAGGAAAACGGAAGTTGACAAAGTCGCACAGCAACATTAATCAATCGAACTTGAAAGGATATTTCCTCTGTAAGACTTGTCATTGTCGATGCAATTAATGGAAGGTTCCGGCGTTTTGGGTCATAAAATGTACGATTTGGGTACAACGAATTACCTATTTCAGAAGTTACTTATTTGAAATTAAAAAAAAAAATTACTCGATGATTATTGACTTGAATTCAAATTATCGAGCGATTTAAGTTTAAATATTATAAAATTTAATTTGAATATTTTTTTTAAAATTTAATTGATTTTTTTTAATATATATTTTATTATTAGTTTTCAAATACTTTTATAAAGTAGGTGAAAAACAAATAAAAATGTAAGAAAAAATAAAAAATTATGCAATGTTTTAAATTGAACGATGGTACATTTTAAAAATAAAATTAATATAAGGTTTTAAAACTTTTTATATTAAATAAAATGTATGCTTCTCATTTTGTGTGTTTATTAAAAGTGACTTAAAGGTATTTTATTGCTTAATTTGTAATATAAAACTCAATTAAAAGCATTAGTAAAATATAGATATATAATTTTTAATTAATATTTTAAAAAAATTTAATTTAAACTCGAATTTAAATTAAAATATAAATAATTAGATTTTAAAGTTAAATATATAAATCAAAATTGATGATTATTGATTAAATAAATTTAATGAAGTAGACTTGAATAATTCAATTTTATCCAAAAAAAAAAGGGACTAAAACTCTATTATACCTTTCAAGTGATAATGGCTTGACCGGCACTTCTCTTATTTAACCACTTTAATGCAGCTTTAATGGTTAGAGAGTAGACGGTTTCTCTACCAACCTTAAAATAGAATTGAATTTAATCACTTGCCATGGAAAAGGAATATCCCTGCCTTCAACGAATTAACAGACTCCAAATTGCATTTAAGGGGCACTACTTTCAGACACGACATTTTATTATTATTTTATTATTATTTTGGTAAGACTTTGTTCTTTAATTTATGAAACCACGATCTTCAAAGCACGAAACAAAGCTTATGCTTTGGTGGCTTCCATAACTTTTTGAAAATGACCATTTTTCTTTTCTTTTCTTTCTTTCCTTTTTTTTTTTTTAAAAATTTACTAGTATTAATAAAACTTCAATTTCATGTTTCTTGAATATTTAATTATAAAGTATCATAATTGAAGCAAATTATTAAATTACAACCTTAAAAGAA
>JBBYHK010000006.1:6142851-6158878 GCA_038382065.1 Adansonia grandidieri | reverse complement strand
TAATCATTGTTTTCATGCTTGGCCTTTCAACATGGAATGAAATCTATGAGCTCAAGCAATCATAAAACTCACTAAAAAAAATAGGAAATCAAGCATGGAATCAACATAAATATAAGATTTTGGAAGAGAAGTTACCTTGAAAGCTTGAAAAAACATAAAAGAACTAAGTAATTTTTATGGATTTTTGGAGTTTTTTTTGGCTTATGGAAGTTATGACCTATTTGGGAGAGTTTTTTTTTTTAGGTTTTTTTTCTTTTTTTTTTTTAAATGAGGGGATGGCAAGATGATGGATTTTTTGAATCCTTCTTACCATCCCTTCATTTTAATAAAATTTATTAAAATTTTAAGAATTATTTTCTCAATAAAATTTCAAATGACCAATTTAATTTAATCTAATACAAAAAATAATTTTTTTATGCACAAAAAAAAGATTTAAAACAGCAAACTCGTAAAATTTTATGAGAAAACCCTTATCGGGGAAAATTGTTATACATAAAAAAAACAAAACTCATAAAATAGATTGATTTTTTTACAAACTCAATTAATATGGACTAAAAAAATATTTAAAGAATTTTAAAAATTATGAACTTTGAAAAAATCCTACTGAAAAAAATTTACGGAGTAGAAACTCTGTACTTCGGTAACAGGAAAAATTTTGAAACTCATAAAATAAATTGAAAATTTCAAAACTGATTTAATGGAAGTCCAACAATAATATTGGATGAATTTTGATGTTTAAAACTCGAGAGGATTCCACCAAAAATTTTACGAGTAAAGAAAAACTCGTGTTTCTATAGTGAGAAAAATTATGAAATTTCATTGACACTGAAGTAAAACAAATTCAAGACCACATATTATTCAAAACATTAATTTCTAAAGTGAAGAAAATGAACTTGTAAAATTTCTAAAAATAGATCAACAAAAACCAAAAGTAAAATTTACGAGCATGATACTTGTAAGACTACCATATTCAAAATTAATTTATAAAATTTATAATTTGAAACTTCATGGTAGAAAATGCCAATACAAATTTTTCCTTGAATATTTATGATTTTTTTGGGTGAGAATTGGCACAAAACCATACTAGTGTCGGTAAAATATTCGA
Organism: Adansonia grandidieri; assembly: GCA_038382065.1. NCBI lineage: Eukaryota > Viridiplantae > Streptophyta > Magnoliopsida > Malvales > Malvaceae > Adansonia > Adansonia grandidieri. The sequence goes on along the minus strand of JBBYHK010000006.1, from coordinate 6,157,773 downwards.
TCACCAATTTTTTGAGTTTTTCAAAAAAAATCTCAGAAAATTCTTAAAAATAGAAAAATTGACCATAAGATCATCCGCAGAGGTAATTTCCAAAATTTGTCAAGAATTGTTCCAAAACAAAAAAATTTTCCTTTGCGGATTTGTCATTTTTACCCAAAAAAATAATTTTTTTCATCATATGCATATACAATTATTTACATATGACTGATTAAAATTACAAAAATCTAAAATCCCTCTGGTGAAAGTTGACCTCTATCAGAGTAACCAATACATTTTTGATTTCGGATATTTGAGACTTTCGGGAATAGACAACCCAAAGCAATTTAGGTGTCTACAGTTACCCCTCTTTGTCCGTTGCTGAGAATCAGGAATAGGACAAATACCAAATAGACACAATTTTGTTTGGGCCACAAAATTTAAGAAAAATGAGATATGAACATATATACATTAGAGTTTATTGATTAGAAGGGGAACTTTTAACCTACAGTGAAGTTAAAATTGAAAATGAGTTGATTGGGGTGAAAACACACAAACCACCCAGTAAGACAAATTGACTTAGACCAAGTAGTGAGGTCAACAAATGAAATGAGTTACTCGAGACTAGGCTGATGGGTAGACAAAAGATACGAAGGTAATACCTAAGGTTAAATGTAATAAGTTTGACTAGGGCTAAACCATTACGTCGAACGAGATACAAAAGAGAATTTGACCAGGGCAAAACCATCATGTTAAACAACAGTGAAAGGAAGTTTAACCAGGGCTAAACCATCACGTCAAACAAAAAAAATAGAGTTTGACTAGGGTTAAACTATCATGTCAAACAAAATGAAAAGAAAGTTTGACCAGGGCTAAACCACCACGTAAACAAAAGCGAAAAGAAGTTTGACCAGGGCTAAACCATCACGTCAAACAAAAGTGAAAGAAAGTTTGACCAGAGCTAAACCATCATGTCAAACAGAGGTGAAAATGGAGTTTGACCAAGGCTAAATCATCATGTTAAACAAAATACAAGAGGAAGTTTGACCAGGGCTAAATCATCACGTCAAACAAAAGTAAAAGGAAATTTGATTAGGGCTAAACCATCACGTCAAACGGAGGTGAAAAAAAGTTTGACCAGGGCTAAACCATCACGTCAAAAAAAATGAAAAGAAAGTTTGACCAGAGCCAAACCATCACGTCAAACAAAAGCGAAAAAAAGTTTGACCTGGTAAAAAGTAGTAAGAATTGACCAAGTATAGCCAAGTAAGTAAGAATTTGATCGAGTACGATCGATTGGAGACAAACCTTGATAAAGTTAAAGTAATATAATATTTTAGATCTTTGAGGAAAGATTGACTTACCTTTTGATTTTGAAGCAGTATCTATTCTGATAGTTTCTTCTTGCTTCCTTGTTTTAAACCTGTGAATTGCACAATTATGAATGTGGATGCATGATGAATGTGCATGGATTTTCATGATTGGATTTGTTCCTCATTTTTCTAGTTTTCATTCATTTTCTTTTTAAATCGTGATCCAACCCACTTCAAAAGCCTAAAAACATCTTCAAAAAGCTTGGAGAATCTTTCTAGTAGTAAGGGGCCAGCCTTGAATCCAATGTTATCTTTACAGAAACAATTGTTCCCGCCCTTTGAAGAATTCAAATTATGATGCACCAACGTCATCTAGTAACTGAAATAGAATGGTATGATTAAAAATGTGTGGGTCATGCCACTTGTGGTCATGTATGCATCAATACAATCTACTGGTTGAGGAAAAAGGATATGATTGGAAATTTGGGCAATGTCCCTGCCCCGAGAGAAAAAAGGACTTTGTGATGCATCAATACCATCTAGTGGTTGAGGAAAAGGGATATAATTGAAAATTCATGGGGGTGTCCTTGCCTTGATCCATCTATGGTTTTCAGAATGTAACAAGGACCTAGCATTTCCATCAACTCCCTTTCCAGCCAGAACAAAATGATGAATATCTTTTAAAAGGTTGAGCTTCCTTCATCATTAATTCTATCTAAGACTGTTAGTTATCCACCTTTAATGCTTCCTAAAATGTTCGAAGGAATTAAGACGTGAACCAAGATTTTCATAATGTTTTGACTTTATTCCAAAGTAACTCAAAGAAATTAGTATGTTCTCTATTTTAATCCATCTTTATTTCTTTAAGTTGTTAATCATCATTTAGCAAAAACGTTAGCACGATCAAAAAGATAGTCTAACAGAGGTTGCATTTCAAGAAAAAAAAGTAGAACATTGGCTTTTTTTACAAAAATAAAGGTAAAATGCCTAAGAAGAGATTCACAAAGATAATGGTAAGTGTCAAAGAAAAGGTCTGGACAATTGAATTCAGATCTTCAAAGATTTCTTCTGAATAAAATATCTGTTTTTTGCTTAGATCCATATTTTTAAAGATGCATTTAATCATATCATGCCTACGATTTGATCATTTTTTTTTTGCTTGAGCTACCCTTTTAGGTTTTTAACTCGAAGCCTCTCCTTATATCGCCTTTAATCGAACGCCCTGTTTGAGTTTTCATCCTATTTTTGTTTTTGTTTTTGTTTGTTTTTTTAAGCATAGTATTTCTTTTCACTATCTGCATTGATGGGGTTTGGCAAGACATCTCCATCCATTTTGGCAAGGATTAATGCGCCTCTTGAGAATGCCTTGTGAATGACATAGGGCCCTTCCCAATTGGGTGCCCATTTGCCTCTTGGATCTTTTTGTATCAGGAGGATTTTCTTCAGCACCAGTTCTTCTTCACGAAACTATCTTGGATGAATCTTCTTATCATGGACCTTCATTATCATTTTTTGGTACATTTGCCCATGCTGGATTGCTTTTAACCTCTTTTCTTTGATAAAGTTCAATTGTTCGTAATGATCTCGTGCCCATTCAGTTTCTTCCAATTTGGTCTCCATTAATATTCAAAGTGATGGGATCTCGACTTTAATTGGTAGTATTGTCTCCGTGCCATACACTAATAAGTAAGGTGTTGCCCAATTGAGGTTTGTACTGAGGTTCGATAAGCAAGGAGAGCGAATGAAAGCTTCTCGTGCCAATCTTTATAAGTCTTCACTATTTTTTCCTACAATCTTCTTAATATTTTTGTTGGCAGCTTCTTCGGCCCCATTCATCTTTGGATGATATATGACCAAATTGTGATGAGAGGTTTTGAGCTTGGTGCAAACCTCCGTCATCAATTTATTATTCAAGTTGGAGGCATTATCCGTTATAATTCTTTTAGGGACCCCAAATCTACAAATGATATTGGCATTTAGAAATTTAATCACCATCAATCTTGTGATGTTTGCAAAAGAAGCCACTTCCACCCATTTAGTGAAATAATCAATGGCAACTAAGATGAAACGATGCCAGTTTGATGCTGTAGGAGTAATGGGTCTGATGACATCCATTCCCCATATAAAAAAAGGCCATGACGCTATCATGACATGCAACGGTGAGGGTGGGACATGAGTCTTATCAGCACAGGTTTGGCACTTATGGCACTTTCGGGCATACTTGATACAGTTACTCTCCATAGTCATCCAAAAGTAGCCCAATCTCATGATTTGTTTTGCCATCTTGTGTCCGTTGGCATGAATCCCACAAACCCATTCATGTACTTCTTCTATTATTTTCTTTGCTTCTGAAGCATCAACACACCTTAACAATGTTTGGTCGAAACTTTTTTATACAAAATCTCTCCATCCAAGACAAAATTCAGTGCTAGCCTTTTTAAGGTTCTCTTATCAATTTCTGAGGAATTTGGCAGATATACTCGATCCTTCAAATAATTTTTGATATCGTGATACCATAGAAGGTCATCTGCCTTAATCTCAATGTTGTGGCACTGTGCAGGGAATTCATAAATACTTATCTCAATGGGTGTCACCTTTTGCCCCTTGTTTAGTTTGAACATTGAAGCCAAGGTAGCTAGAGCATTTGCCATTTGATTGTCATCACGGAACAGATGAATGAAGTCTACTTCTTCGAATTCTTCTAGTAATTCTAGAATTAATTTTTTATATTGCTGCAACCTTGGGTCTCGCGTTTCCCATTCTCCATGCAGTTGGTAAATTCCAAGGCTGAATCTCTGTAGACTTTCAATATCTGCGCCTTCTTTTCTAATGCTGCTCGTAGCCCCATAATACATGCCTCATATTTTACCACATTGTTAGTGCAATAAAAAATTATCTGGGCTGTAAAAAGGGAATAATCCCCTTTTGGAGATATTAAAATTGCACCGATTCCATGCCCCAATGCATTTGATGCTCCATTAAAATACATTTTCCATTTAGATCCTTTCGATGACTCTTCTTCTTCTTTGACCGTAATATTCATTAAGTCCTCATCAGGGAATTCAAAATCCAACGGCTGATAATTGTCAAGCACCTGGCTTGCTAAGAATTCAGCAATGGCACTTTCTTTGATCACCTTTTAGCTTACATAAATGATATCACATTCCGATAGTAGAACTTGCCACCTAACTATCCTTTTTGATAAAGCTGGTGCTTCGAATAGATATTTGATTGGGTCCATTTTGGTGATTAGCCTTGTAACATGATACAACATGTACTGTCAGAGTCATTTCACTGTCCAAACTAGAGCGCAACATATCTTCTCTATATAAGAATAATTTACCTCGTAATACAAAAGTTTCTTACTTTGGTAATAGATTGCCTGCTCTTTCTTTCCAGTCTCATCATGCTGCCCCAACACATAATCTGTGGATCTTTCGAACACTGACAAATACAGGATCAAAGGTTGTCTCGGAGTAAGCGGTACTAATATCAACCGATTGGAGAGATATTGCTTAACTTTTTCGAAAGCATTTTGGCATTCATTATCCCACTCACCAAGATTTTCCTTTGGCAAAAGTTAAAAAATCAGATCACACTTATCCATGAGTTGAGATATGAATCTAGCGATGTAATTCAATCTCCCTAAGAAATTTTTCACTTCTTTGGGCGTGCATGGGATGGCAACTCATGTATAGCTTTGATCTTATCCAGATCAACCTCAATTCCTATTTTGCTTATGATAAAACCCAACAATTTTCCAAACCTAGCTTCGAATGTACATTTTTTTGGGTTCAGCTTTAATCAATATTTTCTCAGCCTTTCAACAACTTTCGTAGGTCCGTTACATGACTTTCTTCTTGAAGGGACTTAGCAATCATGTCATCAATGTACACTTCAATTTCCTTATGCATCATGTCGTGGAATAGGGTGACCATTGCCCTTTGGTAAGTTGCTCCCGCATTCTTTAACCCAAATGGCATTACTTTGTAACAAAATGTTCCCTACATTGTGACAAATGTGGTCTTCTCCATATCCTCCAGAGCCATTTTAATTTGGTTGTACCCTGAAAATCCATCCATGAAGGAAAATAAATAGTTATTCATAGTATTATCAACCAGATTGTCTATATGAGGGTTAGGACAATTGTCTTTTGGGCTTGGTCGATTGAGGTATTAGTAATTTACACACATTCTAACTCTTCCATCTTTCTTGGGAACTGGGACAATGTTTGTAACCCAATCCAAATATTTTGCCACCTTTAGAAATCCAGATTCAAATTGCTTCTTAACCTCTTCTTTTATCTTCAATAGCATCTTTGGTTTTATTCTCCTTAGCTTCTGTTGACCGGTTTGCATTCTGGCTTTAAGGGCAATTTATGAACCATAATCTCTGCATCCAATCCTGGCATGTCTTGATTAGACCATGCAAAGATGTCTCGAAATTCATGCAGCAAGCTTATCAGATCTTCTCGGGTAGAAGCCTTTATGGTAGTTCTTATTCTGATTTCCTTCTTATCATTTTCATCATTCCCTAAATTAATAATCTCAGTGGGCTCTTCATGGGGTATTATGCGCTCATCTTCTCATTCAATTATTTTTAACAAATCAGGAGGTAAGATATGATCATTGACATCTTCTTCAAGATCAACCTCGTTTGAGCAAATAGTCTATTCAAAATTAACCTCTGAATCCTGATCAGATTTATCTGTTTCTCTGCAAAGATAAAAGCAAGAAAGAAATGGGAAAAAGATTATGGGATATGAATGAGGTATGAATACAAAGAAAAGGAAAAGGATGCTGAGATAAGAAATCATAAAAGAAACAGATGTAAGACAAGAAAAGAGCCAAGAAAGATTATATAAGGAAAGATTACGTGCATTTCTTTTTTACTCATGATAAATTAACATTTTGAGTTCTTACAAAAGGATCCATAGATAACAGAGTTCATTTCTTAGTTATCACTTTGGGATTGGCCTAGACACTATGCTTCTCTCAGCAAATGTCCAATTCCTTAAAACATATCCAGGGAGGCATGGGCAAATCCCACGATCCTCAGTGAACTCTTCATCATCTCTTTCAATGGCAGCCATGTGATGCTCCTCGAAGGCTTCATTGATCACCAGAACAACGTTCCTAGTTGCTTTATCTTTATTTTCTAGACTGACTCCTCCATAGCAGAAAATTTCCTCCAACGGGGGGTGGAGAGTTGATTTTTGACCTAACTATTAGCCAACACCTAGGGATGGCTGTTTTCATCTTATTCTTTTTTTGAACTTCTTCTTCTAAGCTCTTTCCTGCTTGAAGCCTAATCCATATTTGTCTTTTTTACCATTTACATTAATGGCCTGGCTGATTCTTTGCAAACATCTCCTAAGTCTACTTCCAACTTAAGCTTCTTTCCCAACTATAAGCCTAAGACCCATACGGATGCTGTTTGAAAGTCTAGGCTTTAGGATTACAGAACCTTTTGTAATAAAAGTGGCATCGATGATTTCAAAGGATTGAAAAGAGCACTCCTCAGTTTCAGTATTTGTGTTAACGTAAGGAGCCTCTGTAGACGTCATAGCAACTATGTCTTCTTCCTTAAACAGACTCACCAATTTTTCATCCATTATAAACTTGACTTTTTGATGTAATGATGATGGAACGGCCCCTGCGAGATGAATCCATGGTCGCCCTAATAGACAATTGTATGTTGAAGTGATATCCATAATGTGGAACTCGATTTCAAACGGACAACGATCGATTTCTAGAGTAACTAAAATAGTTCCTTTGATGTCCTTCTTTGTTCCATCAAAAGCCCTGACAATCGAATGGCTTTGTTTCATTTGGCTAACATCCACAAGCAAACGGAACAGTGTACTCCATGGCATAACATTTAGAGTAGAGCCATTGTCGATAAGGACCTTAGGTAGTATGGTCCCTTTACACCGAGCTGTGATGTGAAGGGCTTTTGTTGAAGTATTACCTCTTGGCAGAATTTCATCCTCACTAAATAAGATAAAGTTGTTAGGGACAATATTGTTTACCAAGCAGTCAAGTTTATTAATAGAAATGTCGTGAGGGACATAAGCCTCATTTAGTACTTTCAGCAAAGCGTTCTGATGAAGTTTAGAACTAAACAACAGAGTTAGCAAGGAAATCTTCATTGGTTGTTGCTTTAATTATTCCACGACACTGTATTCACAGTGCTTGATATACTTTAGGAATTTGACTGCCTCTTTTTCCTTCACTGGTTCTTATTTTTCCTCTGGGAGATCTTTGATAACCGCCACTTTCCTAGATGTTTCTGCATTTGATTTCTTCTTTGTACTTGCTTTACTAGTTTTTTGCCTGTATACACGCATGTTTCTTGTAACATGGCTAACTCCTGTGATATCAATAAATGCCAATTGGGCAGTAACAGCTTCTGGAGTGGTGACCCCGCCATTATACTTCCATGGCACCTATTTATTATCTTGATAAGAGAACGGTGCTAGTGCCCTAATAATCAGTATGGGGGTAATATTCACCTTTGGAGGTGTGGTTTGGTTGCAACGAAAAATGAGAGGGTGGCTGATACTATATAGGGGTTGTGACGATCCTTCCCTCACCATATTGATTGATTTTTCTTCTTTTGCTTCAATCTGTTCTAAAAACTCAATCTCACCATTATTTATCATCCCTTGAATCAAAGCTTAAAAATCTGGGCAACTCTGCAAGGTATGCCCTAAAGTCAGGTGAGACTTGCAAAAATTTACACCATCGTCAAATTGTCCTTTAATGCTTTTTCGATTCTAGCTAAGGATTTTAGCTTTGGTAAGTATCATCCATACTTCTTCCAAGGGTGTTTTGACCTTTTCCACACTCAACTTCCTCCATTGCTTATTTTTAATGCTGATGATGTTGACTCTAGGCTCAGGATGATCTGGCAAAGGGTTTGCTGCCATATTGGGAGCCAACACATTATCAAATTTAACGGCACCCCTATTAAGAAGGCTTTGAACTTTATGCTTGAAGGGTTGGTAGTTTTCAATCGGTTGACCCGGTATTTCATGGTATTCACAGTGTAGGTTCAAGTCATACCAGCTGGGATAATTGCCTTCATACAGTTTTGCTAAAATTGGCACTACTAGCCTTGCTTCTGAAAGTTTGTCAAACATTTCCTTATATGAATAAGGAAGAGGGTTAAAATGGGGTCTGGTTTGATTGGTTCTTTGAGGTTGTGTATTAGTGTTGGGTCTTAGCTGGTTTTAGGGAAGCGGGTTTGGAATAATAGCTTAGACGGTTGTTGAAATGGGTGCTATAGGTGTGTTGTATGAATAAGTGTTTTAGGGCATTTGTCTTGGATTTTGGTAATAAGGGCGAGGTCCTGGGCGGTATGGCTAGCTTACATAACCCATTGATGGTGTTTCATCCTTTTTCTTTATCGGTCCTAGCTTTCTTGCATTGAAGGACTTTCCTGATGTAAGCTTCCTGGCCTTAATGGCTGATTCGATCATTTCTCTAAATATTATAAGATTAGAGAAATTCTTTATCACATTCCCTACCAGCTTGTTGTAATAGGGTGGACGCAAAGTATCGACAAATAACATTGTCGTTTCCTTCTCCATCAAAAGTGGTTGGACTTGAGAGGCTAAGTCCCTCCATCGTTGGGCATATTCTTTGAAGGATTCAATTGACTTTTTCTCTAAATTTTAGAGGGTCAAACGATCTGGAGCCCACTTAGCCATATGCTTGTATTGTTGGTGAAAAGCACTTGCCAAGTCGGCCCAGCATTTAATTTAGGTAGAATTCAAATCATTGTACCATCTCAATGCCGATCCTAACAGGCTTTCCTAAAAATAGTGGATCGGGAGTTTATCATCTTCAGAGTAGCCTGCCATTTTTTTGACGAACATTTTGATGTGTGCCTACGGGGATTTAGTGCCTTTATATTTCTCAAACTCTGGAATCTTAAATTTTGAGGTGAGAGCAAGGTCTGGGGCTAAGCTGAGGTCTTCAACATCCACACTGCTATATAATTTGCACCCCTCTACGGCCTTCAACCTTCTTTAAATGAGTACTAGTTTTGCCTTTTCCTTTTTTTTTTTTTTGGCTTCAACTACTTCTTTGGTTTTTGCTTAATCTTCTCTTCTTCATCGATGCCTAGTCCCATATATTCCTCTTGGACGGGAATAACTTGGGTATTCATTTCTTAAAATATGGCCTCAGGGTTTATGACGATGACTGGTGGAGAAGTAGCTGTCGGGGCCCTATGTTGCACATTCAGGGCATGGCCAGTGGTGAATTGGTGCCTAATTCTTCAACTGGTGCCCCCCTAGATCCTCCAGTAGGAGCATTAGTATTTGTTTCCCGCGTAGGGTGAGTTGACCCTCTAGCTAGTAGTAGCTCCATCATTTGTGCGATTTGAGCTTGAAGTTCATCCTGCCTTTTCAACATGGCCTCTTGAGCTTGTCTATGGCTTTCCTCGAGCCGTTCTAATCTTGCGATATGGTCTTCAGCCATTCTCCTTGCTCTTGCTCTAGTGTAGTAACTATGTATGGGTATTGACGATGTTGATTGGTCTCGATTCGTAATGGTTAAACCTTATGTGAATTCCAAAATTTTGAGAATTAGGTAATAGCTCAAAAATCATATGTGTATGTGTATGTGTATGTATCCATGAGTAATAAATGTATTCAAAGGCATTTGCTTTACTACAAGACTTCAAAATCCATAATTTCCATTGATTTTAGAAGGAAATTACATATCACTTATCATATTAGAGTTATGTCCATAGAACTTCCTAATTTGGTCATATTGCTTTTTGGCTTGACCCAAAAATTAAAGTATTGCCGGGCCGAATTTGCCAACTGGGTTGATCTATCTTCAAAGTCCTTGGATCCTCTCTACCATGTCCTATGCTTGGATGACTGCCGAGTGAATTTGTTTCATCGGATGATCAATATAAAACTGTCACCCTAGAGATTGGCTGTCCACTTGTCACGTTCATCTCAGACTCGATAAAACTTGTCATTCCAACAGACATCCATTTCCTCGTATGCTCTAGCCTATGCCTTAATGTCGCACTTCCTTTTAGACAACTCTTGTTTTAATTGCTCCAAAGCTGAAATGAGTGCTTCTCTTTCTTGGAGTAATTCTGTCATTCATTCCCGTTCTTGGTGAAGGGCATTTTTGAGCCGCTTATTCTTTTCCGCGGACCTCCTCAATTGTCTTCGTGTATCCACGTGCGCCCTTTGCTCTTGTTCAAATGCAGCTGCCTTGGCTTTGCTTCCCACAGCTTTAGCTTTCCACTTTCCAAGCTCTCTACAGAGCTTATGCATTTCCTCGGCAACTTAACTAGGAGATTTGCTGGAGTTCCCAGATAGACCAATGATTTTCATCTTCTTGTTTTGTTCTACCCAATCTTGCTTCATTAAAGTGTACTGCTCTTTCATTTTCTGAAGATCCTTCTCTTTAGCTTCCATCTTCATTTTCAGATACATGATCTCTTCTTGGAGGGCTTGATTCTCAGCAATTGCTTTTTTTCAATCTCTTTCTGCCTCTTCTTTAATTAACTCTACTTCAGAAGGCATGGAAGACTTTGGTTGAATGTCTCTGGAAGACTGACCCCCTCTGTGCTTAGAATAATCAAATCACAACCTTGACTTGATCTCCATGCATCATACCTGGGAGTGGTCTGATCTGTGTAAGAGAGTAGCCCGGACTCGTATCTCTCTTTCCAATGTACGGCAGTTGTCGGAAGCATGTTCTTGTATCCTTCCACATGATAATCCAAATCTACACTAGCCACGTCAAAAGTCATAGGGATGAATTGCTTAGTCCCATATTGCCATCAGACCAAAAGTTGTGCATATCCGACTATACCTTATAATCCGAGCAAAGGCACAAATGACAATTAACCACACCTATACAGGATAGATTTGGGTACGAACCAAGGAGCTCTCCATGTTATCTCTTTCAGAGCCAAGTTCTTCAATGATGTCACCCACCGATTCTTCATTGATGACCATGGCCAATTTTTCCCCAAAAAATGCTGGGGAGGGATAGAGTGTGAGAAATAGGGTCTAATCTTATCAGTGCCATCTCTCTAAAAATAACTACGGGCCCAAGTATATAGCACTAATGCACTCCCAAAGAATCTACTTTCACCTGACTTCCGACACGCATTAAGTGCTTGAATGATTTTTGCTAAGATGGTGGGGGCAAGATGCATATTCCATTTCAAACGGTCAAAGAGCTCAATCACCGCTACTTCCATATGTTCGAGCACCTTGGGAAGAGAACCAACCCATGTATGGCTAAAGCAAATGCATGGAGGGCTTCCTCTTTTTCTGGCTGGTCCCTAATATACTCTTTCAAAAATTGCCATGACACAACTGTGGTATTGCCTTTATGTTCGAAGCGAAGAGACTAGGGAGATAAACCAAGGATCTGTGCCAATCTCTTCCTATGACTCTTCGGGTTGCATTCTTTACAATAGATAATTCTTGTCTCCATTTATCCCAACCCTAATAATGATGCAATCTCTTCTATGGTAGGGGTCGTGTCATGGTGGTTAAATGAAAAGCATCGGTAAGAGGGGTCCCAGAATTCTATCAGAGCTTGGACTAGCTGTTCATCTATAGGGATCTTCAACAACATGGCCATATGTCCATATTTTACCGTAAACTGGGTTTGCTTAGCTTTAACCCATCCTTCCCATATATGTACCAATTCAGAAATATTATTTTGTTTGAGATCCTAGTGTGTGATCTTTGGCAATCTTGATACAAAGTCTCCGAGTATGCAGTTCCCCCATTTTCTCTGATTCAATTCGGACTCAGTGCGGACTTCTTCAAAAGTTTTGGAAATAACCACCACTTTTGATTGGTTCGCCATAAAATCGAATGGAAACTAGTTGGATCTGAAATTAAGCCTAAAGCAAATGCCCATGATGCAAATGATTGATGCACATAAAGGACAAGAATAGAAAAAAAAGTAAACAAGTTAGTATCCATGAAATAAATATTCCAGATAATAAAACATAGCAAAATAATAATAATAATAATAATAATAATAAAAATAATAATAATAATAATATCACAAAGATGTAATTAAAATAAAATAGGTGAATAAAGAAAGAAAAGGTACACATATCCCTTCGTATGTCTCCAACCTCGGTGACACCTATAGTGAAGGTATGGTGCTAACTGGAAAGCTACTAAGGTTCACTATATGAGGTTTGGGTCGAACCTCTAAATTGGTTCTCGAATCGCCCCTAGTCTAGAATGGACTAACGAGGTACCTTCTCTTTATCCATCGCGAAAATATGTCAGCAAAGGTTCAATTCGAGTGGGAGTATCTTCCATGCCTACAACGAGGCTAACACCTCAGGTAGGCATAGGAATTTACACCCGGTAGGTTTTTCACTGGCCCAAACAGAGGCTAACACCTAAGAAGGCAGAGCTACTTCACCTCCTCCTAAATTATTAGGTACTTATATCCCTCCAACATTAGACAGAAGGGAAACTATTACAGATGTGCACAGTGTGTGCGAAGGGATAAGCATACCTTTTTTTTTAAAAAAAAAAAGAAAAAAAAACACAAACATTGACTTAAAAATAAAATAAGTCATAAAAAAATTTCCAAAATGAGAATTGAAACTAAGTACCAATTGCAACCGGATTAATTAAAATTTAATTAACACATAATCAATTTTAGGCCTGACTCTCTAGAAAAAATTGTGTCCCTAACGAAGTCGCCAAGAAGTCATAACGTGGCTCAGATGCGAATCCAGACCAATCCCGACTTAAACAGATATAAGTGATGTATCATTATTTCAAAACTATTTACTCTTTTTTTAGGCCATATCGATATTAAAATTCTCTTATTTTTAGGGACTCGGTAGTTACGATAAATCGGTTGCCCATCTTAACCCTAAATAGTTATCACGAAATGAACATTTATTTGGAGTTACCACCAATTTGTTTTGGCTAGGTGAGATTAGTCACCTATCAAAATTAATGCTTTAAGTGTCACGAAACCCTAAAAATAAATTTCATGATGGAGTACCAGAGATCATTTTAAGGGTTCGCGAGTCGATTACAGCCATAAGTAAGGATTGACCCTCTCGTGATGCCCAAAATTGGTACCTTATTGATCATAGTTAATTTGAACTTTAATTTTCATCTGACTTCAATATGTGGTATTTAATTACAATTCCCGTATTGTTAAAACAAAATTTTATTATTCCATGAGAGAAAATCAGGGTTTTGCATTTTAAAAATTGAAATGTCTTACGCACCCCCATCGAAAATCCCATGGGACACAAAAATTTTTATTATTCCCTTTTATACCCTAACGAAGAACGAAAGGGACATAAAAGGCTTTAAAAAATGTTTTTCACATCCTATTAGAGCACCTGGTAGAATGCGAAAGGTTTTTATTCATATAAAATTCTCGATTCCTATTTTGAAAAGTGTACCTCATCATTAGAATGGTCCATAAAACCCCTATCACATATGAGTGGGAGGAATTTCACACACCACTCTAACTCCGAGACATTGCTTTTTAGTTTTCAGAGACATATGAATTTTATTTGAAACAAAAATAAAGGACATATAACTTAGTCTGGATATTGAAATACTAATTCGAATCCAAGGACTAAAAGATAAAAGAAAAACGAACCTATCCTTAAAGTATACCTTCGGCATAGAAACACTAGGTGGTTACTTAAGACTAGGTCTTAAGAACAATTAAAATATCCTTAAGGCTTACCGTCAACACTAAGGCACCCGTTAACTACTTAGGATTTGGTTCTAAGGAAAATTAGAATATTTTTAAGGCTTACCATCGACACTAAGACACCCAATAACTACTTAGGATTAGGTTCGAAGGAAAATTAAAATATCCCTAAGGCTTACCATCGACTCTACAGCACCCAGTAACTACTTAGGATTTGGTTCTAAGGAAAAGTAAAATATCCCTAAGGCTAAGGCTTACCATCGACTCTATGGCACCTGGTACCCCTAATGGACTCAAAAATGACCTTAAAAGGCTAATGGAACCTTAAACTTTCACCTTTGGCATAAAAGCATCCCAGTGAAAAAATTATGAAAATGCCCCTGGGGTATACCTTCGACATGAAAGTATCTTAGTACCCCTAATGGACTAAAAAATGACCTTAAAAGGCTAATGGAACCTTAGACTTTCATGTTTGGCATAAAACATCCCAGTGGGAAAAATTATGAAAATGCTCATGGGGTATGCCTTCGACATGAAAGTATCCTAGTACCTTTAATGGACTCGAAAGAACAAATAATGATGATTCTTACTCAAAATGGGTAATTTTGATTACAAAAATGACCTAAAGTATGAAAATTACTGATGGGTCCCTAAATTTTCAAAAATTACATTTCGTACCTAACGGAGAACCAAAAGAATACAAAAAGTTTTTATATTTTTAGCACCTCGCCGGAGGACCCATGGGATGCTAAAAATATCTAAAATAATCTAAGTGAATGATGTCATGCTAAAGATAACCATTTTGTCCTAAAAATGCTAAATCTCCCTAAGGGTCCATGAACTTTCTCGATTTTACACTTAGGTACCTAAGTAAAACATAACCTAAATCATCACAAAATATAATAAATCAGGTAAAAATCAGC
>JBBYHK010000006.1:6108643-6130196 GCA_038382065.1 Adansonia grandidieri | reverse complement strand
TGCCCCTTAAAATACATGTTTGAATTAGAAAAGGACCACAACACCCCCACTAGGTTCGGCTATGCTAGAGAAAAAAAACCCAACAATGCTTATTTGATCTAAAAAATTACCAAAATGGCCTCTTATAGATCAGATAAAATAAAAAAAAACCTTGTAAATTCATTTTTTAAACAAGGTAATGGAAAATAATATGCAAAATTTTAAACTTGAAAAATCCAACCCTGCTTTGAAAAATCTTTTAATATGAAAACTTTTACGTGAACAACAATATGAGTATGAAATAATGAGATAACAAGATAAAGCAAAGAAATAAAAATAAGATAACATGAATATAAAGTAAAAGAAATGAAATTGAGTAACAATGAAATCATAAACATGAAATATTAACATAATGAAAGTAAAAGTGTTGTAAATTACATGAATATAAGTAACATCAATAAACGTAAAGTAATAGATATAACATTAAAGACGAGATTTTGCTCGGAGTTTAGCTTTAGGAAAAATGGTGTTTGCAACATTGGTTCAAAAATCTCTTAAGCTTAAGATCATCGAGCTTTGTACTAATGAAATAAAAGGAAAACAAATATGTACATGATTTTAAACTACATGATAACTCAAACTTTTACTTTAAACATGATTTTTACAATTTTGGTTCAAATATTCCCTAAGCTTAACTTAAGATCATCAAGTTTTGAAATAAAAGAAAAGTAAAAAAAAAAAAAAAAATTGAAAAATGAAACGAACTGAAAGCTGTGAAGAGAAAAATGAGAGGGAGATGATCAGAAAGAAGTAAGAAAGTAAGAATAAAGTAATAACTACCTATTAAAAATTTTATATAATATAAATTTAATATATTATTTTCATTAAATAAAAAGTAAAATAATATATTAGTTTTGATTTTCACCTTAACTAACATTACTGTACATCAATTAATATTTTCCATTACTATTAATTTGCAGTAAAAAATGTAAAGTAACATTTTCTTTTATTTAGTTATTGTTATAGCCAGTGGTGATTATTGGATGGATTGGACTTGGATTGTCACTTTAGATCATGTCAAGGAAAATTTAAGTAGTTTTAAGTTTAGATATTTTAGGTTTGAGTTTTTTAAATTTGACATGTGTATTATTTAAGTTAATTTTTTAAACGTTTGATTTTGAATAAGTTCAAATTAAAATTTAAATTGATTGATTTTTTTTAATAAAAACATCAGATTAAATTGTATTAAGTTTGAAATTCAAACGAATTAAATGAGTTTTTACTATTTGAGTTAATTTTATAAGCTTTTCACTTGTACATTTCTTTTTAAGTATGCATTATTTTTCTTTCAAATTTCATTTTCTTAATTTAATTTTTATTTATCATGTGTGTACCAAATTTATTTTAATTATCATTTATATATTTAGTTTTTTCTTTTTAAAATCGAAAATATTTATTGATTCGTCTATCTCGTCATTCCATCTTACTTAAGAAGAAAAGTGACTATCTCAGTTGACGACTTCATAACGAACTTTCCTTTTATTTTGCAAAATTATCATAAAAAATATCATCTAAGATGATAAAGTTTTTCATACAAGATAAAATTCAAAACAAAAAAAGATGAATTATGTAACATTACTCTTTTAAAATTAGGATAAAGAAATTGAAACTCAAAGATGAGCACCATTGTCATAGCATAGTGTTCTGTTTAGGCTTGTTGAATCTTTCTTGTATGTGTTCTATATTTTTTTTATTGTTTATGTAAATATAAATTTAATATAAATAATTAAATATATTAAAATTTCAATACGTCCTATTAATATATAAATATATAAATTTATTAAAATTAATAAATTATTTTTATATTTATTATATTTTTATTTTATTTTTAGATTATGATTAAAATTATTAAATAGAATCTTAATCACCAAGTATTATGAATGAATTGCGGCGTCTTGTTTGAGGGGGAAAAAAGAAAGAGTTGATGTTATAGGCCAGGGCAAATAGGCAGTGGTCATTATCAATTAATTAGAAGGTTTTTATTTCATAAGATTTAGATGATCTTTTCCATGTTAGCATATTAATGCACCGCCTTTACAGTTGTCTACCGTATTACTCTTTAATTAATGCACCCAAAATAGAGATCAAAATTGATGATGTTGATTTAACTTTGGAGAAAATGTGAATGAAATGACTTCATGATGGAGAAAACTTTCCACCTACAAAACCCCTAAATAGAACACCAATTTCTCTAAGTACATACTTTAAGGTTTTTTATTATCGATTAAAATTTAATTAATTTATATATTTATTTTTAAAAATATAATATTTAATAAATTTATTATTTAAAAATTTTTTATTCTCGAGTTACGATCTCTTTTGTAGGTCTAGGTTTCGAATATCAGTATCTGTAATTGGAGGTATCTATAAATCAAGCTACGGCCCAAATTTATTTTAGATTTTTTACTCAGGCCTGAATCAAATATAGCTTAAAAGCTTGAACTACTATTTAAATATTAATAAAAAATTTTAAAAAATATTTTTATATTTACATTTATATATTTTATAATTAAATTTAAATAAAATATAATTTTTATTATTAAATAATTATTTGAACCTGAATCAAGAAAATCTATGTTCAAGGCCCTATGTGAATAGCTTAACTCATGGATAAGTCTATCTAAACCTTCTCCTACCTTAAGGTTGAATTGCTTTGTATGTCAGGAGTTTGAATCTGCAATCCTTTGTTTATCTTTAAGCTTCAGATTCCTTTGTATAAAGAAAATGTTACTTTTTCAAAAAAGGGATGGTCCTTTTACTTCTCCAAAATTATACTTTTAGCTCTTCAACTTTTAAATTTATACTAGAAAAATGCAAAGGAAAAAGGAAAAAAAAAAAGTAACTAATCGTAGCTAACCATTCCAGCCTCCACTAATCAAAGGAAACGTAATTATCTAGGGTCACAAACAAAACTTAGAATAATTTCTTAAAAAAAATCAAATTACTAAGCATCTTTATGGTTGATAATCCAACGCCACTTTTCTCACCACTGTCTTCTCTTTATTCTTTTCGTTCTTTTTTTGTTTTATTTTTTTTTCATATTACTCCATTTCTAATTATTGGATGATTCCACACCTTTCTCTTACCCGTATCATCTTTAATCTTTTTTTTTCTTTTTTTTTCAATGCCTGTAGATTGCTTAACGATTCCACCCTCATCCCTTTTCGATTGCTGAATGACTCCTTGCTTCTATCCTAACCATTGCCTCCATCTCTTCTTCTATTTCTTTCTTCTTTTCTTCCCTTTTTCTCTCGTTTGGCAAACATTTGAAAAAGAAAAAAAAAAAAGAAAGAAGAAAGACACAATCACTTATATGGAAAATTGGCAAGGGACAATCAGCTGATTGAGAAGGATGAGAATAGGTGAACAATTAAAAAGGAAAAATAAAAAGATAAAAAAATTTTGTTTATTAAAAGGATGGGAACAGGTGAGCATTTAAAGGGAATGCAAAAAAAGACAAAAAACACTAAAAATAGGTGATTGAAATCGACTGATTGAGATATTTCTATCTTTTTTTTTTTACAATTTTAACATATATAAGAAAAAACTACCTTTTGAATTACTGAGAATTCAAAAATGAACTATACATTTTTCCTTATCTCCTTTTTCTTTATTTTTTTCCCCAAATTTCTTCCCTCTCTTATGAAGCTTCAAACACTGAAAACCCCTCCCTTTTCTGGTAGCTATCTTTTTCTCTTTCCCTCTTAATAACCTCTTTAGTTTTTTTTTTTGGCAGCAATTTGATCTCTCTCTCTTTTTTTTTTCTTTTGTTTTTTCAACCTCCCACCAAATCTTTCAACTTCTCCCACCAAACCTCACCATTTTCCATCACCATCTATATATGCTTTCTTTCTCTGCTCGTCCTATACTTTTTTTTTGGATGTCAATTCATTTATCTTTTTACGAAAATAACTTTTAGATTTTAAGAAATACCTTTAGAGTTCTTTTAAGACTCAACAATCATATTAGGTTAAATATATTTTTTAAGAATGTTTAAGGACGAAACTATTTGTTTGGCTTAATGGATTGAATTCAAATTGGATTGAGTCTAAGTAAAATATTTTAGATCCAAGTTGACACAAATTATTATTTAATAAATTAAAAATTATTTTTATTTAAATTGAATTATAAATATTAATATAAATATTTTTTAATATATTTTAAATAATAAAACAAGTTTTTTTTTAGTTAGATAGAAAGACTGAGCCTTGAATAAGTAAACATTTTTATCATCTTAATTTAACACAAATCAATTCAATTTATGAACAATTCTACTAATGATGAAAACTCTCAAATATAAATGTAATTAAGACTAAGTTTATTACTACACTATGATTTACCATTAATATTAAATTCTACCATTCCATTTCATATTGGTTGAATTTTATTACCGTATTTTTATTTTTGCTCAAATGTGGACAAGTGGTAAATGAAAACCATGCAACAAGCATTTGTCCTTCAACTTTTATATTGGTGTGCAAGCAATGAAAAATGATAAAATATTGTTTTGTTGGCAAATAAAAAGTTGCAAAATATTGATGTGTTGACAATAAAAATGACGCCATTTTCTTTTGTCCTTTCTCCCTTCTTTTTTATTTTGTTTTTATTTTTAAAAAAATAAATATAATTTTTTAGAAATTAAAATTACCTTGATTTTGGCAAACCTGTTTGAATGTAGCATGGCAAAAGAAAAATCAATAGTAATCATATTCTAAATAGAAAATTATCTTGTTTATCGACACCGAAAGTTAATAAAGTGATTGTATTTAAGACTTTCATGATATATTAAAAATATTAAAAAAATAATTAAAAAAATAAGATATAGGACAAATTCTTAACCTTACTTATAGAATTAAAAATTAGACCACCAATATATTAAAAACAAACTTTTCTAAATAATACAATCTCATAATGCCCTAACCTGTCCCGAAGCAGGCAACTTTCATCAAGTTGATGGGCATTGCTCCGCACGAAGCAAGCTGTCCGGAATATGACAGATGAAAAAAATGGCTGAAAAGTTAGAAGAAAAGGTTAGTTGGAAAATTGTATGCTCGATGGTATATTAGTATTATGGGAATTGGCAACATCGACATAAAAGGGAAAGAAAGGGGTACAAAGATAACAGAGTGCCGATAGGGTGAAGGTTGATGTTCGCTTTCCCTTTTGATATTCCTTCCTAAAGATTAGACGGAAGGGCAACTATGATAATAGCGCGAGTCTCATTTGAGAATAGACTCGAAATCTAGGGAATTATTCCAGTGACTAAATTGCCAAGTCTATGGAATTCAATCTGTATTCTGATTATAGAAAAGCTGTCCGGTAAAGGCCCAAGATAAAAGTGAGCCTTACGTACATCTGTATTATGCACGAGGTTTAGTTTGCTTTCTAAAAGAAAAGTTAAGTTGCTGCCATATATAGGTTTTATTTTCGAAGTTGGCTATAGGCATTAGGCACCAAGGCGTTCAAGTACCTTATTGGCATATTTTACTGGTAGTCCTAGTAGTTAAGATGACCAAAAGATTTAAGGCGGATAATGAAATTCTCCTTATCTCAAAGTGAGAAGAGTGGATTAAAACTCTCCCAAACGGTGTTGGGTTATGACATCTGTTCAAGCCTCATTAGACATTGACTTTGGGTTGGGTTGTTTGTGGGTTGGGTCTTGTATATGTGGCTTTGCTTAAGAAGTTTGAATCTCTTTTCAAAGGATTTAAGAGGGTCTGTTTGGGGGAAAAAAAAATGGGAAGAGTGAGGGAGGGTTGATTAACGTGAACTTTGTTCTGCTCATATGTTCTACATGTTCTTCGTGTGCTTCTTCCGTTTGCTTTTCCTTCTTTAGATCTTGCTATTTTGGTAAGCCTTTGTTCTTCTCTTCGCTTTTCACTGTGTTTAACTGCGTTTGATGACTTTGTTTTTGGGTTTCATGCTTTTTACTATCATTGATGTTTGCATTTAATCAAAAGCTAGCAAAATATGATCAAAGAAACATTAGTTGAGGCAGGATTCATGTAAAATGATGTGAAAAAGATATATGTTTTATAAATTATATTAAGGCCGTTACAGAAATTATTTAAAAAAAATAAAAATATACAAAAAATAGGTATAAAATAAAAAAATTAATAATTTTAAAATGTAAAAATGAATAAAAAATTAAAATAGGTGGGAGAACCCTTGGATGTGCTAGGCCTAGCCCGTCTTTTTCTTACCCCACAGCAGCATCTTTTTGCTAGATTCCCTTTAAGCATCATCAAAGCTAAACTCACAACCGAAATCACACAGCCAATCACTTGTACCATATTTATTTATATTTTCTTAGTGATGTCTTTAACTAGTGAATCTTTTCACGTTTGATTTACATATTAAAATATAATATGCCCGTAGCTAATAAGTTGAGTTCTTGACTTTTAAATTTCCTTTAACTAAACTTGCAATGACAAATATGTCAGCCTGGATTTTGATAGCAACTTTTTTTTTTTTTTATCCGAAGTTCTTTATGAATTACTGCACGATATAGGTTTTAAACATTAATTTTAACTTTGGTTATTTACCTACTTCCTAATAGGAGTCAAAGCCAAGCATATATCGAGTCTAGAGTCAAAGTTATTGAAGAGGCATACAATGCCATCTTTGAAATGATTAGCAATGGGAATGAAGTTGGATGGAATGTAGAATACAAATGTTTCATTGCACCGTAAGATGTATTTGATGATTGGGTTAAGCTAATAAGTAGCCAACATTTCTTTCAATTCTTACTTTTTTCTTTTTAGGTTTAATACTTATATTAATCATGTATTATTTTGGTGTTTGACATTTGTTTAGAGTCATCCAATAGTGGTGGATTGAGAAACAAATCTTTTTCCATATTCTGATGACTTCGTAACTATTTTTGGAAAAGTCATAGCAACAAAAGAAAAAGCTAAGACCCCAGTTAATGTACTGGAGGAAATTGAAGGTAAAGAAGAAGAGTTTGTTTATGCACCTGATACTGGTCGTGAGGGAGAAGGGAAGCTAATTAGAGTGAGAAAATAGATGCTTCAATTTATCAACTAGCTGTCGCCCCAACCAAAAAAAAAAATAAAATTGCGACAAGTAGAAAGAACTCTCGAGACATTGATGGCTTTGCTGAGCTGGTCGAAGACGTAAGTAAGTTTGAGATTGCATACCAAGAAGCTATAGAGGAGATTAAGGATATTCTGGCGTTTTTGAAGAAAAAGGCTAATGGGAATGATAAGAGGATGATGGTTCTCAAAGAAATCATGAAAATTTAAGGTCTCACCAAAAATAACATGCTTTCTATAAGGAATATATTATCAACATTAAACACAAAGCGGGTTTCTTCTTTTCTTTGCTAAAAGAATTTACGAAGGGATTAAATACATAAGAAATTGAACAATTATTCATCGAGCATCTTCTAAACGTTAATAGGAATGGAAGTGGATAAGATATTTACATTTTTTTTTTGTAATACTCAAATATGAATGAGCATAAATGTTTCAAAATCTGAATATGCTCATTCTCTAAATTAAGCACATTATCATTCAAATCAGAATTCGAATTAAATAATTTTATCTGTCAGATATTTTAATTTACTAAAAATTGAAATTCAATAAAAAATTAATCTTAGATGCCAAGATTCAAATCTTTCCATTAACATAAATTTCTGTATTTTGTAAATAAATCAGAGTCTCTTATCTGCAAAAATAACATAGATTTGAATAATAAATATTTAAGAGTTAATAACCGCATCCGCTTTGAATTCTTTGCAAATAGTAAGTATAATATTTAAATCAACATTCAACAAGTTTTTTTTTTAAAGTTTATTTTACATTAACCAGAAGAGTTAATAGCACAAATGGCCCATGTATTAACTTGAAAATTTTTTTTTACCCAAACAAATATTTATACTATAATTTTTATCACACATAGGTACTTCACATTAACGCCGTTAAGTAAATGTGGACGTAGTATTTAATATCAAATGAAATCGTGATACAAGATAAAAGTACGATCCCTATTTTTATAAAATGCCATATGTCACAATAAAACTAAATGTTAAATGTCATATCAATATTTTTTTAAAGGTTAATGAACAAATTTACTACTATGCTATAGATGCATATTGAAATTTGTCACTATACTTTATTTTAATTGATATTTGCCACTGTAATTTTGAGATTACGATAAATTTATCACTATACTATTATTTGATTGAATTTTACCATTAAACGTTAATCTTTGATTGAATTTTACCACTACAATTTGATATTTAAAGATATGAAGTAAAATTAATTTATGAAAATTAAAAAATTAACATAGAATTTTTATTTTATAAAAAATTAAAAATTATTTTTTTATCATCTTTTATTAATTAATTTATTAAATTTTTATTAAAGTAAAATATTTAAAAGAAAATTTTTTAATTAAATTTTGCTTAAAATAAGTTTTAAAACTTATTTTTTATCATCTTTTATTAATTAATTTATTAAATCTTTATTAAAGTAAAATATTTAAAAGAAAATTTTTAATTAAATTTTATCTTAAAATTATACAAAATCAAAGTTAAGTAATAAAATTTGATTAAAAATAAAAATTTAGTGTCAAATTTAATTAAGACAAAATTTGTTTGATTGAATTAATTACAAATTTGTTATTATAATTTAATTAAATATTAATATAAAATATAATGATAAGTTTTCATATCTACTTATAACATAGTAACAAATTTACTCATTAATCTTTTATTTAATGGTGTAAATATTTATGGACAAAAAATAATATAAGTATCTATTTAGATTAAAATTCTTTTCAAAGATCTAATTAGAAAAATATATAATACAAAGTGATTTACTTAATTAACCCTAACCAGAAAATTGTAGTTTGTATTATTTTCTTCTCTTACATCCATTTTTTTTATCGAAGAAAGCTTAAAAGTCAATCCAACTTAGATCAATTCCTTTAATTCGTTTAGATCAAACCCGGATCGCTAATGGTGTTCTTAAATCTTCGGTAGCTGTTGGCGAGAAGTGAGAAGTAAAATTCTTTGGAAGAAAAAAAAAAAAAAAAAGAGAGAAAAATAATAATTAATTAAACAAATGCATTACTGGGTTCGAGCTTCTGCTTCTGATTTCTCCGGAGCGCTTCCCCAGCCTCGAAGGTAAAGCTAAATCCATGTGTTTGTCAATTATTTATGTTATTGAAGATTTATCTTGACTGGTTCTTGCATGGTTTCTCAGTGGTCACACCACTGTTCCCATCGGAAAATCCAAGATCGTTGTTTTTGGTGGCCTTGTCGACAAGAAATTCCTGAGTGACATCGCTGTTTTTGACATTGGTACTCTGGTTTTCTTTTTTTTTTTTATTTAAATTTTGCTTCGTGGTCGTTCCTGGTTTTCACTGTTTCTTTCAACTGAATTGTTACCATAGCTTTGATTGGGGCATTAGAATATGCATTGTTTAGCTCATTTTAAGAATCTATAGCAAATTTGTGTGATTTCATGTTTCGTTTTTTCAACTGCATGAAAGCGAATACCTATTTGCATTCCATAGTGTGGTGAAATGATTGATTTATGTTTCGTTTTTGGATTGCTTAAAGTGGTTTAATTCCTTATCAGCTGATGCAACTATTCAGTGAATCGTTTTGGTTCATAATGCATGCAGTAATTGCCACAGAGAATGATTATGCACTTTGAGAAGAAATTAATGCTTACCCTTGTAAAGGTACTATTGATGAAGAAGTTGGAGCTAGCTTGTGTCCTTTTAGCTAGGAAAGGAGTGCTTGGGTTTTAGAAGGATTGAGAATTGGAGCAAAGCCTAATAGAGTGAGATTTTGTTCACTCAATCTGGGTATTTGTGGCTGCTTGGGTCTAACCAATTAGGGCTATTTAGATCTCTTATATTGAGGTGTTCAATTTATTGGGTCGGGGGAGATGATACTATGAGTTACATTCCTTCAAAATTGGTGTTTTCACAGTTGCTGCTATTGGGGAAATTTTGAGGGTAAAATTACACTGCGGATTGGTATAACTTCTTTTATCTTAGTAATTTATTCCTGACAATCGTTTCTTAGGTGGTCATTCGAGATATGCAGGCTAACAGTAGAGATTCCTAAAATGGGGTTGCCATGTTAATTGCCTTCATATTTCTACTATGTAGTTTGTACGAGCAGGTATCATCTCTTTTGGGGTTGTGGCTTCTCGATACATTTATGGAAATAGTTTCTTGATCCCTTTCACAATGATTGGGCAATTGATGATTTTGGAGTTTGAGCTTAGATGAATGCTTACTTATGGCAGAGGAAATTATTTGAGAGATTTGTTGTTCAGATCAACTTGGAATGTATCATTTAACATGGCTGGATTGATTGAAAAAAGAAGCACTATGCTGGTGCAGCTAGGACTAAGGATGTTTGAACAATATTCATCATACCATTAGGTGTAAAGTAAGTTGTTTGTTAAACGCAGCCAAGTCTAAGAGAATTGTGAGATTTGTAGTAATTGGTTTTTGTGCTTTAATATGCTTGGCACTCTTTAAGAATGATTATTGTATTGTTTTGATAGTTTTTTGTGTTGCTGTACTATGCTGTTTTGGATGACGTAATAAGTAGATTCTGTATACGTGCCAATCACTTCCATAAATCTTAAGGGGCTGCGTGCAAGTTCTGACTTGTACTCTCTTTTTTCTCCTCTTATTTGCTTTAGAGAACAAACTATGGTTTCAGCCAGAGTGCACTGGAAATGGCTCAGATGGAGAAGTTGGTCCGAGCCCACGAGCATTTCATGTTGCTGTTGCAATTGATTGTCATATGTTCATCTTTGGTGGCCGTTCTGGTAACAGAAGGTTTGTAAGCATCAAGTGTCCATACAAATCTCTTTGTTTTATTACTCAAATCATTTCTAGTCACATGCTATTGATTATGACGTTAATATCCAGGTTAGGCGACTTTTGGGTCCTAGACACTGGTAAAATTCTGTTTTTGCTATCTTGTAGTGTGAGCCTTTATAACATCATTTTTCACCTGTTTGAATAATTGAATATATTCATTCCAGATATATGGCAATGGACAGAGTTAACTAGTTTTGGAGACCTTCCTTCAGCACGGGATTTCTCTGCTGCTTCAGCTATCGGAAATCAAAAAATTGTTATGTATGGTATCTTGGATTCTCAATCAAGTAGATGGTTTGTTTGTGTATAATATATTTTTTCAAGCAGTAGTGAATTGAGTGCAGGTATGGTGGTTGGGATGGTAAAAAGTGGTTGTCAGATGTATATGTCTTGGACACAAGTAACTTCTTTGCTCTGGGGTTTTATTTGTTCTCCTTTCTTCATTATGTTACTTAGCCACACTGATTAAATGACATTTTAAGTAACAAGATGATGTTCTTGAACAGTATCACTTGAGTGGATGGAGCTGTCGGTCACTGGATCACTACCACCTCCTAGATGTGGCCACACAGCTACTATGGTTGAGAAACGGTTGCTTGTCTTCGGTGGCAGAGGTGAAGTGTCAAATAGCAGCCCCATTGTTACTGAGTTTTCATTCTTAGTCCTTAATCTTTGGACCATCTAGAGGATTACCATTATCTATAGAGTAATAATTGGTAAATTATTGTTTATGTTAGAAACAAGATGGCTTTTTATGTCTTCTTGATGATAAATATCTTTGATACTGTTAGGGTTTACTAGGAGCATGCTCTGTTTGAACAAGCTGAATTCATAGAAGATAAGAAAAATGAAAAATTTGTTTCATGTCCTTGAAATTCATGTGGTGTGGTCAGTGATGGCTGTCAAATTGTTACAAACCTAAGCTCTCAACCATATGTGGGGGAGTTATAGAGCTGCACACTCATGATTTGCAATTTCATTGTCTTGATTTTGTCCTGGTTTAGTGCAGTGTCTCATAACGGTCATATACCAATGGTACATGGTTTTCAAGATGAGCATTAACTAACAAGTTACAACTCTAAGATATATTCGATATTTTGTTAATATTACATCAATCACATGTTTATTCAATTTGATATTAACAAGACATTTGGTGGTTACTAAATTGAAATGATTTTACTTCTAAATGCAAATGAAACTATTTTAGTTCTTCCAAGTGGAACATTGTGTTGAAACATTGTTGATGTTGGTTTTCTGGTGTGTGTTTAGTCTGCTACTCCTTTGTGTACTTGGACCAAAGTCAACAGCTCTTGCTTTGATGTAGAGGCACAAGGATTTGTACGTTTGGAATTCTTTCTTTTTCATGGATAAATTATAATTTCAAAATTATAATTTCATTGATTCCAACTAAGCTAATTTGTTTGGACGCTGAATCTTTGTATGCATAGTGCGTATATGGTGAACCTTGTCTATCTTAAAATGTTAATTAAGCTCATACTTAAGTGGTTAGTGGTTAAATTGATAATTATAAAGTTCCATAACTGGCAATAATTTTATTTCATCAAAGATATTCTGGTTTTTTTAATTAAGCTGAGATGAGCACTTTCTAAACTTTAACAGGTGGTGGCGGGCCAATCATGAGTGATTTATGGGCTTTGAAGGGTCTTATTGAAGAAGGTTTGTATTCAAAATTTTTTTCCATCTTAGTTGTGGAAATATCTTTATGTCTTTAATAAAGTGATTGAATTTAGTAATTTCCTTACTGATTCTTATATATTCTTGGAAATTGGTTTTTAAAATATAGAAGTGTTTCCTACTTATTGGTATCTGTATAATTGCTGTCTCTATCCTTTGATACCTTTTGTGCTGAGTTCAATTTAAAAGATGTTTGCTTTGTGCTTTTACAGAAGATGTTTCCTACTTATTGGTATTGGTATAATGGCCCTGTACATAATTCATTTAGCTAGTGGTTTTATGATACTTTAATGGCACAATAACATGAATCCTGAAATTGATTGTATGGATACTTGCAGCTTTCCCTTCCATGTCGATGATAGTATGGATGATATATTTTTCACATAATTGTTTTTTCCTTGGATAGTTATAAAAATTGAATCTATTTCTTAATTACTAATTAAATTATTTTCCTTTTTTTTTAATTCAAGATTTTTATTTGAGACATCCTACCTTCCTTTTACTTTATTTCGACATTTACGTGTCTCTGATATATGTAAATGATGTTGCTGTTGTGGCTTCAGTTTGTTGCATTTAGAATAAATATTGTTTTTGGTTTTTACATTGCCTTAATGAATTATTAAGTTGATTTATGTTGCCTTTCTTGTGGAAGGAAGAGAATGAAACACCTGGATGGACCCAATTGAAGCTTCCAGGTCAAGCGCCTTCTCCCCGTTGTGGACATACTGTCACATCTGGAGGGCACTATGTAATGTCATCTCTAAATCTCTCACTGATTTAGCTATGGATCTAATCACTGCAGAGCTAAAAAAAAGTGCTGAAGATGCAAACTAGCTTCCTTGTAAAATTTATTTGTGGTGTTGGCTAAAACTTATTTTCTCGTAACATTGTTAATTTATGACCCTCCACCACTCTTATTTAGTAATAAAACATATGGGAAAAAATAAAATTTTACTGTAATTTATGACTAAATTATTGAATAAATAGGAGTGCTTTTACTTTTTATTATTTCCCTCAACCTCAAGTATCTACCTTAATTTACATCACTTGCATCAACTTTACATCATTCCTTAATTTTGGCATAGGGAAACCTTTTTGAATGGTTGCTGAACCTTTATAACTGCAGTAGATGACATCATTGGACCTCTCCATTCAGTAGCGTCGTTTCAGAGTGAACATTTTGCAGCGGAGTATCACAAAAAATGAGTGGTTGAGATGAGAGTGTAATGGTGGATGTGTGGGCCTATAAAGAAAAATAAAGCTAGGAATCACTACATGAAGAAAAATATATGGGTTGCACCATTGAGGCCAAAATCAGAGAAACATGTTCTAGGTGATTTGGGCATGTGAAGAAATGATATGCAAATGCTCCCAAGGGAAGATGTAATGTAGTGGAGAATAACTATTTCAAGGGAGGGATTGCAAGACCAAAGAGGAAATGAATCGAAACTAGAAACTGACCTTTATTGAGATTACTGAGGGGCATAATATGTGATCCTTACTGTCTCTTCATATACAAGTTTGGAAATTGCTTTCCTAATAAGATCACAAATTACTGTTTTGGAATCTTAATCCTCCTTCCATGCTATCTTAGGAAATTTCCCTTTTCAGAAAAATTTTATGTTTAATATTGATGGTATCTGCATGCGTCTTCAAAGTTTTCGGAGGACAGAAGCGAAAGGATGGAGTATCTTTGTCATTGTTGTTAGTACTATCATTATTCTAGTTCTAACGCCAAAGTTCCCTTCTTTTACATTCTGGCTTATGTTTTTCCCCTTCATTGCAGCTCTTGTTATTTGGAGGACATGGAACTGGCGGTTGGTTGAGTCGTTACGACATTTATTACAATGATTGTATTGTCTTGGACAGATGTGAGTACTTTTTTGGTTTTCGCCAACTCATTGCACGTTGCACCTTGATCTTGGTAGTTTTCCTCATTCTTTCTGGGTTCTTCTAATCTGTGTGTTGTGACAAATTGGTAAAACTTATAAAGACTTTGAGTGTGATATATTGAATTTGGATGCAAAAATGTTTTTGCTTGCTATCGTAGCTTTCCGTAACTTTAGTCTACAAAGCAAGTCTTATAGCCTTGCATCCTTTATTAGAAGAATGTCTATCGAATCCTATTTTAATATATTATTTGGCACCAACACTGCATCAGTTGCTTCAATTCTCATCTTTATGATTGTTATGCTGATATGTTCGACAATTGCCTGTTCTATTTAATTCCGTATTTTTTTTAATGAAATTTTAAGCCTTGTCCTTCCTCGTGCCTAGTGATTTATGTACTTTATGTGGTTCTGACTACGGTTTGATTGCCCCAAAACTAGTGTCGGCACAGTGGAAGCGCCTACCTATTGGAAATGAACCCCCTGCTGCTCGAGCATACCATTCTCTGACTCATATAGGTTCTCGCTATCTATTATTTGGCGGGTTTGATGGCAAATTGACGTATGGGGATATATGGTGGTTGGTTCCTGAAGGTATTAAATTCGCTTTCAACTCGTATAATTGTGTATTGTTTGACTATTCTTAAGTGACAGGAGCTGTTTGTAACCTGATTCCTGTGAGTGGAAAACTGTCCGTGACTGAAAGAAGTGGCCATTAATTTCTTTGTTACATGCATTTGCTCTTTACTTCTTTAAATTGCTTCTCCAATTTCATTCATAATTTTACCATTTTTAAATGTTTTTGGCTTTTTCTCCTCCTTATAGGGGACCCAATTGCAAAGCGGTTTATCGAATCCCCACCAAAAAATGTTCCTGATAGTAAGGGCATGGCAGCGGAAAATATCCAATCGGCTTTCAAGGTATTGATGCAAGCTCATCCAACAATGTTCCACTCCATTTTTTTTATATCTTAAGGAAAAAAAAAGGCTGCTTCTAGCTCATGGCCCTTTCCTGAACTTGTTGAAGATTCAGTTGGAAAAGTCTTGTCTTTCAAAGTTGTGTTAAACTCCTATCCTGCTTCACGTATATAATAGTTTTGAGTGGGATGCACAATTAAACCATCTTGTCTAGAAAGTAAATATTCACAGTTAAATGGATTGATCTTTTGGAATGATGTAGCTGTTTTCAGGAGAAATCATTATAGGAATCACTGTGGACATATTGCTGGTACTTTTCGTCGAGGGTCGATACTTTTAAAGAAATTTATTGGCAATTTAATGGATTAATGAAAGTTGTAAGCTTGATATTTTATTATTTTAAACTTGAGTTGCATTTTTCTAAAGTCAATGGACTTGTTCATTTTCCTTTTAAACGGAGTTTGATTCAAAGCTGATGTTTCTGGTCACCTTTAGGGTAATTTCCTTTTGATGTCACTCCACCCCTCACTAGTCTGGCACTATCTGATGATTTTCATTTCTTCCACAGGAAGGCCAAAGAGAAAACAATGCAATCGCAGAATTGCAAAGAACATTAGGAATTTCAGTTTCTCTGTCAGGTCTGGCGCTTCAGATAATAGATGAGTCTGAAGACAAAGAATTCATTGAACTAGGATCAAGATTGATTGGAGAGAGAGTTTCTAATAATGAACAGGTGCTCAATCAGGTATGTGTTAATATTTGATTGTTTTCTTTTTTGGGCATTTTCTGTTAATAATATCTCTTATGGTGGAATAAACAGACAATCGAGATGCTTCGTGATCACTGGCGGAAATCTACACCAAGCTCAATACCACTGAAGGAGCTTGGACCTTTGCTTCGTGATTATCAGCGGCTGATTATACGTCATCATCTGTAAGACTTTAAGATTGCATAATTATATGTTCATGAGCATTTAAATAAGTGATTGCTGCAGAAAATCATTGTTTTTCTTTTTGCTTATTTCTCCAAGTCCCAGTTCAAATTTCAACTCAACTTGTTTGAAGCTTTAGATTTTTTTTAAATGGTTGGTCTTCTCAAGTTTATATATATATATATATATATATATATGTATATATTATCAGCCTTTTATACTGCAGATAGTATGCAACTCATCTTGGGGATATTGTCAACTAATCGGTGTCAGAATATGTGTTCAAATCATAGACAAGAACATATAGCATAGAATAAAATCGAAAATTGATGATAATTATGAAAATGCAAAACACTTGGAAGGATAAAAGGGCTACGTTTCTCTAATGTTATGTCAAACGAGAGAGAGAGCAAACAGATTACAGGTTGGGAGGCTAAAGATGGTTAGACTGCATAAGATTGGTGTGGAGAAGATTTTAAACTCGGGTGCAATGCTGAAATGAATGGAATTTTGAAGTTGTGAAGGTAATGAAGTATAAAGCCAAGATGCGTAGCAGTATCTCTTAAGAAATCTTCCATGATGTACCCATTTATTATTATTATTATTAGTTTTTAGGAATTTAGGTGTTATAAACATCCAATTTAAATAAATCGACATTAATATAAATTCGATCTATATTAGATAGAAGCTTGGTCTAGGTCCAATTCAAATGAATAGACATTATTAGAGGCATAAACTGAATAAATATATAGAATAAACTCCTCACCAAACCTGTGCATGGTCTATGTTGCTCTGAACTCTTTATTTTTCTTGAAGTATTTGTGTCCGACACCCGTATCCGACTCATATCCGGACATTGGTTTGGAGATATGATCCTTCAATGACCCTCCAAATTCATGGAAACCTTGGAAAAAAATTTGAACATACTCTTGTCGGACACATGCTCACACCTAAGTCCGAGTAACAAGGTGTAGAATAATGCTAGTTTAGATCTAAGATTTTTGTTAACAACTCTTTTTTTTTCCCTTCTATGGTCATTCTTTAGATAAATATTATTTCTATTTGTCTTCATGGCTGTTCTAAGAGACTTTTGTAGCATGAATCAAGAAAATTGTTAAAACTCCTCTGATGTATATGTAAAGGATTGATCCAAGCCTAATTACAAAGGGAAAGCAATATATGCAGCAAAAGCGTATTTAGAATTGCATGTAAATGTAGAGATAACATCAATGTGAAGCAAAAATGTTGTACATTTATTAGTCTGGAAATTATTTCCCTGGGGGGATACCCCAGTGTTTAAGAACATTAAATTCCAACCTAAAGGTCTCAGATTTGATTCGTGGTGTGAGTGTAATGGGATTTATAGGATGAGAGTCTAAAACACTTGATCTGAAAATTACATTCTTATGCTATTAATGAACCTTCTCTACCATTAACTGTGATAGTAGTAGTTAGCATTCAGTCAGTTTGGTTACAAAAAGTATAATAACTGAAAAAAAAAACTGATACACTAAAAAAAAAGGAGGAAAAAAAAACCGAAACTGACTGAAATAGGAGTAAGAAACTGGACTACCTATAACTGAGTAACTTCAGTCAGTTTAGCTGAAACCCAACTAAACTCATTGTCTGAGCAAAAGAAAAAACTTTTAAAATTCTCTTTTCCATCAAAACACTGATGCAAAAGATTGAAAGGTAAAGAAGGATCGTAATTAACTTTGGTAATATTTGGAGCCACAATTAAAAAATATATATAATAAATATTTGAAGTTTACTTCATTTTAAAAGAAAACTCAAATTAAAGGAGCAATTCAGAAACTAGGACAATTCTTCAGTTAATGCGTATTAATCATTTTATTTTTTCGGAGCTGCTCAACTCCATGGGGCAAAAAATTTTGCTTTGATTTTTCATTTTACCACTTTTTACACCTTGTTAAAATATTGCTCATTTACTTTTCATCCTTATAACTCTTTTTTGTTTATCATAGTAAAAAAAAAAAAAATGAAATACATATATGTGTAAATCTCTATCGAGTGTCATACGTTTTATTCTTCTTTACGATCCAAGTATTAAATCCTTTTCTTGGTGATTTTCTGATTGTCACATGGCAGAGCAAATAGTGGATCTGATTTTCAGTCCATCGAGTCCTGGTTATCGGGAAAAGAAGCTTACAAGTTTTATCACATGAAAAACATTTCTCAGGTATGATTCACATAGATGTAGATCCAGTACATTAGTTCTTGTTCTTGGCTCCTTTCTGTGCTAATTCTTCCCATATTCAACTGCTTTATTTTTTATGCACAATAAAGGAAAAGAAAATTGTGTTCGTAATGATTGTTATCGAGTAAAACATTATTCAGCTGCTTAGAGTTTTATCATTTTATATGCAATGGTTACAGCTTGAAATTTTTTGGCATTTACCGGATATTTGGTTTAAAGTATGTGAATGGCTGATTGATCAAAAGCATGGTATTACTTTTTGCTGTCAAAAAATTAGCCTAACCCTGATCATGTTCCTATTGGTTGACTTGTTTGTGAATGCCAAGTTAGCATTTGACTATCAGCATGTGTTTGGTCGATATCTGAACACCCTTAAATACTTGGCCAAGAGCAAGATTAGAGAAACGCCCTTAAATATCCAAGCATCATTAGATTGCTAACCCTGAGTATGATGTTTCGTCGCTTAATTGTTTTAAAATTAACTGCACTCATATCATATGTGTTGTCCTTCATCCTCTATCCCATTTGTAATTACTGCATCATGTATCGACACTTCTTTCAATTTCTTTCTTCTCTTATTTTCAGCTACGGATGGATGATATTCCGAAACTGCTAGCAGAATACAAGAAGATTCTCCCCGAGTCGAATACCTCCGGCCAAGAGCAGGATTAGAGGAACACCCTTTGTGACAAATATAGAAGTCAAAAAGTTTACTAGTATGGCAAACAACAAAAAGGAAATGGATGGGGGCATCAGGGTTTTCAATGATTTGGAGATCCTTGACTTTCAATCGTAGTAAATTGCTTTGATTGTATGTTCATGTGGCAGTATAAGTAGTCATACTAATACACAAATTGTATTTGTCTTTTAAGATTTTGACATTTTTAATAATTTATTATATTATGTTATATTTACATGATTGACATGGGAACAAAAAATAAGATGCATACATAGATTATTAGGACAAGAACTGTCTCGAATCCGGAAGTCTAATCTAGTTTGTTCGTAATTAATTGGGCTCTGTTGATTATTCGCCAAGTGCTTGATGTTTCCAAAGAGTTGAAGTTGCCATTACACTCAACGGCTTCGTAAAGACACATTTAAAAAAAAAAAAAAAAGCCAGTAACTTGAATTCAGATTTTAGTTTAGTTGATTGATTTAGTTACTTATAAAAGTTGATAATTAAGAGATTTGATATTTAAATTTTAATATTTTTAATTTTTCAAAGAGCGTCTTGTTTGATTTACTATTTAATAATAAAAATATTTTTATTTATATTTAATTATTAAAAATATATAAATATTAATATAATTTTTTTATTTTTTATTAATTTATTAACAGTAATTTAGGCTTTTGAGTTGGTTTGTGTTGAGCTTGATCTGTACTTAAATAAAAAATTTAATTTTTTGAATCATGAAAACTTCTAAGCTTGATATAACCTCATGGTATGCTTAGTCATGCTAATTCTATGTAGAGATGGTAACATAGAGTGCCTGTTATTTTTGAGATATTTGTACTCTATTATCTGTCATAATATCTGAATTCGATAATTATCCAACTAATATTTGAATTTTACTCAATGTCCGCCCAAATTAAACTAGGGATACTCATAGGGATTTAAATAAAGATTATCATTATTCTATAATTTCAATTTTTTTCATCGTTGGTATGCACTTCAATTGAAGTGAATGGTTTGCAATAGAAACGATTAAATTTATGATCACAAATTATATATATATATATATATATATAGATTCAATTTATAATTTGTAAATACATATTTTTTCTTTTATAAATAAAAATCATAAAATGTCATAAATTATTTTAAATAATTTATTTATGTTTATAATTACTATGTTTAAATTAAGTCACGTAAAATAATAAAAGAAATTCATGACAGCTATTGCATCTTTCTGCAATTACATTAAACACGCTTTGTACAGGGATTTCAAATAAACTTTTACTTAAATAATAAATACAACGAAGTGGTTTTAGTTTCCCAAAATTTGATTATAGTACATGGATATCTTTGATTATAATACAGGGCTTCCAATAAACTTTTACCTAAAAAATAAATACAACGTAGTGGCTTTGGTTTCTGAAAATTTGTACAAATATTTCCATAAAGAAATTTTGAAACTATACCCATTTCCATAGGAAGAATTCCTACAAGCCAGCAGTACACCAGAAAAACTGAAAGGATATATTGCGAAAATGAAATGATACCTCTAAGACACAACGCTAGTTTTACCTGGAAAACTCTAAGCAGCGCTGATGTTTTTGCTTCCTCTTTCTCAACCAGCAAGCATGAACAACCTATGTTATGTATATTCGAATAGGGGTATGGAGATCCAAACCTCTAAGGATCCTCCGAATAAATGAAAAATTTAGAGAAAAATTAAACATAACTGTATTGGACACATATTCGTATGATACTCACACTCAAGTTTGAGTAACATAGTGACAACTTCAACAACTACTCCACTACAGTACTACCCAAACTAGGACAGTATGAGTGGCAATTTCATTAGAATAATCATCTCGACTACAGAAATAGGCCTCCTCAAAAGCATCAAGCATTAATCCAAAACAATCCTCGGACAGACCTCACTTCCAGGAAAAAAAAAAAAAATCATTATTGAACTTCTTTAACCATTCCTCATCTTCTGAGTCGATATCATAATTTGCAATCCTCTTTCCCAAAGCTCTCGCTACCTGGTCACCATCAAAACAAACAAAGTAGACTCCTATCTATCTTGAGGAGAAGCTTCGTTCATTTAATCCAAGTCCATGGGCTTATTCTTTGTCAACCTCCAAGAATTTTAAAAAGGCAAACCATAAATGCCAAGACATGCCTAATTACAATAGTTCAGTTTCCTTGATGCTAACATTCTTGTCAGAAGAGTATGTTGGCAGAACTAAACTTTAACCTTGAATACAATCTTAAAAGTTCATATTGCTCGATTTGAAAGCACATATTAATTGC
>JBBYHK010000006.1:6086433-6106914 GCA_038382065.1 Adansonia grandidieri | reverse complement strand
CTTGCTTGGAGGCAACTTTTATATTATGGTATATAGATGGTATAGATTTCCTCACCCAAGAATTTTCAAGATATTTGTCATTTATAGTTTTTAACTATTATATCATGTCATTTATGCGCTAGTAGAATTTTTACTACTTGTATATTTAAATGCATATCACCAAAAATTTATAGTGATGCAATTTCTAATCTATTTAAAATTTAATTTAATTTATTTTTTTTCACTATCACCTTATTTAAGATTTTTCAGTTTAATATATTTCTCTTTGTTATTATTGAAATAAACTCTTGTGTTGCTCTCCTAACAATTTGATAAAGGTCACTAAATTATTCCTCGCTTAATTTCCTTTTGAAAAATGTCACCATGATGAATTTCCTAAAAATTTATCATTGGAAAATTTTCAACAATCATTTTAATTATGACTATTTATTTATTTTTTTCAATTTTCTCTTTTTAAAAACCTTTAAAATGGTGAACTAACAAAAAAAAAAAGAAAAAAACAGAACGGCTTGTCAAGTTATTATGAGTCAAGTAACAGGGAAAACAGACGAGGATTAATTTAATGTAATTAAAGCTCTCATTAGCCAAGTAGCAAGCAAAAAGAAAAAAAAGAGTAACGAGGGCATTGTAAGAATTAAACGTGTACTTGACTTTTATATATAATTATAGATATAGATTATAGACTATATTAAAATATAATTAGAGTTGTGTTCGTGCTTTTCATCGAGATAATTATTATATAATTATAATAAAAATATTTATTTGTATAATAAATATAATTATATTTAATTAAGAGAACAAAAAGGGTTCAGTTTTTGCAATATGTCAATGTTGACAATACTAAATAATTTTAATCAGCATAGGTCAATAAACATAAGTTAATACAGTTTGTTATTTACTTTCAATAATCAATAGAGAGATCCTTTGTTAATGTTTGCATTTGCCATTATTATGTGATATCAAAAAATACTTTAATTGGTTACTTTCAGAAACTAAAGATCAACCAAAAGCCTATAAATGACATTGCATCGATTTGTTTGTTGATCAAAATAATTTAGTTAGTCTTAGCAAGATATCCAAGACATAGCAAATAATTGCTTTTAGTAGTCTAGCGTCCAAGTCCCAACATTCTTTTTTTCTTCAACCAATATAATTATTTCAAATATTATAGAGGGGAAGAGCTGAGCTTTGCGTACGGCTCTCCACATTAGTGTTGTATGATTGTTTGAAGGACAGCAAAATAAAACTTGATGATGAAGACAGCATCGCTTCGTGGGCTTTCTGTCAGTTTACGGTGCGTTTCTTTCTTCCTTTTTTTTTTTAGGTTTATGGTTTTTCTTTTTTTTTTTTTTGGGCGGGGGGAGAAAAATAGCAATGGCCTTTGCATCTGAGCATTAAAAATTTTCATTATATGTTGTGAGTCGTCAATTCGATCTTCGATAATGTACGCTTGCTTGCTTCGATTTTCTGTGTTTCTTTCATCTAATTTTTCTTTTTTTTTTTTAATTGGGAGAAAAATGGTAGCGGCATTTGTACCTCAACCTTGAAATTTTTTTTCATGATTTCTTGCGAGTCGTTGATCTAATCTTCGAATATTTTCTTTTGCTTGCTTCAGTGTTTTTTTTTTTTGTGCGTGTGTTTTGCAATTTTTTTTCATTTTTTAATCAAAATGTCAATGTCCTTTTCAATTTTAATCTATTGATCTCTTTCCAATTTCTTTTGATTCGTTGATTCGATCATCATTTATTACTTTAGTTTATTGAGTTCATGTGTATTTATCATTTATTTTTATCATCATAACCATGCGTATTAGGGATGAGAATGGATAATACAGATTTGGATATTCATAATTATTAAATTAATTTTTTTAAATTTAAATATTATAATTATTATTCGTAATAAATTTGTAACGGATATAGATATGAATATTTGGATATTCATTATCTAAATTCATATTATACATATAGATAACGGATTTGAATATTTTAAATCCATTATTCAAAAATTTGCTTTTGTAAAATATTAAAAATTTATTCTCCATGTAAAAATTGAATGTTGACCTGTTGAATTTAAATTTTTTTTTATGGATTCTAATATCCATCAGATAATGTTATTCAATTCGGATTTGAATTTGAATAGTAATGTGTAAATTAAACGTGGATTAAGATTTTGAGATGATTTTATAGATTCGAATTTAGATATTACAAAAATTATGAATATTCAATCTACTGTATCCCTAATATGTATCAGCTATAAATTGAAAGAGAGAATATGGTTGAATTTATAGATTTTTCTGTCTTATTGCTTCTCGGTGGCTATAA
The DNA here is from genome assembly GCA_038382065.1 of Adansonia grandidieri. Classification (NCBI taxonomy): domain Eukaryota; kingdom Viridiplantae; phylum Streptophyta; class Magnoliopsida; order Malvales; family Malvaceae; genus Adansonia; species Adansonia grandidieri. Next base: position 6,104,593 of record JBBYHK010000006.1, on the reverse strand, counting down.
AAAAAAAGTGTTATTCTTGGGTGGGAGCTCATCTAATTGGTTTAGAGATTGGTCTCCATGGTTTATGTGTTCTTTTTTTTTTTTTCGTTGATATATATTTTCCTTAGAGTTATTTATTGAAGATTTGGAGTGCCGTTGGTATATGTTAAGGGTGCCGGCTATTTAAATGGTTTCGATATGTTGTTGTGCTTTTCCGTGGGGATTTGGTTAAGTGAGTTTGTTTTGAATGCTAGGCTATTGGTGATGTTTAGCTTGTATGTATTGTTTATGAGAATACACTTTTTCGCATGGATTTTTGGGCTTCCATTCATGTTATTGGATTCCAGTTGATTCTCAACTTCTGTCTATTGTGTTTGAGAATTTGTTCTTAGGATGGAATTTTGGGTTTCTATTAATGTCCAAGCGTAGCTAACGAAATTAATGAGGGAATATGATTGAATTTTTGGGTTTTCTTTCTTATTGCTTCTCCATGGCTATAAAAGAAAGAGTGTTATTCTTGGGTGGGAGATCATCTACATTGGTCCAGAGGTTGGTCTCCATAGTTTATGATTTTTATTTTCGTTGATTTATATTTTCCTTATAGTTATTTGTTGAAGATTTGGTGTGTTGTTGGGATATGTTAAGGGTACCGGCTATGTAAATGGTTTCGATATGTTGTTGTGCTCCTCTGTTCTGGATGTGGTTTAGTTTGTTTTGAGTGCTAGCCTACGGGTGTTGTTTAGTTCGTATGTATTGTTTCTGAGAATATGTTTTTCTCATGAATCGTATTACTAGCTTCTGGTTGATTCTCAGCTTTTGTCCATTGTTTTTGGGAATTTGTTCTTGGGATGGAATTTTGGGTTTCTATAGATGTCCAAGCGTAGCTAACAAAGTTACCAGCTAAGGCTTGAAGTATTGAATGTGTGTGATGTAATCTATGTTCGAGAAGGGATAAGTATTTAATCTGTGCTATGTGATCTATGTTTGAGATTAGAAGATATTGTAAAACTAGGGATTAAGATTGGAGCTTTTACCTTTTTTGTAATGGTGCTTATTTACGTATTGTTGTTTGGTTAGGAAGTTTTCATGTTTTATTGTTAACTGATTTTTGTGTTGAATAAATTGGAGGGATAGAAAATTTTCATGTCTTTATGCTAAAATCTGCAGTTGGGAGAGAAGGTAATGTTTGTATTAGTATTTTTTTCTTTCTTCTCCTATACATATTTAGATTGGATTTTGTGTTGTTATTATTGGTTTTATCTGTGTGGTAGAATTTTTTATATTTGATTGCTCACTATTTTTGTATTAATTTGATTTGTATGTTTGTTTTGTCTTTGGTTGCTCTTGAAATATTTAGCTGGGTTAAAAGGTATTGTTCAATTAGCATTTTCTAATGTTTTATTCATGTTTATCTATTTCATCATTATGAACAACCAACCGATCAATATAGTGTTATTCTTTATCTGTTTCATTCATTCAACCAATCAAATTATATAATACTTATTTCCTTTTTATTCCATTTCTGCCAAATAACTATTTTATTCTAACGAGCCAAATGTAACATTAAATGATACGATGATCTTCCAAATGATTTGGTGGTAGTACATGGAGGTCAGGTTACAGCTTGACAATCTTCCGAACATTAAAGGATAGATGTTAGAAGTTGTTTCTCCTCTTTGGATGTTGCTTTTGGTAATAGCTATGCCAAACGGACTCAGAATGAGTGCCAGATATGCTGCCTAACACAGGTATGATTATCTCTTTTTAAGTTTTTCATATATTTGGAAAGTCATATCTCATGCCTTTGTCTGAATATGTGTCCAACATGAAAACTTTAAGAGAAATGAATAGTCCGGATAACATAATCTATTAGAGCATGTTTATTTCTTCATGCTTAAGCCTTTGAAACTTCTATTGTGCAAGCACCGATGATTCGCTTGCTTAAGCCTTCCAAAGAATAAGCAATTGAGTTTCTTATTTCTTTCCTACACATGTTTTAAGCAATTCAAAAAAACTTTTAAAAAACTCTCAAAATGATTTTACGAGATAATGAAACATGCTTGTGATCTCAATTCTTATTTTGCCTTTAAGAAATTCTTTAAACGACAACGTATCTTGGTGCCTATATAATGTTTCATCTTCTTGGTTCCTTTTTATTTGAGGCATATATTTGCAATATGGTATGATGTTGATCGTTTGAATTGTCAAAAGTCTCACACGTTATTTATATGTTATATGTGCGTGTGATTTGTATTTCTCTTAGACTCATCATTACAAACTAGTTTTCGAGGTTAGGTTTGAATTTTTTTTTTTTAATTTGATATCTGAATTAGGTTTCTTTTCTGTTTCGTTAAGTTGTCTATTCTAACTTTGTTTCACCAGGCATCTATCGATGAGTGTAGCTTACATATCTGATTAGACTTTCCACCTTATAAGCTATTTTTTGAAGATAGGGTTTAAGTTTTTTTAATTTGAATCGTCGTCTTGGACTTGTCTTTGGCCTTTGGATTCTTATGAATCTATGTTGCAATTTCGAATCCTAACAACTGTTTTCCGCCTTTAATATATCTTCACTTAGTGTCTTTTTACTCTAATCCTTTCTCATATTACATTTTTGCACACTTCAATCCGCTAGTAACCCGTTAATCATTCATCCGACTTACACATAAAAAGATGTACTGATAACTTAAATATAATAGTCGAACTCTCTCCTATAAGTTTAAACTTTTGGGATAATCGATCATCCAACTTTAACATATATGTTTGTAGATCCAAGGAACCTAATTGATAACAATTTGGATGGACTTTCTGGGTAAAATTTGTGGTGGCACACAGATACATACACTACAGGCCTCTGTAACATTGCTGTTGGCAAGTTTTAGAAGTCAAATTCTTTTTCAATGCCAACGCAATGTTAAAAAAGTAAAGAATTTTGATTTTTGCATTTAAAACTATGGTTTGACAACCTAAACCAAAAAGCTAAGAAAATGGAACTTTTGTAGTTTGGAAATTGACTTTTGGATTAAATGACTTTATTATGCTCATATTTCTAAATTTTCATTATGTTGAACATATCTTTTTTTGACATTTCAAATCCTCAAAGCACTTTTTCATAGTAATGCTAAATACTTAAAAGTTTTTAAACCACATTCTTTTATCACACTTTTTAAACATACCTTTTCTAACCCAAGCTTTTTTCCAACTGCCACGATAAACTAGGCCTTAGACTAACTCAATGACTTATATGTATTCGCAAATATGTGTTTATTTGTAAGATACATGGATATTACATATTCGAACATGAGAAGGGGAACTTTTTATTGGCTATTTATTGAAAAATGGCTCTATTTGGAGCATGAATTGAAAGCATCTCATGTTAGAAAAAAGAACAACTGTGCATGACTATGTTAGTCCGAAAATTTTCTTATCTGCTACAACAAATTATTGTTTCCTTTTTAAGGACAAATGCTGTGGTTTGCAAATTTTCATTTCTTTTATGACTAGAGGCTGGATTTGGTACCTTTTGGTAACACAATCATCTTTGTATCATGGGCTAGTTTATCTCTTGTTTTCAGTTTTTGTCTTGGCCAGCTTGCTTGCTGGAAAGTGCAATCTGGCGATAAGAGGCCGAGGTGCTCGTGTTTTTTGGTCGAATCCCCTGACACATATGAACCCTGCAAAATAGCTTTAGACAGTTAGTTAAAGGGAGCATGGATCAGAATGTTAAATATTCGATAAATGCATGATTGAAACATGTTCAACTGAAATTCACTGACATATAAACTGCAATGTTTCTTGGAGGACTTTGAGCTAGGAATGTCTCACTATAACAGCTATTCCTCTAATTTCAGGAAATGATGTTTAACATTTAGGCAGCAGGACTCGAGTGATTCGAAATGAGGACTATGGGTAGGAATGTCTTATTATGAGAGTTATTCTTCTAATTTCAAGAAATGATGTTTAACATTTAGGGAGCAGGATTCAAGCGTTTCAGAATGACAAGTATGGCTTATACTAATGTTCCTCTCTCTAAAAGTTCCGTTGAGCATTAGATAGACTAGACAACAGCTTGTGACCCATGGATAGGAATGGCAACTCTTGACTTCCACAAACACTAGGCAGGATGTTACTTAGACCCTGGCTATGTTGCTTTGACTCTTCATTTTTCCAGAAGAACCCATGTTCTGCACCCATGTCATGTCTAACTATATTCAGACAAGCATCGGGTATGACCTGACCAGGACCCTTCAAATACATTGAAACAATTTAGAAAAAATTAAACATAACCTTGTCAGGCACACACCCGTAGACACTCATATCTAAATCCGAGTAACGTAGGACCTTAGAGTCTTTGGATATGATGCACTTAGTGAGAAGCAGATCAATGGCAAGGGGCGTGAGAGAAGCAAATGTAAGAGCTGGAAAACATGGAAAAGAACTGCAAAGGGAAATTGAGAGATATCTGCAATCACTATGGTATGTAGTGGGTCTTTTCTTTTCTTTTTTTTTTGAAGGGTTAGAGATAGAATGTGCATACTGTTGCTGCTAAAAGTATGTGATTTACTTGGGAAGTAACCACACTTAGCTTTACCATTGCTACTTGCTTATGATTATTCAAAAGTGTTGTAATATTTTTTTGAAACTTCAAATTGCTTTTGTAAGACATTTTTGCTTTATTGCAAAATAATGTGAAGTTTAGATTATGAGTGACTGATGATGTTTGCTTCTGCCTACATACTGGCTTTAGCTCATTTCTCTATTAGGTGTCAAGTATGTATATATGTATGTATATATATATATATATATATATGTATGTATGTATGTATATATACACACATATATATAATTCTAATCCTTCTCATCATTTTAATAAATTTATTTTTAATTGCAAAATCATTAAACCAACATCTCTTGGTGCACAATTTACTCTGTGACTTGAACAACATATTTCAAGAAAAAAGCAAAAACCGGGGTTTCTGTTAGGAAATTGTTGGATAGTGTGAAATTATTGTTGGATCAGTATGAATGCATAGACTAACGTGCATCAAATAAAATAACAGTTAATGAAAAGCTATTGTTTGCTGCATGTAGATATGGTAATTGAATTATTAAAAGTAATATTTCATACCTTTCCAAAAGCAGTACTGAATTCCCTCCGTTGAAAGTCCTAGTAGACATGTATTAGTTTTTCGTAAGAAACCTTTTTCCCTTATTACTATCCAGAGTAACAATTTTGATGTTCAAAAGCTTGGTAGGTAATTCTTACCTTTGAATATTGATGACACGGATGTTCCGAAGTATACAGTTCGTCTGGGTAAATTCCATATCCATTTCCTTGGAACATCAATCGGGTTGAGGCTTGATTCATGATCTGCAAAGACCTGTATGGTAATAGCAACTTCATTTTATAAGCGTCTAATTATCAAATAAATTTATACATTCTGGAAAATATAGGAATCAACAGACTGTCAATCTTAGAGTGCTCAAAAGATAATCTGTATCTTATCTAGGGTGGGGTTCTGGTTCCCCAGATCCGAATGGGTCCTGCATCTTGCGAGTCTTCTAAGAATTAGGGTTGGCAATAGCTTGAATTATATTACCTCATTAACTTGAAAATACGTCCCATTTAGAGGAAAGCTTCCTCTCATTGCAGTTCTACAAGGTATCTGTACACATTGCAATGCAAATATTAGTAAAGAATCTAGGAGGTATTTGGGTTTTGTGCTAACATTTATGTATATGACTAAATCTTTCTCACCAAGATTGTTCCTCGGACTGTCTGTGCACTAGTTTCTCTTACGCTGTTGCAAGCAAAGCAGGTTTTTTCATCGCACAATCTTCCTGGCTGTTGGGACCCACAACTTTGTTCTGGTGGTTGAATTGAATTTGCAGTTTCACCTATTAAATGCATGTTTAAAGAAGCTCATCTAATTAGATTCTAATAGAGAAAATAATATCTTTTTCCACTAGCACTTGTCAGTGTGTAGTTTGAACTCTAACTATGATGAGATATCCTATTAACATACCCGCAAATCTATGGCGTGATCTTAACATTGTATCCTATTTTCAGAAGTATATTTTAAATGGAATGAGGTGCCTTTTTTCCCACCTTTGAGCCTGTTTAATATTGCTTGACATATTACAGAGGTTTTATTCTTACCTGGTGTCCATATAGCAAGAAGGTAGGGGCAAGGATCATCAGGTTCCCGCTTTTCCATCTATAAAATTGTAAAGATGCAAGTCAGAAAAGAAAATTAAGAATAGAACTCTGGAAAATTTGAAGAAAATAAGAACAACTTACCCTTTTCACGAGACGATGGTTATCTGGAAGCTCATATCTGTATCATTGCAGCAGTGTATTAGAGTGTGTTCTGTACTGTTTCATCTTAGTTGCACTCAGTATTTATTATGAATTACAGATGACTTGGTATTAATAATCTCGAGCTAGACCTTTTTCCTCTTTATTTGCAAGTCTATTTTTTAAGCAATATCCAAACATAACTGTAGTCCAATTTTGGGAGCCAGAAGTTAGATATACTGAGCGCAGTTATCTAAAGTGAATTTTACTGATGCATTATTTGCAGATTTTAGCTTAGTTCTAAGAGCTTTAATGAGCTGTTTTAATTCCATAGTTTAGCCCCTTATGACCATTATATTAACAGGTTTTCTTATGATGATTTTGGTGCCTAGCTACATGACAATGAGAAAATATCCACTTACACATAGTGCTCTGTTCGTAGCATGCTCACATTCTTCAATTTGGGAGTAGGGATAGAAGCAGCTTCAGGATTCAAAGCTACTAAAGCCTTTGACAAGTCTTCTTGGATTTCTGTCCTCGCCTGCATGTAATGCTGTAGATTTGCTGTGAACTCTTCAATATTGAGTTTTATTGTGGGAATTTCATCGGCATCCTCAAAGCATGCATCTTCAATGTCACTTTGTGATTCTTCTATATGCTGTGGTTCAGGAGAAGCTGGTTCTTCAATAATAGGTTCATGGTTCCCATTGTTAGGCCCTACTTTAAGCAAGTTCTGCTCTGGTGGAGGTAATGGCATTTGATTGACAACTCTGATAGGGTTTCTCTCAGACATCATTGGAACAGTTGAACTTGTTATGCTCTTCTCTTCAGGCCCTGGTAGTGCGAGCCTGGCACTGCATGAAAGAAAGTTGACACATATGTGAAACATGCAGTTCGCCTTTTTGGAATGTAAGTTTGGTGGTTTAAGAAAACATGCTTGTCTTCTCTGTTTTCACTTTTATCATCTATCTAATCCTCCTAAGCCATTCTTCTTTCTTTCTTTCCAAGCATTAAAGAGGTGTTGGAACCATTGTTCTTTGATGACAGATTGCATTGTCAACTATGTTCTTATTCAAACTCGTTCAGTGTGATGTAAGACTCATATTTTGTGTCTCAAATGTGGTCTGAATGTGGATACATTGCATTTTACAAAGGTTTGAAACTGTTAACACATTAAATTTTTTGTAACTTTATTAATTATTCCTTTAAAACTTATTGGCACCTCATTTTATGTTTGTTTTTTGAAGACATAGGTTTCCTGCTCCAGTGCTATTGTGTGTGCCCATTTTAAACTTATATGAAAGAAGCATCTATATTATCGGGCATCTAAGAGCTTTGAAATAAGTCCTTTCTGCACTATAGTAAATTATCTTGGACTCCAGTTAATGTGTTGGATAAAAGTAACATGTTCCCATCTATGGAGATGCCTGTCACATAATTCATGACTGTGTGAAGTATCCATGAGATTATAGATCTCGGCAGATTATTTTACTTGGATTTTATAAGACCTTCACTGCCTTATGTAACAAAGCAATTGTCGGATACTAATAGAAAGCCAGTGACTTGGGAGGTTTGCAGGTTGCCGTGTTTTCCACCTTTTTTTATATATGCTCATGCAGACAACAGAAGTACAACATCAATAAATGATATTTACCAGTAACCAAGCTAAGAAAACTTTCAAGAGTTAAGATTCTCATATTGGGGCTTGTATCCAGAAAAATGAGATGCATGCTGATGAGTAGCCTATTTCTATCTGCCTAAGATGTTATGACATCATAAACACAAGCTGCAATATAAGATGGAGACTAACCTTGCAAAAGCACTCGCAAAGTGCCTGCACTCCCCTCTCATTGGACACGCATTGCAATTTGGTTTACTCTTTGTGCAGAAAACCTACATAACATGTTAAAACATGAGCAAAATGATGCCTTTTAAAGGCTTCATTACAGATATGATTTTAATTTTAAAGCATTGATGAAAAAAATGAACCAAATGAAATACCTTTCCGAATGTAATCATTTGATAATGTAGTTCATACCTGCAGCCCATAGTGCGTATATCAGTAAAAGTTTTTCTATTATTGAATACGCATGTATCTAAAGTGGGTTGTGAGGTTACAGTGTTGGTTGATCAAGTTTGCATAATCTTGGCCAGAGATATTTCTGAATTGACTCCAGTATCGGATACCTAACAGGAATTTTATTCGCATCAGAGAATTGACAAAATGAGAAAAAAAAAATGAGTATGACTTGTTAATGTATAATACTTACAATTCTAGGAGGTGCAACTGTAGTGACTCAGGCAGTGGTTGGAGAGGAACCCATCCCAGCCTAACCACTATTCGACCAACATTTGTGTCAACCTTCACAAAATGTAAATTTTACATGTTGGATAAGCGATTTTGTTCAACTTTTTAAACTAGAATCTTCGGTAAATCTTATTCGAGTCTTACCGGAAATGCAAGATGGTGAAGGGTTAAAAGCCGCACACACTCCACACTTTTCAGTCCCAATCCCCGTATGCTTAAAAGATAATCCCTGCAGCATAAGCAATTTTATGATGCCAATAAACATAAACTTCTTGGATGCAGGAGATCAGTTACTATTCACTCTGGGTCAGTTGATGTTATGAATAGTCTTGTTATTTATGAAGGCTATTAACTGTGAAATTGGGCTTGCTTACTTTGCTTTTTCGGGGGGAGCCTCTCTTAACCATTCCAGATCAATGCTTTCATGGTCTCTAACCAGTCTGTCCAAGAATTCCTGCAAAAATTTTTTTAGCACTCATAAATATGCTGTAAAGGTTTCTTAATGAATATTGCTCTGAAGCAGCTCCTCATTAAGATCATTTCCTTAGAAATTGAATGCATAACACATGCCTTGATTCGTTCCGCTAACTTGTTGTTCATCCCTCTGTCTCTGATGGTATTAGAAATCTCATTAATATCAGCACGTATCATTGCTTCGTAATCCAGGGAATCCAAGGTATCTTTGCTTCTTTCTTTTTTCGAACCATTGGCTTGGACCTGTTTCCTTAACCCATCCCAGTCACTTGCACTGTTTTCCTCTTCCTGAGTCTTTCTTCTTTTCGGTTTTAAGATGCTATCTTCTCCGTTCTGTTTTTCAGAAGAATGCATTCGCTCCTTTGTGCTGGATTGAACCTCTCTGTTCTCTATATCTCTGTTCCTATTCGATGCAGAAACAGAAGGTCTTTCTGTGAGTTTAAGGGTATTTGCAACAGACTCTGGGGTGCTTTTCTGCATCTTAGTGACTTCATCACTCAATAGAGGCATTGTTACTGATGTGTTTTCTGATTGGAAGGCCTTATTCCTCTTTTCTTGATGAAGGTTGAAAAGCTGATTACTTTCATTACAAGATCCTGGATGAGAGACTTCTTGTTGGTGCAATACGTGCTTAATTGATAAGGTATTCAGGCCCGATGTGGCCATATCTTGACTTATTGGTTGCCCATCGTGTTGTACCATGATTTTTTCTCCACTTTGTCTGAGTTGTTTTGGCTTGTCGACTCCAGAAGCAGTTGATTCCCAGGAAGACATGCATTCTTCACCAAAAGGTTCAAGGTCCTTTCCTTTCCATGCTTCAGACTCCAAAGTCATGGGCAGTGGATGGTTACTCACTCCAAACGCTTGTACCTGCACTTGTTGACTTCTAAAATGGCTTTCCTCATTTAACGGGGAAGGCCGTTTGAGATTTTCCTGTTTTTCCAATCTTGACTTCTGTCCGTTTTCTGAAACTTCTGATTGTTTATATTTTAATCCTTCTTGAAACAATGAACTCCTACTTATACAACAGTCAAATTCCTCAAGTGTGGCGCTGTTTTCTATCTGGTCAACAGTTGAACCATGAATGTTGTAGAATTTGCAACCAGTAGTAAGATCTTCTGTTTCTGAGTTCGAGCCCGAATAGGATCTTATTCCTCCATTTTCTTGAATGACCGATGAATCAAAAGAACCTTGTGATGATAGCACTTCTTCATCCAAAATCTTACTACATGTCTCCATGAAGCTTGTTCTCTCTACACCTGAATTCCCACTGTTCCTTCGATAATCTGTTGATCCATTGGCCGTCATAGAGCTTTGTCTGTCAAGTGGATGACTGAATATATTTTCATGCAATTTGATGGTTTCATTTAAATTGGCTTTATGGACTTCTGGTTCTTCAATTACTATTTCTGCCCCATCCCCATTACAGTCTCTCTTGCATGACTTCAAAGGAAACCTTGCTGCTAGAGACATGAAGGCAGAACTGCACAGCAGGAAAGTAAGAGAATGTTTATTTGTACTTCAGGCTTTTCATATTTTGGAAACTAGATCTCAGAATGTGATAAAAACTAAATTTACCTTGAAAGGTGATCTGAAACATTTTGGGTTAGGAACACTCCTATTACAGAATCCACCACAGATCCCTTCCATTTTGAGAAGTGCCTATCACCTGCAAGGTTTTACAACATCTTTGGTCAGCATACGTGCAGCCATCTACATGACTCAAATGAGTATATGTTGAAATTTAGGTAATTCTGATTGATACAATTTGTTGTCTTTCATCCGCACAAAATGGCACTAAAAATTCCAAAATTGCTAATGCCAGAAAATTTTACTGTGTATCTTTCATAGAAATATATAATCTTCTATTATGGCAGTCAAGTTCAATTATTTGAACTGCCTATCTTGTTTGAATGAACGGGAATTTTCAGATTAATAGTAATTGGAAAAAAATAAAGCAAATGCAGAAGTCCTAGTACTAATCAGAATATTGGGAGCAAACATTTAACAGGACGTACCTTGTACAAGATTCATTCGTGCTATGAATGATTTTACTCTGCCATGAAAAACTCTCCTCTCTTCTTCCCACCATTTTTCCTTCTCCTTATCTGTGCCTTCAGCATCTTCTCCTTCCTTCCCCATCAACAAATTCCATACCCTGTTTGTTTCTGGATCAAGGTCCACTTTAGGCCGTGATTTTCGTTTCTTGATAAGCTCAAACCCCTCATATGGGACAACCGTTCCAGCTCCTTTGTATATGACAAGTGCATTCTGCGCTTCTCCCTTGGCTTTATTGTTCCTTTCATCAAGAGTGAGACCCTTGAATTTACTTATTATCTCCTCAACAAGAATGAGATCTACCAGTTTTGCTGATGACCCTACATTATTTATCAAGGGGGGTTGATATCATATGGTGAGTAGAACATTTCGGGAAAACTTTTTGCAGACTGAGTTGTTAAATTACGACAGTTGATGAAAGGATAAAGGTTTCTTAGTACCTCTTGTTTTTGTGGACTGCTGGTACTCAGATTGTTCTTTCTGTTCTTCAAGGATCTTTCCTCGTCCAGATGGAACTCTTCTGGATAGATCAGGCTCGCTTTTCTTCTTTTCTGGAACATTGGTATGGGATTCTTTGCCAACTAAACCAAACTGCGATATAGGGGCTTTCTCGGGGATAGTTGGTAGAAGAAGGTTGCAGTTCTTTATTGTGGCTAAGTTATGGACTAGAATCAACTCATTGGTGTTTCCCGTTTTTTCCATGCCTGAGTGCAGTTGGGACGAAATACATTGCTTTGAAGAAGTTAGACCAGCAGCCGTAGAGTGAACATAGCTGTCTGCAGTGAGTTCACTAACCCCAACACTTTTTCTCCTGGCTATGTTATCACTTTGAAAATAAGGGTTGGGCGTTCCACACTCCCTCGGTGATATAAATTGTTTTGCATTAACACTGTTCGTGCCATTTGTTCGAAGTTGTCCTGATCCATGCAACATCTTATACTTCATTTCGTAATGGGATTCATCCGCTTTTTCCTTTCTATTGAAAGCCTGTAGAAAACCTGCCCCATTTGTGCTGCCATTTCTATAACTTCCATTCATTTGGAATATCCCTGGGGATAACAATGAACTCATTGAACTTGCTTTGTCCAATTGTCCCTGCCCGATGGCATGATAGTAATCTCTCTTGGATCCCATACCTTCATTAGAGTGAGGCAAAACTGTTGGTACCGATTGAAGGCGTGTATCAAACATTAGTTCCTTGGTCCCATCAATACTAGCACAAATGTTTTTTCCTTCTGAAACAAATTTGACAGTTTGCTGTGTGGGAGTGTATCCATTTCTGTAGCATTTTTGTCTTAAATCAGCATCGTCCGTATTTTTATTCCTTGTGACATTCGGATTTTCCATCAAGTCCTTTGCTTGAAGTTGTGAGGATGTAGCAGCTGTGATGCCTAGCATCGATATGGAATCGATTGGCATTGTTTTATTCAACAAGGGAGGATGGCTACTTTCAGTTTGTGGTTGTTGGATTTCCGAAGCCAATCCACTTTGTCGACGGGTCTGTGCAGTCAAATTTGTTTCGAACCGACTATTTTCTACATTTGGCAATCTCATGGCTTGAGATTCAAAAGACTTACTTTCCCGTAACGTCTCCTGCTCATTAAGTATCTCAACCTGACTTTCATTACCAGTGTTTTCCAAGTCAAATTTCAACGCTCTTCTGCAGGATTTTGAAGGCCCCACAGCACTAGAATCAGTCTCCTTCATGCAATCTACTTGTTGAATTGCTGCTGCTTTCAGGCCACTTTTGCGTACATACTTCCTTTTTCCAGATGTTCCAGCACTAGGATCTGACTCCCTTGTAGAATCTGCTTGCTCAGTCATAGATTCCTTCTGGTTTTCCTCATCTACATACTTTCTGTTTACAGTTATTCCGGCACTAGGATCAGATTCCTTTGTAGAATTTTCATTTGTTGATTCTGTCAGACTTGTCTTGCGTACATACTTCCTCTTTGCTGGAGTTTCAGCACTCTGGTCAGACTCTTTCATTGAATCTGCATGTCCAGTCACTGGTTCTGTCAGACCTTTCCTGCGCACATACTTCCTCTTCCCACTTGGGTTGTCCTTGGAGTTAATAATTTTTTTACTAGCCGACTTTGGTGTTCTTGTGGGTTTGCCTTCTACAATTACCTTGGGCCTGTGTTTTCTTCGCTTAGGTGGTTTCTTCTGGGGTGTCTTGCTAAGATCTATGCCTTGGTGACTTCCCCTTTCACAGTCTTCTTTTTCTTCTAATTGTGTGGAAATGACAGCTGATGATGAATCGACAATGTTCTGTAAGATTCCGCAATTCTGTTGAGGAACTTTGTTTTTGTCCGATGCAATTAAATTTTCCTGCTTTTCCTTTTCATGAATCGAGCTTTCATCAGCGGCAAAGGTTGGTACTACAGAAATCTGCTCATTCTCCATCTTCTCGGTTTGATCTGGTGCTGCCGGCATGGATTGGAATGAGGTGGCAAAATGGGAGGTTGCATCAACTTCTGTCCTTGGCGGTGAGTTTAGACTGTACATCGGTTTGCAAGGTACAGGAAATTCATCTGTAAAATAGATACTTTTCTCAATGAACGGATTCATTAATGTTGAAAACAGTTCAATTTGATTTAACTGATTCATTGAGATGGGTTTTCCATGGCATTGTAACAGACTGCCCTAATTCATACAGTCGCTAATTCCTAGTGACAGCATAATTGATGACAATCTGCAAAAATCACTTTTGCATGCAAACAATCCAAATTCCTATTTTCTCAACAAAATTCTGAAAAGTGCTAGTCTATTATGTCGCATACCAACAGCAATAGTTAGAGTACAGTATATCAATTGCCATTACTTATAAATTTCTTTGTCAATATATGTGTTGCTCGAAAATAGGGAGATTCAAATGAAACAGATTTAATCACTTACATTGAGGAATCTGGCGGAAGCTATCATTATTTCTCAAGAAGTGAGGACTTGCAGATTGAGTTTGGTTGCAAAACATTGGATTATGCGAGCCGGAGTGTCTCCAGTTGTCTGCTTGAGAATGCAAATTCGGAATTACCACAGTATTCTCGCTGCTTCCGCCTGCAACTCTATTTGCGGGGGCAGAAGCAGAGGCATTTCCTGTTGCCGGAATATTGCCCCACGAATTATCATTCCATCCGGTGCTTCCATTTTGAAGAAGCTGAATGAAGGAACCTGACATGGTATTGATCTCCCTGATCTCTGCCAAATTGGCACTGCCAAAATAATCCCCCTCACTTAGACCCATTTGTTCGAGTGAATCGAAATTCCGAACTCTTCCATTGTTATTCGGGATATTGGGTTCAAATCCAGGGGGAAATTCAGCCAATTCTTGCCAATTTCCTCCTCCAAATTGGTTCCCTTTCTCATTTGATCCTGCTGAGATAGGCTTTTCTGGAGTTACAGGTATCCAAGAATCAGTAGCAAACTGTAATTCTTTTCCTTGAGAAATAAAAAATTCCTCCCCAGAATTCATCCTAGAATCCATGCAAACCCTGTAACAACAACTCCTCCTGATCTTTCTTCCACTGCAAACTCCCAATTCCTGAAAAATTTTCCAGGAAAATCACCAAAACTCGAATGAATTGAAACTATATCCTATCCATTGCTTCAATCAATATTGCCACACCTACCATGCTCGAACATTAAATAACCCAGAAAAACCTGAAAATAAGAACCAAAAAAAAAAAAAAACAGTGCAACAAATCAGCATATAAAATATAAATAAAATGCTCAATTATAACATTTTTTCAGTCCTGGAAAAAACATGGAAACCATGAATAGAAAACATTGTTGTAAAACAGAATAATAGTATCAAAAGAAAAAAACGAAATATTGACTGAAATTAATCACCGTATTAAATGGGGTGGATTTGTAACTAAAAGATATTTGCAAATATCTTCCAAAAAGATTCTTGTTGTTGATAAAATATAAAAAAACAAATGTAACAGCTGATTCAAAGTTTAAAGAACAATGTGCATGAACCAAGTTAAAACAGTGAATCAAATTTGAAAAAATATATATATGAATTCATGCTTAGCTCATCTCACCGATTTGTGGTCTGGGTCAGCTTTGCTTTCAGAGTTTCTTCAGAGTCTAGTCAATGGCGGAAAATTCCTGTCAGTTTTCTCTGAAAAACAAGGAAAATAATAAAAGGAAAAAAAAAAAAAAAAGAAACAAATGAATAAAGCAGAACTTATTTAGTATTTATAATAAAATAAAAATTACTTTGGCCACTCACTTTTGTGGGTTTATATTGTGAGCACCCCCCCTAAAACAGTTATTTTTGTTGACAAGCTTTGCTTAACCTTTGCTGTATTATTATTATTATTATTATTTTTTTAAGTTTCACTTTTAAATCTTTTAACTAATTTCAGAACCTTGCCTTTCCTTGGGAAGGAGGCAATAATTTATGGTACTAAGTGGTCCCAATTTTTCATTTATTATTATTATTATTATTATTACTATGAAACTTTTAACATTTTCTTATATGGTCCATAATAAATTTAAAAAAAAATTTTGAAACTTAATTTAATTAATTTATATAATAATCTTTGAGAGATAGTATTTAGTAAGCCTAAAATTAAAATCTCAACATCGATAATTGTTTATAAATTTAAAATTTTGGATTTGATTTTTTTTGTCATGTAAATTGTGAAAATAAAATGCATATTTGATGAATTTCAAATTCATAAATATGTATGTATTTCAAACTCATCACTAAATAGGTATTTCATAAATACATATATTTAAAAATAATCATGAATTTTACATTATATATGTTTTATAACACTATTCGCATTTTTTTATATACAAATCTAATTTTTTTGAATCTAAATTCTCAAACGCAACTTTAAGAATCATGTAATTTGTAAATTTTTCAAATTTTTTTGAGTATTGAAAATTTTAGACCCTAAATGGTAAGCGACAAAGCTATAAATTTGAGAAAGTTTCTTACCATATTTTGGAAGAACAAAGAATGATAATTTGGTAGGTTTTACGACAATATTTTTACTTAAAAAGGCGTTTTCTTACATATAAAGAGTTATAGTTGTTTATTTTAACACGTCTTTAGGCACAAGTTGATTTAGTAACGTCTTTTTTTTTTTTTGGTAGTAGTGCTCCATATGAAAGCATTCTTTGGTGATAACGCTCCTCAATGACAGATCATCTTGAAGGTAATAGTCTTTAGTGACATTAACTCCCCAACCCTAGTACTCTTGGCAACAATGTTGACGATTATAATAATGCAAGTACACGTATTACAATAAATAATATAGTGATAAAATAGAGTGTCAATATCAAAAGAAATCGTTATTAATTTTGTTCAGTACTAAAGCATAACAACCTAACCTTATTCAAACAAACAAAAAAGTTTATAAACTAAGAACTAAATAAATAAAATAGTAATAAAGAATGTAAATTAAAACTTAGATTAATCAATGGATAAAAGCCTATGATTACAATTTTCCTCAACACTTGATTTAAATCCTTTATAGTCTTTTAACTTAACTAATGATAATAAGTTGTTAACTTAGAGTTTTAAATTATTTATAAGTATCTTTTGATGATCTTATAAAAATATCTTTTCTAATCAAATCACTATATTCTTATATGAATTGAATTAAAAAGAAACTTATTAATCATAGACTCTAAATTAGTTACAATGCATGTAAGTATATTTCTATCTTACATGCAACTCAATTCATTATAATAAATGAATATGTACATAAGTAATTCAATCTATATCTAATTTAACTAATCAATCTAATTATTGACAAAGCACTTAGAATATTAAGCACAAAATTAAGATTTTGGCAAGTTTATCGAGTTGGCATTACAGTCCTAGGTTTCTGGCACTACAGCACCAACTTTCATCTTTGGCCGGTAGTGTTACTGCCTTAATTTCATTGTTTTGCTACTCCTTGGAAGCTCTTTCAAGTTTTGGACCTATAAAAAGGCAAAAATTTTGGATTTTGATTTTTCATTCTAAATTGTGAGAATAAATTACTTATCTTATATATAAATTAGTTAAGATTCAATATGATTATATATTTCAAAGATATAAAATTATGAACTTCAAATTCACAAATATATATAGGTATTTCAAATTCACCATGGAATAGTTACTCCACAAATGCATAAATTTGAAAAATAATCTTTAATTTTACATTTTCATTTGTTTTACAACACAATTGACACAATTTTTATATCCAAATTCCATTTTTGAAATCAAGTTCTCAAACACAATCTTAAAAATTATGTGACTTAAAATTTTTTTAAAAATTTTCTTTTTCAATATGGAAAACTTTAAACCCAAAATAGTAAACGACAAAGCTATAAATTTGAGCAAGTTTTTTTTTCTATTTTTTGGAAAAAATAATTTGACAGGTTTTACAGCTATTTTTTACTGAAAATGGTGTTTTCTTTCATATAAAGGGCTGTAGATGTTTATCTTAACACGTCATTAGGCATAATTTAATTTAGTAACGTCTTTTTTGCAGTAGTGCTCCATAATGAAAATATAACGCTCCTTAGCAATTAATTTTCCTGACTGTAATAGTTTTTAATGACATCGCTCCTAGCCACAAACACTTTTGGCAATAATGTTGTCGATTTTAACCATGTAAGTGCCGATATCACAATAAGTAATAGAGTAATGAAGTATAGTGTCAATTTTATGAAAAATTGTTACCAATTTCATTTAGTACTAAAGTGTAACAACCTAATCTTATTCAAAGTAATGAAGAAAGTTTATAAACTAAGAACTAAATAAAGAAAACACCAATAAAGAATGCAAATTAAAACTTAGATTAATCAATCGATACAAGCCTAGGATTACAATTTTCCTCAATACTTGATTTAAATCTTTCACACTCTCTTAACTTGACTAATGATAATGATTTGTTAACCTAGAATTCTAAATTATTTATAAGTATATTCTAATGGTCTTATAAAAACATCTTTTCTAACCAAGTTAGTAACAAATGACATGTAAGTGTATTCCTATCTTATATGCAACTTAATTCATCATAATCAATGAATAT
>JBBYHK010000006.1:6023823-6072505 GCA_038382065.1 Adansonia grandidieri | reverse complement strand
ATAATAGCCCCTGTCCTCATTCTCCGTTAACACCTTTGGCAATGCGTTGTCTCATCTAATCTGTAACACTAATAATAGAAACGTTATTAATATATAGACACAAGGTTATAAAAATTTCTAAATGTAGATATACAATAGTTAAAGTTATTAATGTTAACTAACAATGCACACATACAAAAAATAAAGAGAAATTAATCAATAATTAAGTTTTACTTTCTAATAATCATCATTGTCATCGTTATAGTCTATAATGTACCCAGGTTAAGTGAGCACGTTTGATTTAAAATGGACAGAAAAAAAAAGTGTTCTTGTTTAGGATTGTAGTGGTCATCGGAATAAATCGCTCGTATGACTATTCTCTTATGGCTACTAAGAAGTAGCCAATAAAATAGACCTGTCACAGAATATTTAGGCTAGATGTGATTGAATATCTATTAAAATCAATCCTTTAAAATTTTAAAATATCTTTTGAAAAGATTGATTTTAAGATGTGCATGAAAACCAACGTAGATAATTAGGTTTGAGAGTCAGTTACATGTGAGGAAGGATTAAAACCCTTGCAATGCCCATAATTGATACCATCTAGCCATATATTATCTCGGACTTGGTTCTTGATTCTAATTATTAAAATTGAATTATAATCCCCTAAATGCTTGTCGTAATGTGTTGAACGTGAATATGGCATGTCAGACTTAAAACAAGTAAATTTCTTTTCCTCTTTCTCGTGTTGAGACAAGACTTATTGCTAGAACAAATCATACACCCTACTTAACCTTAGATAATCATTACAAAACGACTGAAATACATACAGTCGGCACCAATCTATTTTGATAGTTTGAGATTCATCATCCATTGGAGTTTGTCTTTTGAGGGTTACAAAACACTTGAAAACAAACTCTAAAGCCGACTTTGAAAACCAAAGATTCATATGAAAAAGGTTTGAGAGTCAGTTACAAGTAGAATGAGACATGCTTCCTCCACGATGCTCGTAAATCAATACTTATTAATCACATGCTACCATAAATTTTGATTACATTTGCTTTTAATTTTTTGATGTTCAATTATAATTTCCATACTTGAAATTATTTGAAATTGATGTTATTTTTTTGGTTTCAAGTAAATTAAGTTTCAATAAATTTTATAAATCAAAATATTTTTCATCTAGAAATCTTGGAGGAATACAAAAGTTTTATTTCTTAGTAAAATTTGACAATTTCAATTTACTTATTTAAAAAAACTATTCCATTGTTTAAAATAATCGATAAGGTGACTTCCATATACTGAAGCACACCTATGGACTATTTTAACTTAGGGATACTGGCTCAGAATTTTTTGAAAACATATATTATAATTGATAAGATCATACTAGATTTTTAAACATAATAACACCTAAAAGGCTATAAGTGATATGCATCAACACGAAAGTTCTTGCATGACCTTAATGGACATGTTTCAACATGAAGGTTCCCACATAACCCTACACTCAATTTCGAGGTGCTATTGCCTAAATAACCTTAATGGACATGTTTCAACATGAAGCTTCTCACATGATCCTAAATTCTATTTTAAGGTACATTGGCTTAAATACCTCTAAAGGACATTTTTCGACACAAAGGTTCCCACATGATCTTAAGGTGATAGAACTTCCCATAATGACCTTGAATTAGGTTGAATTAGGTAGAATACTCTAATGGTCCTAAAATGCATGAAAATGCTAAAGTGACCTTAGATTATATAACATATCCTACATAGCCTTAAAATGCATGAAATCACAAAATAGTCCTTAAAAAATGAAAAATGCTTAAAATAAGCCTAAAATGCATAAAATTGCATGAATGGTCTTAAACCATGGAAAGTTACTAGAATGACCCTAAAATGCATGAAATTGCATAAATGGCTTTAAATCATGGCACATTACTAGAAAATCCCTAAAATGTACGAAATGACATAAAGGTCCCTAAGTCATGGAAAATGACTAAAATAGTGCTAGAATGCAGAAATTACATAATAGTGAAAAATGCATGAATTATATAGTAATCTCTAAAAATGCATGGAATGACATAAAATCCTTAAAATGCATGGAATAACATGAAATATTGGTTTGGAATCAACCATAATCATGGTATTTAGATTCAAGTTGGCCTTAATCAGATGCTGTAGGAGATCATATCCTATAAGAAGAGACTTAAGTTGGCCTCAAGCAGCGTTAATGGAAATGGCCCAGAACTTAATGAGTTATTGCTACCATAACTAAGACTGAAAAGAAAATTGAGATGCTATTAGGCTTATGGCTCTAATACCATATAGAAGCTATTGATTTATATAAGAGGCAATGTATTTCTCATTGAACAGAATTGTGATTTATACAAGTACATGATTGTGATGTGTGCAGTCAATTTACTAGAATACATATGTTAAGAAAGAGTAATGAACAGATAATTATGATAGCTGTGAGAAGACCTAATTATCTACTAAAGTTTAAGATATTTATTTGTTGACAAAACTAACATGGTGATGTGAAACCCCAAGGCTAAAGAACCCGAAACCCTTTAAACACACACTTTGACAAGAACATGAACAAGAAGAAATTCCCAACCCTAATGAACCCCCAATCAATTATATAAAAGGAAACACATATGATAGGGTTGATTTGAAAACAAGAATAGAATTCACCACAAGAAATTACCTTGATAAGAATTATATTCTTGATGCAAAAAACTCAATATTTTTCCAATAACCAAATCTGCCACACAATGTTCATTCTGAGGTATTTATACCCCTTGAAAATAAAAAAAAACCCTAGAGATATAAAAGGCCTTTAAACATGAGCCTCCCACCAAAATAACTAAAGCTTAAACGTAACATCTCTAAAATACAGCCCATTAAGCCTAAAGGTTTATATTAAATGAACTAAAAGCTAATAAAAGCCCATCTCACCAAAACAAGCCCATAATGAATTAAAAAGAAGCTCACATGCAAAATACAAGTAGTAGGTTGCTCAAAGCTATTCTTCTAACTTAAAATAATTAATTAAACAAGAATTAGAGTCTTCTTGCAAATTCAGCCCCATTTGATTAGATATGATGCCATTGGTCTTTATTGTCTCTTGAGATTCCATGCTATCTACAATTCTGCCCATGTAGGATTGAAGTGCTTTTTTGAACTTCTTAACTCTTGATCTTCTTACCGGTCCATTCGACATTGCTAGCTCATCTTTAGTTCCATTCCTCTTGTAATGTGGACCATGGTTGTGCTCACATCACATGGTGTGATCCTCAAAAGTAGTTGACTGCATGGATATGTTACACTATAGGGGAATGCAATTTTAGCTGCATTTTTTTGAACTTTTAGTGGTGTTTTTAAAAGTTGCCAAAAAAATAATGACGTTTAAAGTATGTTGGGAAATGTAGCAGCATTTATTATAGTAAATGCCGTTGAATTAGAGGCGTTTTATATGCCTTTTACTGCGCTTATAAATGGCATTAAATGTTTGGATTTCGCAGTTAGGAAAAAGATATTAGCAGTGTTTTTAGAAATAAACATTGCTAAATTTCCAAATTTAGTGGTGTTTATGAGATAGAAACGCCGCTAAATACTATCACTTATAGGCATTTAGTTTTATAAAACACAACTAGATATTAAAATTTAGTGATGTTTATAAAACGAAAAAGCCACTAAATTGTAATAGTTAGCGACATTTTTCTCTTGAAATGCTGCGAAAGGTGTTTTTGAATATTCATAAAGCGTCAGTTTTAATAGAAAACGTCACTAAATTTGCAGAATTTATTACTTTTGAAAGTTTTGCTTTCTTTATATTAATACCATGTTTTTGATTTCCTATATAATTCTTATAAATATTATATTCACAATAATTGATAACAGAAATTACAAAGAAAATAATGTCAAAATATATAAAAACATTAATTTATATTATAAAAAATCTTTATACAATAATTTGTCCTAGTTGAAGTACAGTCGGTAGAAACCTATTGTCCATAACATGATCGTTATCATATGAGTCACCTAACAACAAAATATATATGAGATTAACATATATAAGTAATATATATATATATATATATCATTAAGTTAAGTGAAATAATTTAAAAGTAAGATATTATATTACCTACGATGGCAGATCTTGCGAGAACTTTTGTTGCATTAAATTCATTAAAGACTCAAACTTCGATTGGAGTTGCTCGTATCTTTTTCTTTCTTTTACTCTTGCTTCCTCATGTCTGCTTCTTTTTTTTTTCTCTTGCTTCCTCCAACCTAGCTATCTATGCTTGTCTTGCTGCTTCTGCTTCTTCAAAATTCTCTTGTATGGTTCTCATCTCATGTTTCAACGTCTAAACTTCTTGTGTAGAGCGAGTTTGTGAATAACTATATTGTTGAGCACTAGCAACATATAATCCGAACCTTAGAATGAAAACACAACCTAAAACCCAATTGGATAGAATTGGAACCCTAGGATCGTCTTCAAAGTCAAGCAAAGAGAATTTGACCCCAATCAAACCCACTGATTAGAACCAGTTATAACAATCTTGATTTCCACAAGTTACCTTGATAAGATCAATTTGAGTTCTTGTTTAAAGAATAAAGAAGAAGTTCTCACAAAGTGAAGAAAGTCTCAATATTTTTTTCTATTCAAATCTAATCAATTACATGAATAAGACTGCTTTATATAGGCCTAAAATCTGTAGAGTCCTAACTAACAAGAAAATCCTAATCAATAAGGAAAAGTCTATTCCTAATCCTAATCTGATTAGAACTTATCTAAATAACTTAAAATCCTAAACACAATCCTAATAAATAAAGGTAAAGTCTACTCTTTATTATAATTTGATTAGGAATTATTAAATAAATTAAAAAAATAAAAAGTCAAATTCTTATAAAAAAATCTAAAATCTTAAACTATAGGTCCATGAATACATGCAAAATGGGCTCTATTCATCTTGGACATGTGAATTGGGCTCCAAGCATTATTCTTTATCTTTTTTTAGCCTCAACACAATGTAGAAAAGTGATCAATCTTGAAAATGCATCTGATTCATCTTGAACAGCCTCATTTGCTTGCATTTCCATTATTAGTCCTTGCAAAGCTTGTGCTATGTGTTTAGTCTTTGCCCTAGTCATTGGACCTCTAATTCCTTGCAAATGATCATAAAAATGGTTGGAAATAGGTGTTTGTGCAAGTTGATCTCCATCATTCCCCCCTCTTCGAAAGTATTCATCCTCGAATCACCTACATCATATAAAGATAAATCAGTGACATTAAAGGTAGCAATCACATTACCATAGCTGCTTAGCAAATCCAGCTTATAGGCATTGTCATTGATCCTTTCTAACATTTGAAAAGGTCCATCTCCTCTAGGCTATAACTTTGATTTCTTTTGAGCAGGAAACCTCTCCTTACGCAAATGAACCTAGACCCAATCTCCAGGTTTAAAAACGACCTTAATACGCCCCTTGTTGGCATGCCTTGCATATTGCTCATTCTTCTTGTCTATGTTAGCTCGAACCTTGGCATGCAAATCCCTAACAAAATCTGCCTTGTGATTTCAAATACTTCAAGCTCTCATGATTAGAATGGATTATGAATTCCTTTGGCCATAAAGAGTGCTACCATGTTTGTAGTGTTCTCACTAATGCATACAGCTCTTTATCATAAGTAGGATAGTTTAATGCTACCCCACTAAGCTTTTCACTAAAATAAGCAATCAGTTTGGAATCCTGCATCAAAACAACTCCTATTCCAATCCAGATGCATCATATTCAACCTAAAAAACTTTATCAAAATTAGGCAAACATAAAGGTGCATTTATCAACTTATCTTTCAACGTATTAAAAGCTTTCTTATGCACATCATCCCATTTCAACATATCATTCTTTTTAACAAGTTCATTTGAAAGTGCTGCAATAGAACAAAGTCTTTCACATGATCCTTTGCAAGGAATTGGAGGTCCAATGACTAGGGTAAAGACTAAATACATGAAACAAGCTTTGCAAGGACTAATTATGGGAATGCAAGCAAAAGAAGCTATTCAAGATGAATCATATGCATTGCCAATATTGATCACTTTTTTACATTGTCTTGAGGCTAAAAAAAAGATGAAGAATAACGCTTGGAGCCCAATTCACATGTTCAAGAAGAATGGAGCCCAATTTGCATGTATTCATGGGCCTATAGTTTAGGATTTCAAATTTTTTGGTGAGAATTTGACTTTTTAGTTTTTTAATTTATTTCGATAATTTCTAATTAGATTATGATAAGGAGTAGACTTTATCTTTATTGATTAGGATTATGTTTAGGATTTTTAAATTGTTTAGATAAGTCATAATTAAATTAGGATTAGGAATAGACTTTTCCTTATTAATTAGAATTTCCTTATTCAGTTAGGACTTTATAGATTTTATGCCTATATAAGGCAATCTTATTCATGTAATTCATTAGATTTAAATAGAAAAAAATATCTTGAGAGTTTTTTCACTTTGTGGGAACTTCTTCTTTGTTCTTTAAACAAGAACTCAAATTGATCTTATTAAGGTAACTTGTGGCAATAAAGATTGTTATAACTTTGGTTCTAATCAACGGGTTTGATTAAGGTCAAGTTCTCTTTGCTTGACTTTGAAGACAATCTTAGGGTTCCAATTCCATCCAATCAGGTTTTAGGTTGTATTTTCATCCTAAGATTTGCATTATTTGGTATCCATAGTATGTGGATGGTGTTGGACCTATTCTGATACCTTGAACCCATCCATTTCTTTCTTTTCCAGCAACATCAATAAATATTCATTTTCCACATCATGTATAACTGAGTTATTTGATAGTGCAATAGCTTGATATTCAGTCATTTTTTCCTTTGCTTTTTCCTATAAAACAAATAAATTAATATTATGGTTATAAACTATGTTTCTAAATTAAAAAAATAGTATATTTATTTTAACATAACATGATTTGATGTGTCTCAACATTTAAAAAGGAACCATCTTTCTTTATGTGAGTTAATTGGAATAGTTCAACTTATTCTATTTTTTCACCTCGCTCCACTTCCTATAAAATAACATTTAATACAATATTTATATTAAATTGTTAAAATAATAATATTTTTTTCTTAAATTTGGAAAACTTACTTTCTCATATGCTTTTTTAGCAAAGCTTTTTAAACCACTGGTGTGACTATATTTTTGTTGCCTTTTACTAGAAAGTCCTACCAGTTCTCGTTCCTGTACATTACTCAAAAAACATATATAATTATATATATTATAGGAAATTGTATTATAAAAATCACCAAATACTTATTTAAAAACATTTTTGTACTTCTCCTGTCTTCAAATACTAGAAGTCAACAAGTTTTTAATACTGCCAACCAACCACACCATGTGGTACATTTTGTTTTATGACAATAATATCAATATTTCAATCGAAGTACTTCTTTTTCAAGTTATGCTTAGAATCCTTCCATTTTTCCCTACTGACTTTAGAACATACGATGTTAGAATATCCAAAGCAAATCACTGTTGAAATGAAAGAAAATTACAAAGTTAGTTTCCATTAGAAATAAAATTCTTAAGGTACTGCATTGAAAGTACTATCAAAAAATTTATACTAGTAACTCAACAAAGTCCAAAACCTTCAGCTTGTCTTTTTTTGGCACTTCATGCCATGATTCATAATAGATTGGTACCTTTCTCCCATTTCGAGCAAATCATACCTAGAAAGCCAGCCAGTACTTGTGCTTTCGGACTAATTGGTTGGTTATCACTATTTTTAGAGACAATTATACGTTCATCAGGAGGTAGTTCCCATAACTCTTTCATAGTAGTATGACCTTGAGTTGTGCATTGCCCAGTACTATCGACTACAAAAAAAGGCAAATAGGATTAACAATTGTAGAACATCGAACAATTAAAATAAGTAAGAACTTCTATGGCATTTAATAATGCCTCTGTTCAAATTAGTATGAATTGCATTCTCTATAGTCCTATTTCCTGAAAGGTTATTTGGGATTGTTGAAGAAGGTGCAATCGAAGCATCAGCGGGCTCTAGCTTTGAATGAGTGTGAACAATATTCAAACCCTTCAATCTTCTCCTTGGCATATTATCTGCAACAATTTTAAGTTAATTACACTAGTATTACTCATAGTAAAATGCAATATGTATCAAATAATAAAATGCCAAAAATATTAAAAATATATATAACAAATCAATCGTGATATAATCCTACTAAATCTGCATTATTCATCAAGGTTCATAAATGTCTTCATTGATATCTTCACGAACCCATTGAACTTATGTGCTAGTACAAGGGATATTTTCATCCAAGTTTTGATCGGCAAAAGGCAAGCATTCAACTCTTTGTTCAACATTATCTTGACGTTCATCACCTATATTAAACAAATCTCTATGTGTTATGAAATACAACATACCAACTCTTATCATTCAGATCTTCAAGTTGAAAACTTGCTTTACTTGAGATGAAAAAACATATGGCTCATCAATCAATTATTGGCCAATGTGAATTAATTAAGAGAAATTCACCATTGTAAATCCAAATTGATCTTTTTTAATACCTCTAGGAGTATTCACATCAGCCCAATCACATCAAAACAACATGACCTTCCACTTGCCATAATAATCCTACTCAATAATATCATTAATAATTCCAAAATAGTCAACATTTCCCTCTACAAGATTACTATCCCTAGCACTAGCATAGCTTGTAGTTAAAGAAGTAACAACTACTCCACTATTTTGAGTTCTTGTAAATCATTCACATGATTTGGTACGAAATCTAAATCCATTGATGATGAATGCACTAGATCTTTTCATTATTTTGTTCGGCCTTTCTGAAAGACGCTTTACTTCTCCACTAACATCCCTTTCACTCCAATCCTATCACAAAACATGAAAAAAACACATCATTTTTTGTGTAAAACGGAGAACAACATACTAAACATAATGACTTTAGATAGAGTTGTATTACTCATAATTTCCCATAACCACTCTTGAAAATTTTCTATAAATAACTTATCAAGCTCATAAAGATGTGACCTTTGAGAATGTAGATGAGCTCTCAAGTTGTTTCTGTACTCATTATGAACAAAAAATGTGTTAAGTTAAGAAAGAAAAAGTTTTCCAGGATATGTTTGTTAAAAAAATAGTATACTAAAACATGCATAGCGATTCCATAAAATCATGGTGGAATAGCACATATCAATGCGCTTGTGTCAAAGATTTATCATCTAGTTCTACAACTTCAACTTTGTCGATTGGTTGCCCAAAACTTTCAAATAAGTATGTCTCGGCTAAGTTATTATGTGGGAGCCAAACATTTCTTGTCTGTCTATTAATTTTGCTTCAACATCTTCCAAATATCTTGTACAAAATGTCATACACTCCTCCGCTAATATCCTTATGCAATTGAACCTTCTCGATAACGTTTGTTTCAACAATAAGATTTTAACTTCCCTAAAAATCTATAACATAATATATAACAATATTAGTGTTTGCACCTAAACTCTAAGTTAAAGATAGTAGTACATTAAGCTAATAATATAATACCTCTCTAATGGGTACATCCATCGATAATAAACTGATCTGCCGACTTTTGCTTCATAAGGTAGATGGACAACTAAATGCATCATTGTGGTGAAGAATGACAAAGGAAAAATCTTTTCTAAGTGGCATAAAGTTAGAGCCACTTGATCTTCAAGCTCTTCGATCTTGAGAACTTTGCCACAAATAGCTTTCATTATGTTACTAAGTTCAATTATACTAGAGGTCATAGGTTTTGACATGGAACAACGTAAAACAAATGGAAGTAAGTTTTGCATTAAGATGTGATAATCATGCAACTTTAAGGAAGAAAACTTTTAATCCTTGAGATTTACACATCTTGATATGTTTAAAGCATATGCATTTAGGACTTTCATATCTTTCAATACCTTACAAAACACATATTTTTCCTTCTTGGACATTCCAAAGGACGTAGGCGGTAACCTTGTTCTTTCATTAGGAAGTATTTCGGATGAAGATCACGATGAATTCCGATGTCAACTAGGTAAGCTGACTCTTTAAGCTGTCTTTTATTTTTCTATCCACATTAAGAATTATTGAAATTATATTTTTGCGAACACTTTTCTCTATATGCATCACATCAAGGTTATGACATAATAAAATATGCTCCTAATAAGGTAGCTAAAAAAAACTTCTTTTTTTCCATAAATCTGCCTCATTTGTATCATCTTCTTTATTTTCCTCCTCATCACTCTGATTATCAACATCATCATTTTCATACACCTTCCTAGATCTTTTCCTTGATTGTGTGCTACTTGCTTGATTGGTCTTTCCGTAAGTGAAATTGATATCTTTCAACATCAACAAGATATCAAAACCAATGGTAGGCTCAGATGCTTCTTTAAACTCTTCAGTTCCATCAAAGATATGTTTTTGGAATTAAAATCTATAGACCTTATCTAACCACTGACGATGTCCCATATAAGAGAATTTATTTTTTTTTATATAACCATTTTGAACATGTTTATGCAGCACAGTAAGGACAAGCATAATGACCTTTGGTGCTTCACCTTGAAAGATTTGCATAAGCAAAAAAATCATTTATAGTCCATAGTAAAGTTGCATGTAAACGAAAGTTCTTTCTTTTTAATGCATTATATATGTCAACCCCTTCCCATAACTGCTTTAACTCTTCAATATGAGGTTGCATATAAATGTCAATATCATTCTGTCGACCTTTCTTCCCAAGAATTATCATAGATAAGATAAAGGAAGATTATTTTCATGCAAATGTATGGAGGTAAATTATAAGAAACCAAGATAACAGACCAGGCACTATAAGAAGTACTCGTCATCTTAAATGAATTAAAACCATCATTTTGCAAGCCAAGCCTTACATTTCGAGGATCATTAGCAAAGCATGGAAAGTTTTTGTTAATTGTTTTCCAAGCTAGAGAATTTGCAGGATGCCTTAATAGCCCATCATCAGTCCTTTCATCAGGATGTCATATCATAGATGCGAATGATTTTGAGGACATGAAAATTCATCGAAGTCTTGGTGTTAAAGGAAAATGCCTCAAAATCTTTCCAGGCTTCTTTTTGAAATGTGCTTCACCTTTAGGCTCAAGCACATTATCTTCTGTATTTTCATCCAACCATCGACTGACCACAAACACGACAAAATTATTGATTTCTTCTATCACTCCAATACAACATGCAGTTATTTGGGCAACTATAAATTTTCTTGTATCCAAGGCCTAAATCTTTTATCATCTTTTTAGCATCCTTAAAAGACTTAGGGATTTTTGCAAAAGGAAACATTTCTTTAAGAAACTCTAATAATAGTGTTAAAGAATTTTCTATCCACCCACCTAAGCATTTCAAGTGAAAAAGACGAATACAGAAAGATAATTTTGAATACTTAGATCCCTCATAAGGTTTTTTATTCATTTTATCAAGCAACTTATAAAATTTTACTGTTTCTTTGTTGGGCTCTTAATCATCTACTTCTCTTTTCATTTCAGCAAAATGGTTTAGTCTACCATTGTTCTCAATTAAATTTGAACCTTCTGGTGTAGAAGTTTGGAAACTATGGCTATGCATGTTAAATGCATTTTGCAACATGCCTTCCATGTCATCTTGTCCAATAGACTGAAGTTGGCTATTACAAATGGAACTTTGAGGAACTCTACAAGATGATCTAGAAGGTATGTCTCCATGAAAATACCATCATGTGTACCCCGAGAGAAATCCAAAACAAATTAAATGTTCATAGAAAATTTCATGCATATGCCAATCAATATTAGCATACCTCAAACAAGGACATAGTATCTTATTATCTTCGCTTGCACTATGAAAAGCAAAGTTAAGAAAATTTTGTACTCCATCCATGTACTCTTGATTTAGCCTTGACTTTTGCATCCAACCTTTATCCGTTCCCTTCTTGAAAGAGTCTAAATACAAAAATAATATGTATATAATTATAATTTAATATAGCCAAAATCAAAAGAAATGATAATTAAAAAATTAGCTAGAAATTAGAAAACACAACAATCCATTTAAAGCATTCTATATTCATAACAACAAAAACCAATAATGTCATGATACCATCACATTTCTTAACTCATTCCATGCATCAAGCATGATTTATGCTAAAGCTTATCGAATAGTATAGATTCAATAAATGTTATGTAGTGTGCTTAAACAACGCCTTAGAGATGGACATATCTTAGAAACCATGATGTCATCCTTCAAAAATTAACAAGAAGATTACAAACCTTAAAGCCAGATCTCCATATTACAATTGCTATTGACCAGAACTGAGGATAATCTTTCAACCAAGAAATAACAAATGATCTGCCAATCTGTACAAGAACATAATAAAATGAAAATTGAAAAAGACATGTTAGAAATAATTAAGAATCGAAAGTAAATATTAATCATTAGTATATTTTTGGTTATCCCATTGTTGTTATTATATATATTTATATATATTATATAACAAATATTTGGTAAGTATAATTGAATTAAAAGAATTAATTCTAATTTAATAAATAAATTATATAAAAATTAAATTAAAATTATAATAATATAATAAAATTTAAAATATTTAAGTAGCTTGATGTTAAAAGATCACTCTTTATTAAAAATTAAGTATTCAATTACAAATTTTTATTTCTATTTTAATTTATCTTTTCTAAACTAAGATAATATTTAAAAAGTTTAGATAGTTATAATTTTTATTAATATATACATATATATATATATATACACACACATATATCCAATCTAATCCAGAAGATTAGATAGGTGTTCAATTCTTTGATAGCAAATGCAGAAGTCTGCATCCATTTTAATAACCAAGTGGCAAATATTATGTAGATTTAATTAATATTATTTGTGTTGTTCAAAAATCAATAATAATAATAATAATAATAATAATAATAAATCTAATGAGATCAATTTTGACCCCACACTGTGGTGCTGTTGTCACCACTACCATTTTACTAGAACCCAAACAGCAAAATTTTTAGTCACACAGACACTTAACTCAAACTGTAACTTTGGAAGAAAAGCAAATGTCAAGGCAATACATAAATAGGGAGATGAAATTGCAAAAAAGAAGACTTCAAAATTTTCAACATAAATTATAAGGGGATTTTTCTCGTCATAGATCTATACAAAAAGACTACAAGTTTTACCAACAAAATGGTCTTTAAAATCATTTTTGCAAGTTCAAAAGAAAACTTTGTCAAAAATAGCAATTTCAGAATTCAGAATATCACAAAAGAATGATTTCAAAAAAGAATAATTATTTCTTTTATATTATAATTGATAAAAAAAGTTATTTTAAATCAACCAAAAATAGCTATTCTAGATTTAAAGAATACGAATATATCTAATAGCGGATGCATCTTCACTAGGAGTATAACTTCTTGCAGCCCGTAATGCCTTTGCCTTCTGCCTTACTTCCTCATATGAACACTTCGTGAATCAAAATAAATTAAAAAAATTTGAACATTTTATCATCGAAAGACCCATATTTTAAACAAGATTATCAACACAATCTGAAATGATCGAATCATTAAAAAAAAGACTTACTATAAAAAAGATAACCAGCATAGCCAATAGCTCTACTAACAGTCACGATGAGTTCGTACTTGAGAAAGCTCCAAGATTTCCTTCCTAAAACCTGTGGTGGAGTTATCGGCACCGGCAAAGGAGGAGTAGGAATGTCAACTGATCGGGGAGGATGGATTGTGAAGGAATGATCATTTCTTTAGAAGGATTTGAAGAAGAAAAACCACTCCAAAGCTTAAAACCCTTGGGAAAATTATTTTTGATCAACAATTACTTGAAATTATTCGAAATCTAAGAACAATCAAGGACATTTTTATTAGGGTTTGAGTTTCTAGGAGTTTTGTTTGATAGGGGTTTTAGTAATTATCCAACAAAAATAAACGTTATATGGAAATACCCAAAATTGAAATAAACAAAGAAAATATTTATTAAAATCAGAACAAACCCAATTGCAAAGAAGGAAATAGCCGCAATATTACTGCTTTCATAGAACATGTAATTTGAATATTTGTCTATTTCAAAATTTTCCAAACGGGTTCATATTTCTTCTGAGCAGAACAAAATGCATATACCAAAATCGGGGCTACTAAACTTGGAGATTAAACGACTCTACCAGTGTTTCTACTTTTCAGCAATCTGCAACATGGAGATTAGGCACCAAACTCTTTAACACTTAGCCGACCCAACCCTACATCAATCATCAATCATTAATCTAATCCCTATTTCTAGAGAGAAACAAATGTACCCAGCGGCAAATTAGGAAAGGAAAATGAAACATAAAATAAAATTTAGAAGTAAACAATTTTTACCTTCTAAACCTTAATGCTAGAGAGATAGAAATAAACCCAATAGCTAATAAAATTAGGGGAGAGAAATGAATGAAAGAGAAATGAAAGAAAAATTGAAAAATGGATGACTAAGAAAGGGTTGGAAAGTAAGTAGTGTAATTAAACCTTTAGCAGTGGTTCACTAAAAAAACACCACTAAATTTTATCTAATAGTCGCATTTCAGTAATAAAATGCCACAAACTTTTATTTAATTGCGTCGTTTAACTAAAAATGCCACTACAATATGGCCAATTTTTTTGCACCTAAAAAAACACTGTGTAATTTAAAAACTAAATTAGTAGTGTTTGTTATTTAAAACGTCATGAAAATTATAAAAATAGTGGCTTTTAGATATAAAACACCATTAAAACCTTCCTATAGTGGTGTTTTTCAGAAAAATGCCACTAGTGTTTTAAACAAATGAATCTTGTGGCGTTTCTTTGTAAAGCGTAAGAATGCCACTATAGGCAACATTTGCTATAGTGTTAGCATCCTTAATATTAACATGGGTTTTGGTTTGGGTTTAAAATTAAAATTCTTTTAAAATGGATTTGGTTTGTAATTGTTTTAAAATAAGTTTGGGTTGAAATAAAAGTCCAAAATAATAAAACAAAAATCAAATCCAATTATTGGTTTTTTACCCCTTTTTTTTTAAATTTTGGTTTTCTTGTTTTGAATGATTAACAGAATTTTTGAAATAAAATATAATTGAATCATCAGACCAGTTGATTCCTGATTGAACTAGTTAAACAAACTCGTCTGATTTAGTTTTCAGAACATTAGTTTTGACATGCACTTAATGCAAGCTAAACAGAACAATGAAGCCAAATGGAAGTAAACCTGCTTTTGTGTTAAGAAAAGCATGTTCTAAACAAAGCTAAACAGAGCAATGAAGCCAAATGGAAGTAAACCTACTTTTGTGTTAAGAAAAGCATGATCTAAACAAAGTTACGAAGCCATCTTAGAGAAATAATAAGAATAATTGGCTTAAAGAAATTAGGTCTTTATATTTTGGAAGCATGATTTGTAAATTTGGCCTATCGGGCGTTTATGTTTTAGCAATTATGTGTTTGTAATTGAATAAACTCCTACCATAATGATTTTTTATCCCTAAATAATTTTCAAAAGCAAAGAAAGTCACCATCATTCTTTTTCATTTAAGTCTGATTGACCACCTAAGAAAATTAATCTTTTTTTAATAAAAATTTAGAATCAATTAAAATTTACAAGAAAGATTTTTTTTTACAAAAATAAAAAAAGTTAGGTTCGTAAGTATGGTTGCACTTAAGGAATGTATTAAAACCCACAATGCTCATTTTAAAGAAAATGAATGAAAATATTTTAATCAAATTTTAATTATTAATTATCAATAAAAAATATTGATAAATGTATAATCATTAAACTGACTAGCTTTTTAAACACACACAATTGCACATGAAACTTTCTTCAAGATTATATCACTTAGAAAAATGAAGAAAAAAGGTAATGTGTAAAAGTGATTACACTTAAAAAGCTATTCTCATAAGTGATTTTAATATTTTTTTAGTTAATAAATTAACCTACAGAGACAAATATTTGGAAGAAAAAAAGAAAAATAACATATCTAAACACTAACAAAAAAGCAATCTACCATGGAAGATTAAAAAAGGATTTGAATGTAATGAGAGAAAAACAATAAAACAAATATTTTTAGGTGTCGAGACATGCCCTGGCACAATACTTGAATCGCTCGAATGGTGATGCACACAGCTTAAAATGATTCACCTTTGGGTTATCCCTTGGTCAGGATTTGGATTAGGCATGATGAGATGATAGCAAGGGGAATGATTGTCACACGAATCATTCATCCAATCGGTCTTGGATGTCTACTATAAAGTGGTCGAAGACTTGGAGTCACCACCAATCATTTTGGGCTAAGCGTAATCAGATGCCTCTTGAAAATGATATTCCTAGTTACAAAAATTAAAACATCAATTTCAAGGTCTACATGGTCCAAAGATTTGGCAGTGGGCTTCAAGAGTCGCTTATGCATTGGGAAGGATTAGCACCCCCATGACGCTCAAGATCGATTCCCAGCCGTATCTTACTTTGGTTTTGGTTTCTTAGGTTTTAACTTGTCATTATTTTGATATAATCCCTTTTTAATGCATGAATTTTGTACATAAAAATTAAACATTGGTTTTAAGGAAAAATTTAAATCATAAATATGCCTTGGAGATGTGGGGGACATAGGGATTTTTTTTGATGAAAATGATCTTTGAATTTAATTTTTAAAATTATTTATTTTGTGTCAAGCACCAAAAAGACACTGACGTAGAGCATTGTCTTATAGTTTTCAAAAAATGATTTGGAAAATTGGATGCACAATGGATACCACAAAGAGGAACATGTTAGTAAGAAGAAAAAGAATAATATAATAATATTCCATAAAAATAAATACATAAAAGCATAAAAAAGGAATAGTCGAAATGTATCTCTTTATTATCTTTAATTATTGAGGAATAATCAAGATGAAAACTTTAAGATGCATTTAGACTTGGTGTTCACTTAAGGTATAGAAAAAAGGTTTTCGATTAAAAGGCCTGAGGAAGTCCATGAAAAAGAATTTGGATTTTTTAAAGTGAAAAGCAAGGTTAGAGTATCCCAGTGGTAAAAATTTTAGTGGTTTTTAAAATTTGAATAAAGTTTGTAAAAAGAAAAGTTAGAGTATCCCTAAAGATGAAAATTTTAGAACTTTTTAAAAGAAAGAACATATTTTTTAATAAATATAGGTATTTTAAAATTGAAACAGTAATTTGAATAAAAGATAAAATTGATTTTTTTGTTTAGCCTTGATCTGAGCCTCATGGGACCTATTTTGTGACACTGAGCTTTATGGGAAATTAATTGGATGCATTTCAAGACATTCGAAAGTATAAAAAAAGTAGTTTAGGAAATTAGTCTAATTTTTAAGTCCAAAAGTAGGGAACAACATCATGCTATCACCCTTCTCAAATTTATTCCAAGTTTATCTGGAGGCTTAAGGAGGTAAACAAGGTACCTTTAGAAAGGTAACTGGACGAGAATTAATATAAAAATATTTTGAAAATCCTAGAAAATTGATTTCTATGTCGAATAAAAATTTTGAAATTGAGTTTGTTTCAGCACTGGCAGCGCATGCAGGGGAAAGGGTGTAATGAAATTTAAAAAATTACTTTGGACTCAATTGGAATTGTTAAATTGCAAACGATACCTTTTTAGAAAGGGAATTTAATGTTGCTTTTAGGAAAAATATTTTAAAAATCCTAGAAAATCATTTGGTGGGTAGAAATGGCCCAAAAAAAATGTAAATCATTGAGTCTAAGGGTTCCTAATGGCAGAGTTTTGAAAAATCATAAGTCTCTCACTCAAAATGATTCAAGGGCAAACGAGACACTATTGAAAAGGTAATTCAATCCCATCTAAGGAAAAAAATTAGAAAATTCATGAAAAATTGTTTAGGGCCTTAAAATGATTTTTCAAATTGTGACTATAGTTTTGTTAGGGCAAAATAGGAGAGTTTTTTTTTTTTTGGTTTTCGGGTTTTCTAGGACTAGGCTCAGGTTATGGACATTCAAATGTCTATAGCAAAGAAGGTCAATGATAGAAGCTTCACAAGTTCACTCGCACAATTTTGAAGTAGTTTTGGATAATGGAATAGCCCATTAGCAAGGGGTATTAGACCTCACATTTAAGGCATAAAAATTATAAAACAAGTAAAAAAGCTATTCTATTTTGAAAATCAGAATGTTTAACCTCATTTAACCATGAGTCCAACCATGGAAAGCTTGATTTTTCCCCAAGGTTGGACTACTAAATAGTGAAAACATTAGATCTACGTTAATCTCTTTTTATCAGAGGTAACATAAACTTAACTTAGGGGTTTCCTACAAATCAAATTTTTATGGCATGCAGGCAAGCATCTTGCCAAACATATTATGAATTAAATGTGATATACATGAAGATAAACATGGACAGTACATTTAAACAAACAAAGATGACATTTTACAATGAAAAAGATGACGAAATGCATGGAAATGACAAATAGCATGCATGAAAATGTTAGCTTCATGAATGAATCAAGAACCATGCCATGAAAGGTGATATAAATACGTATAAGCAAGGAAAATTTTGGTGGAATTTTCAAGTCAGCATTTTTATGCCATAAAACATACTAAAATTACAAGAAAATGCAGGAATATGCTCAAAACATGTTAGGATAAACATTCGAGCATGAGTTAAGCATGTAAAAGTGAATAAAACATGAAAAGAAATGCAAGAATAGGGGCTATTTTGATGGAAAAGATAAAATATGGCATGTTTGGTCATCCAAGCAACACTAAAGCTATTAAAAGATCATCATAGTCCTAGGACTAGCATATCCAAGGCCATAATAATACATAAGAGTCCAAAAATGGTCATGGTAACATGAATGACTTACTATGATGATGCAAATGATGAAAAATAGAAAATAAATAGAGTAATGTGAGGAAAATATATCAAAAAGCCTTGAACCTTAGCCTTTCCTTTGAGCAATAGCTTTAAGCTCACTTTCCCCCCCCTCTTTCCTTTTTTTGGCAAAAAAAGAATGAAACAGCTAGCTCTTTGGTTATGGTATTGATGGAAGGGAGTTTTGAGGGTGAAAATGAAGGAAAAAAGGTTTTTTGGTGGTGGTTTAGAGGAGCCACAAGAATATGAGTGTTTCAGAGTAGAAGATGGCTAAAAAATGTTTTTAAAGAGTTTTTGAATAAAGAAAAGCATTTCTAGTCTACTGAGCCTCTTTGTTTTTACATGCACATTTTTAGCCAAGGTTTAAGAGCCAAAAATAAGGATATTTTTTAATTTTTCTCATGTACCACATAACAGACCTAAGTACTATGCCCAGCTAGCTAGATTTCTATTGGCTGCATCAGGTAGGGTAATGGAGCATGAAGGTTGAGGGATTTTATAAAATGGAGAAAAACCAAACATGCCCCCAAAGAAACCTTGTTTTCCATGAAAGTGTCCCATTTTCTAATCATTTTAGGCCTAAAAAATTCATTTGATCTAACCATAAGTCTAATACTACGGCCTGGTATAAATTGTGATGACTTTTTATGCCAAAAATATGTTTATATTAGATTTTTAGATCAATGGTGCAAGGGCTGAAAATGGAATGAATTCGGCAAAAAGCTTATTAGTATCGATACAGAATACTTTGTATTGATTCCAAGAGCAAATTTTTCTTTTCACTATCAATACAATAGGCTTTGTATTAATATCGAAAGCAAAAATTCCTTCTAGTCTTAAGACTACATAACCTTTTTTCAATACCTATATATCGATACATTTTGGCCAAAAATCATGATTTTAGCTATGATACAAGCCTGTATTGATACAAATCACCTTAAAATTGGTACAACACCTCAATTATCAATACTATGCCTTTTGGTATCGATACAAATAGCAAGATTTTGAAATTTTGAAGACATAAAGCCTTGTATCGATACCAAGTGTCCATGTATCAATACTTACATGCATAAATGTGCTTTTATGTACCTTTGGCTATCTGAACCTCTTACCATGGCTAGGAATGATCAAAGATTGATTCGTGCTTACTCAAATGACATTATGACATATCAAATGCTGCCCTTTGATGCATTGAATATTGGCTTGGACAAAATAGGGTATTTACAGCTACCTTACTTTTAGTTGTTAAATATCAGGAATAAGGCAAAGACAAATAGACATTATTTTATCCAGGGCGAGATAATGCCTCTTAAGTGCTTGCAAAAATGAGATTTAATTAATGTTTCACTTTGATGGGTATAATCTATTGGTGATAATTTTGATGAAAGTTGTTGCCACATACATGCTTTTAAAACTTTGAAAGATCGGAAGGGCTTAGCGCACATGACTTAGAAAATGTAAAATGGTGATGGTTGAGCCTTTAAGTTATCCCTTGATCAAGATTTGGATTAGGCATAGTAATATAAAGGGGAGAGAGAGACTATCAGGCGAATCACTCATCCACTTGCTCTTGAATGGCCACCAGGAAGTGGCCATAAACTTGGAGTTGCCACCAATTATTTCGAGCTTGGCAAGATTAGATGCCTATTGAAAATAATATTTCAAATTATGAAACTTGAAACATCAATTTCGAGGTCTACAAGGTCCAAAGATTCATTAGTTAGGTTTAGAAGTTGGTTACATGTGGGGAAGGATTAGCACCCCTACATCACTCAAAATTGGTACTCACTATCATATGTCACTTCAGTTTCAATTTAATCGATTATATTTTGTCATTATTTAGATATAATCCTTTCAAATTATAGATCTAGGTTTTGAAAGAAACTTTTATATCACCTATGCATCATGAAGCTATGAGAAGTATAAGGATTTTTTTTTAATTTTTAGATTAAATTTTGAAAATTATGATATTCTGTATTAGGCATTGGAGAGATATCGACACAGAACATTACCTTTTAAACATTTTCTTTTAAAAATAAATTTTAAATATGAATACATGATAGTCACTATAAAAAGGAAACGTGTTAGTAAAATGAAAAAAATATAA
Organism: Adansonia grandidieri; assembly: GCA_038382065.1. NCBI lineage: Eukaryota > Viridiplantae > Streptophyta > Magnoliopsida > Malvales > Malvaceae > Adansonia > Adansonia grandidieri. The sequence goes on along the minus strand of JBBYHK010000006.1, from coordinate 6,051,503 downwards.
ATGATTTCATAAATGAATAATCACAAACAGAAGAACGAAAATGAAGAGACGATCAAAAAGTATCTCGTGATTATCTTTGATTACTAAAGAATAACCAGGATGACAATTTGAAAACATTTTTGGATTTGGTGATAATTTCAAAACAAAAAAAGTTTTAATCAAAACAATCTAGAGAAAATTATTCGATTTTGAGGTAAAAGCAGGGTTAGGGTATCTTTTAGAGTTAGGGTTAGAATATCCCCATAGATAAAGATTTTGATATTTTACGAAAGTAATTAGAAATCTCGAATATACTTGAAAGAGAAAATTTGAGTTTTCGATGGAAATTAGGATTAGAGTATCCCCTCAGAGTGGTGGCACTGAAGTATCCCCAAGAATGAAAATCTTTTATGTTTTTAGAAAAAAGATATTTTGAAAAACAAGATATTTTGAAAATAGGAAATAAAAAATTTGAATAAAATAATTTTGTCTTAAACCTTGATCTAAGCCTAAAGGGCTTATGTTGTAGGAGAGCCAATCAGATGCATTTCAAGAAATTTGAACATCTCAATGAGGGCAATTTGGGAGACTGGGTTAATTTTAATTCTAGAGAAAATAGGAGACAATGTCACATTTCTTCCTTCTTGAATGCATACCGAGTTCATCCGATGGCTGTAATGGGTAAATGAGGTACCATTGGAAAGGTAACTCGATGAGGATGATATAAAAATATTTAAAAATGCTAGAAATCACCTTTTAAGCAGAATTAAATTTTAGAGTTAGGCCTGTTTTGACACTAATAGCATATACAAGGGAAAGGGCATGATAGACTTTGAAAAATCATTCTGGGCTTATCCGAAATCATAAAATCATAAACAATACCTATACGGGGAGGGAATTTTATGAACTTTTCGAGAAAAATATTTAAATAATATAGGAAAATCATCTAACAGGCCAAAATGGCCCAAATAGAATGTAATGCACTGGATCAAAGGTTTTGGATAGCTAAGGATTGAAAAATCATAATTCCCTTATCCTGGATGATCTATAGCAAAACAAGATGGATCTAGAAAGATAATTTAATGTCCTTTAAAGGAAAAATAATAAAAAATTCTAGAAAAATCATTTATGGCTTGAAAATAATTTTTTAAACTCAAATGACAATGCTATCAGAGCAAAAATAGGGGATTATTCGATTTTTTAAGCTTTTTGGGGTCAAATTCGAGCTATGGATGTCCGAACATCCGCCACACAGGGAAAAAAATGACATGGGCATCACGAGTTCATTCCATAATCTTGGAGTAATTTGGGATAATGAAAGAACTCATTGACTATGCCACTATGATGGTGTTAAACTCAAGATCAAGGCTTAGTATATATTTAATTAAAAAAGGATATTTTTGTTTAAAGAACAGCATCGTTAAACTTGTTTTACCTTGAATCCAAATTTGAAATGCTTAATTTGTCCCCAAGATTAGAAGACCAATTTTACAAAAACATTAAATCGATGCTATTCTCCATCTATTAGAAGTAGCAGGAACTTGGTGATGTTTTTTGAAAATTAGATTGTTAGCAAACAAGTAAGCATCTTGACAGAGATGTCATGAACAAAATACAACATACATAAAGATAAACATGGATAACATAAGCAAACACATAAAATGACATTTTAACATGAAATAAATGATAAAAATGAAAGGATGTGAGAAATAAGATGCATTAAAATGATAATCCCATGAATGGCATCAAAAATCATGCTATGGATGATAATATAACCATGTTTAAGCAAAGAAAAGCTTGTTGAGATGTTCAAGACAACATTTCTATGCCATTTATTCTATATCAAACTATAAGTATTTTATTGGTTCATAAAAATAATCACCAAATTAATCAAAGATACCAAGACAAAAACTATATTGATAAAAAGAATTTTGATGAATCCTTTGCAAGAATAAGACTTCTTAAAATGCAAAAAAATCCATGAACATAGTCAATGCATACTAGGAAGAACATTCAAGCATGCATCAAGCATGTGAACATAGGTGAAACATGATAGAAAATGCATGAATAAGGGACTACTTTAATGACAAAATGGAAGAGAAGATGTTTGGCCTACAACGTAACATCAAAGCTTCAAAAGAACACTAATATCCCAAGATTACAATAGCCAAGGCAATAATAATGCATAAGAGTCCTAGGATGGTCATGGTAGCATAAATGGTTCACTAAAATGATGCAAGTGCTGGAAATGAGAAAGGAAATAGAGCTAGGTGAGAAAATATCCCAAATAAACTTGAACTTTCCTCTCTACTAGAAGAGGTGACTTTAAACTTAGTTTTTCCCTTCTCTTTGCTATTGTTTAGCAAGAAAATGATGAAAAGAAGAAGCTTTTTGGTAATACTCTTGATGGTGAGGCATTCTAAGGCTGAAAGTATGTGAAAGACTAAGTTTTTAGAAGTTTTGGCAATGGTTTGGAGAAACTATGGGAATAGAAGAAGGTTAAGAGTGAAAGCCAATGGAATAGTGTTTTGGGAGTGTTTCTTAGGGTTGAAGGTTGCTAGAGGTTTTTTTGAGATTGCTAAAAATTGATTTCCTTTTTTTCTCTCTATTAAACCAACGTTGGTCTCCCCTTTTAAATTCAAGGCCTAGCTAATGCTTTTTGGAGACAAAACAAGGGCATTATGGGATTTTCCTTTATGTACTAGGAGATAACTCCAGTTACTATGCTTAGCTGCCTTTATTGCCATTGGTTCTATCATGCAGAATAGTGGTGTAGAAAGGCTATGGCTGCCTGCAACTTGAGAAAAGCTAGACCTGCCCTTTAACAGGCCATATATTTCATGAAAATGACCTTTTTCCATTAGTTATTTGGGCTTTGAAATTTGTTTAAGCCTAATTATGAGCCTATAGTTGAGGCTTGGTATGAATGATATTGATTTTTAAGCAAGAACATGTTTGAATTGGATTTTAAAAGGCGATAAAATGGCTCGAACTAGTAAAAAATGCCTTAGAGTACCAATACAAAGCATATTATATCAGAACATAATGCAATTTTTACCCATGAGTATCGATACAATGAAGTGTATTGATACCAAAAGCAAAAAATTATTTTTAGTCTCGAGACTTGGAGGCCTGTACCGATAGTCCATGGATTTGTATCGATACTCTTACTTGTGTATCGATACCAAGAGCAAAACTTTGGCTATTTTTAAGGCTTGTATCGATATAAACATGATGGGAATCAATACATCTCATTAGACCTTGAGACCAAATCCTCTTATATTGATACTACACATAGAAATTCAAATTTGTTGCAAAGTAAAAGCCTTGTATCAATACTTATACACTAATATAACTTTTATAATTGTAGTGTACACAACGCTACTAAGTATTCTCCTTTTGAGGTGGTCTATGGTTTCAACCCAACTATACCTCTTGATTTAGCACTAATACCAATTAGCGAGAAGAGTTGTATAGATGGAGCTAAGAAGGCTCAAATGATGAAGAATATGCATAAGAAAGTTAGAGAATAGACTGAGAAGAAGACTAAAGCTTATATGAGATCGGCAAATGAAAGAAGAAAATAGGTTCTATTCAAACCAGGAGATCTTGTTATCTTCGCAAGGAGAGGTTTCCTAATCAAAAAAAGTCTAAGCTAATGCTGCAGGCTAATGGTCCTTTTAGGGTCCTTGAGAAGGTAAATGATAATGCTTACAAGCTTGATTTACCCAAAGAATATAATGTGAGCACTGCATTTAATGTTTAAGATCTTACACTTTGTTTCAAGGACACCCTGGATGATAGAGATGGTGTGGATTTGAGGGCAAATCTTTCTCAACAAGGGGGAGATAATGTGCCACATCATTGTTGGCCCAAGTTAGAAGGCCTAAAGGAGGAAGAGTTTGAGTATACAGGCTAATCACATAATTAAGGGCTAAAAAAGTTAACTTGGTGCATTATGTACTCAATAAGGAAGATCCTTGAAGATTCTAGAAGTTTTCTTAAGCAAGAAAGTTAGCAGCATCCAAATTAGGAAAGTTTTGGTGCACAGATTATTACTTAATCTCTAAGGCTTTCAGTTCTTTTTAGAAAGGTTTTAATTCCTTTGCTTGCAAGGAAATTAATTCTCTTAACTATTTTATTTTCTTTGTGAGTAAGCAATATCTCAATTAATCTTAGGATTTAGTTTTTTTTTCTTGTAAAGGCTTTTGGCCAATCCTTTACTATAAATAGGGGACCTTATGCTTGTTTTTGGGGTAGCCCGAGTTAATCAATGAAATTGCTAAATATTTTTAGTTCTTTCCCTTTTATTTTAGTCCAAGTTAATAAAAGTGGCATCCAACTCTTATATTGATTTTGGCAAGGATTCTTGTCAATCAATCAATCAATGTTTATTCCTTCCATTCGTCCAACTTTCAAATTTTAGATTTTTATTTTTTCCTTCTATTTTTGTTTTGAACCATTAGAGATCTATTTCCACTGAGTTTTATTCTGATAAGGCTCATCATCACCACTTTAAGGAGATACTCTAACCCGATTTTCCATTGAAAACTTGAATTTTCTTTTTTAGATTTATTTGAGATTCCTAATTATTTTCTAAAATCATCAAAAATTTTCATTCATGGGGATACTCTAACCCTGCCACTTTGAGGAAATACTCTAACCCCATTTTCCACTAAAAGCTTAAATTTTTTCTTTCAAATACATTCAAATTCTTAATTATTTTTCTTAAAATATCAGAATCTTTATCTTTGAGGATACTTCAACCCACCTCTTCAAAGGGATACTCCAACCTGCTTTTACCTTAAAATCCAAAAGTTTTCTCTTTTTTGGATACCCTAGATTGTTTTAATTAAAACATTTTTTGTCCTTCAAATTACCACTGAATCAAAACATGTCTTTAAATTGTCATCCCTATTATTCTTCAAATATCAGAGACAATTATGAGATACATTACGATCATCCCTCCTTTTTACATTCTTTTGTTTATGATTGTTTGTTTGTGAAATTATTATATTCTTTTTCATTTTACTAACATGCTTTCTTTTTGTAGTGGCTGTCATGCATTTGTATTGAAAATTTGTTTTTAAAAAAATCTTTACAAGGAAATGTTCCATGTTGGTATCTCTTCAGTGCCTAATATAGAATATCCAAATTTTCAAAATTTAATCTAGAAATTATTTTTATAAAAAAAATCCTTATGCTCCTCATACCTCTATGGCGCATAAGTGATACAAAACTTTCTACCAAAACCCAAATTTACAATTTCTACAAATGTTCATGCATTAAAAGGGATTATACCTAAATAATAACCAAGTGGAACCGATCAAACCAAAACTGAAGTGAGATATAGTTAGCGAGCATCAATTTTGGGGGTCATAGGGGTGCTAATCCTTCACCATGTCTAACCAGCTCTTGAACCCAACCAATGAATTTTTGGACCTTGTAGACCTTAAAATCAATGTTTTGAGTTTCGTAAATCGGGATATTATTTTTAATAGGCGTCCTATCATGCCTAGCCTAAAATGGTCAGTGGTAACTCCAAATTTATGGTTACTTCATGATAACTTTCCAAGATTAGTTGGATGAGCGATTCGTCCTATAGTTTCTCTCTTCCATATTATTATGCCTAGTCTAAATCCTGACCAAGGGATAACTCAAAGGCTCCTATGAAACACCATATAACTTTTAAGTTAGTGCGCCCGTTTCGAATTGTCTGAAGAGAAAGGAAAAAATAGGTATGTAATGATAGCTTGGCGACTCTATTGGGGAAGATTAGAGAGTTAAGCCTATAACTAGCTATATCTCACTTGATTCTTGGCTTTTTTTAATTCCATCATTATTTTGCTATACTCCCTTTTCACTTTTATTCACTAATTTTTTATCTTTCATGGTTTTTACCCTATGATTGTTAGGGACTATTTCTTTCCTAAATAAATATCAACTTAAATAAGTATGGTAATATGGGAGTAAAACAAAAGGTTTGATTGTTTCCTTGACAGACTGTACAACTGCATGTGCATTAGATTCCCACCAAACACCATGGTAAGGTTACAGTCCTAATTACCAAGAGGAAGTAAGCCTACTGCCTTCATGAGTATCCCTTCATATAGGCATGGCAAGATTTTTCAGGGTGTAAATTACCTATGTCTCTCATGACTACCCCTCTGTATTTGCATAAGGAAGTACATGCAAGGGGTCAAACCCGTTCTGTCCAACCCATAATAGGTCTAGGATCAGGGTGCCTTGAAGGTCCTCACCAGATGGAGGAGTGATTCGGATACCAATTTAGCATCCATTTAAACCCATATAGTGAACCTATGACCCAAACTATATCAAACCATAGCAGAATGTTGCTAGAATAACTCGAAGAATAAGGTCACTTGAGGAAACACTTTTTACCTTCACTCTTATATGCCATGTTAGATAGGTGATAATAGACATTGTCACTCATATTTGTTATATTATTTCATGATCATTATTAGTGTATGTTGTTGTGTTCTACAGTTAACCCTCTTCAATAAATGGGTGATAATGAATAGATGTTGTCACCTATGATGCCATATGTCACCTTAAAGAAAAAGTCAGATCTGACCAAAATAAATGGTTATGCTATCCAAATGATGGCTTAACATGTACATATTATAGGTTTTGATGAACAAACATCACCACTTAATTGGTCAGTCCAGACCTTGCGACGTATTTGCCATTTTGCTAAAGGCGATTTTAACTCGGACACACCGTTATGCTATCCATTTATTATCACTTGTTGTGTTTGCCCTGTAGCATTATATCGCCTATTGTCGGGGCAATTTTTATAATGCATTTTTGTTGGTACTTTTATATATACCCTTATTTTTATGATTATTATTTCATGTGGTCACTAACTTGATTTTTTCTTATTTTCCTATTTGATTTATCATTATTTCATCATAATTATCATCATTATGGGACAATTGGTCAATGTTCATTGTTCATCAAGGGGTGTCCATCATAGAGCAATAGTCAACTTTAGATTTGAAGCCTTTTAAGAAAGTTTGAGCGTGGTTTGAGCGCTAACAACGTGAAAATAAGGATGTTCTCAAACCCGAGTTTATATCAATGATGCACGAAAGGTTCAAGATAGGGTGCCATCAGAATGATTGGCATGATTTAAAGTATGTATGGAACAGTTGGAATAATACTAAAAAAGAATTCTTCACGAAGAGATATGGAGACATAGCCCTTTAACTCCAAGTCCATTTAGATGTTGGCCTGTTGCAAGTAACATCTCAGTTTTGGAACCCAACATATCGATGTTTCATTTTCAATCATGAAGATTTGGTCCCTACAGTTGATAAATACACTTTGGTACTCAATATCGAGAGGGCCAAGGCAAATAGAATCTATTGCAAGGCTTTGCACCCTCCAACTTTTAAGAAAAGATTAGCTTAGGGGAATGAAATCTTAGATCGAAGATCATATTAAGATGAAGTAGAACAGTAAGTTCATCTTATACACCAGTTTGAAAGAAGCCATAGCAAGTACTGTTAATATAAAAAAATCCAGATATCTATGCTTTGGCGATTTATGGTCTGGTCATATTCCAAGGCTATGTTAAGGCTATGGTAGCAGATATTTTTCCTTGATTGTGCTGCAACATCAATCCTGCATCGGCCATCATTTCCAAAACTATTCGAGCTCTTAGTTTATGCAAAAAAAAAGTGTACGAGTCACTTCATCGGATATGCACCATTTTTCACATCTAGCTTATTAATCATTTTTTGTCTAAAAAAAAAAAGGATGTCGTACAACTTCTTACCTAACTTTAGCCCTATCTCCAATGTCTTCGAGAAAAAATGTCCTCAAGACAAGTCCGAAGAGCAATAGATCCAAAAATTTCAAAACCTTAGTGGAAAAGAAGTGACATGGAAAGCCTCTTAGTTTTTAGCATATATAATCATATGTCAATGCAGAGATTATAATTATGTGCCACTCATGGGGTTATGGGGAAGCACTAGTTATGCACCCATCCTAGTCCTACAACAATTTCAGTGTTGACAATTTATTCCTTTTATCTAAGATGTAGACTAGTATGATTTTAATTTATGGTAAGCCTGATTACATGTCAAAAGTTCAGCTAGCTTTCAATGCTTGGAGACAAATCTATCACGTGGAGAGGTATTGGAGAAGAAGTAGTATGACCCTAAGGTATGACAAGTGAAGGATCTATCGCATCAATGACTCTTAAACTTTGTCTACCATTGGAACATGATAAGTATCAGTTGATAAATTTTTTTCTGAAATTGAATTGCTTAAGTGTAAGTTCGAATAAAAAAAAGTGACTTTGCTAAGGAAATTACTTGTTTAATAAAAAAATAGTTAATTAGAAACAAACCTCTACCTCTATGATGGCGAGGTGAATAGGGTTGTCAAAGAGAAAACCACTTCAAGAAAGATCTTAAGAGTTTAAGGAAAACTTATGTGGCCCTTAGTAAAGCAAGCAGGTCTTGACACCTTGGTAAGTTGTCAGTTGAGTGGGAGGCAGAAATCGCTACCTTTAAGAAAGAATTACATTAATGTAAAGAAGAAGCTAGGATCTATTAGAACCCATGGCCTTACTTCAACTTACCAAAAGACGAATAGATTGCTAGAAGCTTAAGTCTGAGATTTGAAAGCAAATCAGGTTGAGAACAAGAATTTGACACTTAAAATTCAAGATTTAAAGCATTCTTTTCAAGCTCGCTAAGGCCATGTTGATGAATTAGTGAGAGCCTTTGAACAATGAGAGCAAGAATGGCTTTAAGTGGTTAATCATGCATGCCAAAATTATCAAGACTATCACCATCATCTCATTAAGTAGATTCAAGTAGCCTAATTAAAAGTTGAGAACATGGTGGGCATAGCCCAATCCTTGACATGTGATATCTTGCCCATTGGAGCCCATGAACAAGAGTTGTTATATTTTACGAAACATGTGATCAAGCAATATAACCATGGCAGGCATTTCCAAATGTAATCGGATATAATTGGGATATTTTATTGCTTTAAGGAAATATGATATTAATAAAGCAACTTCCGAAGTCCAATTGTTCCACGTGTTTTTGCATGACTAATCTAATCCTTTTGCTACTTTATGTGTTTATGTTAATCTTCATCTAATTGCATACCCCTCTTCACCTTATCAAACATGTTCATAGATACATAATAAAAAGTTTAATCTAGCAATAATCTAAAGTGAAAGTGCTCTAAAACACAAAACCTATACCTCATATGTATAACACTCGCAATGATCAAAAAATAATGAAAAATTATCACCAAGCCTGCATTGAGAGACTTAAACTCATGCATAAGGAGTCTTAAGAGCAATCACTCCATAACAATAAGGAACTCTAAGCCCAGATTATGGAGTTGACTAAGCTACTATCTGAAGCTTAGAAGGAAAAAAGGCAAACGAGCATAGTCAATATGGGTAAAAAACTAGCTAATCCCAAAAGCAACTTGAACAATGGTACTAAAGCCACCAATGCTCAAAAAAGGTCATTGCATCGACATCATCGAGTAACAAATATCCCATCAACTCAGCCATTTATTTACATTAATCTTGTAGTAGCATCCTATCTGGTCCAAAGATCTCAGGGTGCAAGCTCTTCATTAGTGAGGCCTATAGTCCCATATTTCGATGAGCAATAGAATAAGAAAAAGTAAAAAAGTCCCTTGGAAAATGATACAAGCTTAGTTACATACTAGTTTCTGAGCTACTGAAGAAAATGACAAATTTGGGATTGTAGACGCAAAATCTTTAGGACTGATTTTCATTCTTATCATCTCACCTAAATTCTAAGTGTCAGATTTTGAAAAGTATAATAAGACTATAAACCCTACTACCCACCTTTGTATGTACTGTTGTAAGATGGCCGAGTATAAAAAAAATGTTGCTTTAAGAATAATCTAATTAGGATAGTTATCCAAAGGTATATAAGGCTTAATTATGTATGTCACCATATGCTCCCCTTTAAAACTTTAGATGATCCAAAAGTCATGGTGCACTCGACTTAAAATAAGTGATGGTTGGTTGTGATCGAGCCTTTTAAGTTATCCCATGATCAGGATTTGGATTAGGCAAAATAATATGAAAGAGAGAGACCGTCAGGTGAATCGCTTGTCCAATTGAGTCTTAGTGGCAACCATGAAGTGGCTATACACTTGAAGTCACCATTGATCATTTTAGGCTAGGCAGGATTGGATGCCTATAAAAAATAATATTTCAAGTTATGGAACTCAAAACATCGATTTCAAGGCTACAAAGTTCAAAGATTCATTGGTTGGCTTTGAGAGTTGGTTAAGTGCGGGAGTTGGGTTTAGGCATGCCCACAATGCTCAAAACCGATACCTACTAACTATGTCTCACTTTGGTCTCGATTAAATCAGTTTCATTTAGTCTTTATTTAGATATAATTCCTTTTAATGCGTGAAGCTTTATAAATTTAGTTCTAGGTTTTTTCTTTCTTTTTAAGGAAATTAGCTCACCTACATGCCTCAGAGATGCAAAGATTATAGGGATTTTTATGAAAATAATGTCCAGATTGGATTAAAAAAATTTAGATGTTCCATGTTAGCCATTGGAGAGATACCAACATGGAACATTGCCTTGTAAGCGTTATTGAAAAATGAATTTTAAACATCAATGCATGATAATCACTATAAAAAGAAGGGACGATCAAAATGTATCTCATAATTGCCTTCAATCATTAAAGAATAAACCGGGATAACAATTTCAGAGATTGGTCTAGATTCGGTGGTGATTTATGGGTCAAAGATGATTTTAATCAAAATAGTTTAAGGCATTCAGAAGAGAGAAAATTTTAGATTTTTTAAGGTAAAGCAGGTTGAAGTATCTCTCAGAGAGGTGGGATTAGAGTATCCCCAAAGATTAAGTTAGAAAAATATTTAGGAATAAAGAAAAATTTTTAATTAACAATCAGGTTGGAGTATCCTTTTGGAGTAATGGGGTTAGAGTATCCCCAAAAATAAGAATTTTTGATAGCTTCAGATAAGGCTTAAGAATCTTAAAGGTAGATCCTAAAAGAAATTTTAAGTTTTACGTTGAAAATAGGGTTAGGGTATCCCCTCGGACTAATAGAGCTAGAGTATATCCACTAGTGAAAATTTTAATATGGGGGAAAAAAGATATCTAGTATGAAATCATTTTTGTATTTTAGCTTTGATCCGAGTCTAAAGGGCTTGTGCTATGAGGGAACCAATCAGGTGCACTTCGACACGTCCGAATGTTTTGATATGAGGAGATTCAGAAATTAAGTTAAAAAACAAGGGATAGCATCATGTGCTCTCCTTTCCTGAATTTATTTTGGGTGCATTTGATGGCTTATGGGGTAAACGAAGGACCGTTGGAAAGTTAACTTGATAAGGTCTAATGTAAAAATATTTCAAAAATCTTAGAAAATTACTTTCTAGGCAAAATTAATTTTTGAATTTAGGACTGTCTTGACATTGGAAGCATGTACAAGTAAAAGGGCATGATGTACTTTGAAAAATTGTTGTAGGCTTATCCAGAATTGTTAGATCATGAAGAATACCTTTTCAAAAAGGGAGTTTTGTGAATGTTTAAAGAAAAAATGTTTAAAAATTTCATAAAATTCATTTGATAGGCCAAAATGGCTTAAACAGAATATTGCATGCCGGTTTCAGGGGTTCCAAACAGCATAGGTTTGAAAAATCATAACTTTCTCATCCGGGATGATCCAAGGGTAGACAAGACATAGTTAGAAAGGTAATTTGATACCTTTATGGGAAAAATATTATAGAAATGAAAGAAAAAATTTTGTGGTTAAATAATGATTTTGTAAATTTGGACTACTATGATACCAGGAGAAAAATATGGGATAATTTGATTTTTTGGGTTCTTTGGGGGTCGAACTTAAATTTTGGATGTTTGAACGTTCATATCACAGGGCAGAGAATAACATAGGGCATCACAAGTTCATTTCACAATCTCAGAGTAGTTTGGGATGATGAAATAATCCGTTGACCATGCCATAAGGGTGTTGAACTCAAGATCAAGGCTTAGTGTTTCTTGACTAAAAAAAAGGGTTCCTTTGCTTAAAAACATCTTTAAATTTGTATCAGCATGAACCAGAGCTAAAATATTTGTTTTATCCCTAAGATTGGAACACCAATTTCATAAAAACATTAAATTGATGCTATTTTTCATCTATCGGAGGTAGCATGAACTTAACTTAGAGAGTTTTCAAAAATCACATTTTTAGGAAATAAGCAAGCATTTTAATGGAGATGTCATAGACAAAATGTAGTGCATACAATGATAAACATGGATTAAACATGCAAACATATAAAGATGACATTTTGACATGAAAATGGGTGACAAAAATGCAAGAAGATGACGAATAAGGTGCATGGTGATGATATGAACATGTTTAAACAAAGGAATAGATGCTGGAGTAGTCAAGACAGCATTTTTATTCCATAAGACTTCTTAAAACACAAGAAAATGTATGAACACACATAAGACATATTAAGGTGACCATTTAAATATGAGATAGATATGTGAATTTGGAAGGAAAATGGTAAAAAATGCATGAACAGAGGCTGTGTAATGATAAAAATGTAAGTATGGTGAGTTTATATATCCAAAAAACATTAAGGTGTCAAGAAGGTCATCAAGATCCTAAGACTACCATAACCAAGGCACAATAATGCATGAGAGTTTTAGAAAGGTCATGGCAGCATGATGGACTCACTAAAATGAAGTGGATGATAAAAATAGAAAATGTATGGAACAAGGTAGAAAATATACTAACAAAAGCTTAAACTTTCCTCCTCTCTTAAAGTAGTGACTTTAAGCTCAGTTCCTTCCTTCTTTTTGCTATTATTTAGAAAGAAAAAGATGAAAGGAAGAAGCTTTTTGGTAATATGGTTGCTCGTAGGGTGTTTTAAGGGTGAAAACGTATGATAGGTTGACATTTTAAAGGTTTTCTGGTGGTGATTTTAGGGAGCTACGGGAATGAAAGATGATTAAGGGTGAAAGGCAATGAAATAGAATTTTTGGTGGGTTTTTGGAATAAGGGATTGCTGGAGGCTTTTTGGGAATGGATCCACCCTTTTTTGAGATTGTTGGAGAGCATTTTTGAAAAATGGCTAAAAGATTTTTTCTTTTGAGATAGCTAGAAGTCCCCTCTAAATTCACTGCTTAGCTAATGCCATTAGGAGACAAAGCAAGGGCATTTTTTATCTTTCTCTCCTATACTAGGGGACTTCTCCAACTACTATGCTCAGCTGATTTTTTTCCTATTGGCTTTACCATGCTGAGCAGGGAGGCAGAAAAGTTATAACAGCCTGCAACTGGATATATGCCTGCCATACCTTCTTAGAACCATATATTTTATGAAAGTGACCCTTGTCATTAGCTATTTGGGCTCTCAAAATTGGTTTAAATCTGATCATAAGCCTATAGTCAAAGTTTGCAATGTTTGAATCATATTTTTGAAGGCTAAAAAATGGTCCAAACTGGGCAAAAATACCTTGATGTATCAATACACAAGGTATTTTTTGCCCATGAGTACTGATACAATAAGATGTGTATCAAAACTAAGAGTAAAAAATATTTCCAGTCTCAAGACTTAGAGGCCTATATCGATACTCCATAGATTTGTATCAATACTCATGCTTATGTGTCGATACATTTTTCCAAAAATCATAAATTTAGCTATTATCAAGGTTTGTATCAATACAAATAAGTTGGGTATTGATACTACACCTCAAGTATCGATACCAAACCCTCTTGTATCGTCACTACATGTGAAAATCAAGTTTTTGGTGATGTAAAGGCCCTGTATCAATACTTATACATTAATACAGCTTGTGTGTACTCGTGGCTTTCTGAGTTACCTCACCTTGGTCACAAACAATGGGAAATTGATCTGTGTATTCATCTGAATAACCCTAGTGACACCATGAAAAATGACTTTTAATGTCTTATTTTGATATTTTCCTTTAATAAAGCCTATAGGCATTTCAAACTTTCCTAAAAAAATTTTTATTTGGCATCCTATCACCTAACAATGCTTAGTGACATGGCACCTGACAGTTGTCCCCTAATTTTATTTTAATTTTTGATTTTGTCATTGTTTAATTGAGTCCTAGGGTGCCAAAAATGAGCCAGACAAAATAAAGTGTCTACAGCTACCCTCTTTTCACCGTTGCTAAATATTAGGAACATGATAAAGACAAATAGATACCATTTTGTTCAAGTAAGATGATGGTTTCATGTGCCTACAAAAAAGTAAAGAGTTATTTAGTATCACATCGAAATGGGTTAAATATACTTGCAAAAAAAGAGATTTTAATGTGTTTGGTAGTGTTTGACCTCTCTACTAGGTTATTTTTCGGGTTTAACCGCAAATAAGTGCCATTAACTTTTGTGGGCTTTGAGGTAGGTAAAGAAAGACATCCAATTCTTTGTGGACTAAGATAGATAGGTGCCATTAGCTTGTGTAGGCTTTAAGGTAGGTAAAAAAAGGCGTTCAACTCTTATGGACTAAGATAGACAGGTGCCATTAGCTTGTATGGGCTTTAAGGTAGGTAAAGAAAGATGTCGAGCTCTTTGTGGACTAAAGTAGACAGGTGCCACCAACTTGTGTGGGCTTTAAGGTAGGTAATAAAAAATGTCCAACTCTTAAGGTGGACAGGTGCCACTAGCTTGTGTGGGCTTTAAGGTAGGTAAAAAAAGATGTCCAGTTCTTTATGGACTAAGGTAGATAGGTGACACCAACTTGTTTAGGCTTTAAGGTAGGTATGAAAAGATGTCCAGCTCTTAAGGGATAGGTGCCATCAACTTGTATGGGCTTTAAGGTAGGTAAGAAAGGTGTCCTGCTCTTTGAAGACTAAGGTAGGTAGGTGCCACTAGCTTGTGTCAGCTTTGTCTCGATAAACATTCTACTCTGTGAGGATTGAGGTAGGTAGATGCCACCAGCTTGTGTGGGCTTTGATAAGCATCCTACTCTTTGAGGACTAAGGTAGGTAGGTGCCACTACCTTGTGCGGGCTTTGATAAGTGTCCTGCTCTTTGATGACTAAGGTAGGTAGGTGCCACTTGCTTGTGTGGGCTTTATGGTAAGTCAGTAAAGACATCGTGCTCTTTGAAGACTAGAAGGAAATGAGTTTGGATACACCTCTTGGGTGATTTTTTAATGAGCAAATAGGTCATAGATACTTACTTGAAGCTTTCAAGGTTTTTTGAAATCAAAAAATTATACCTTGCGTTCCCTACAAATTTGACTTCTGTACAAGAGCTGATACTTGTAGGATGTTAAATGCTACATAATGCATGGGGATGCAAGTACCTATCTAAATAATGCAAGGGTAATGAGTTTAAAAACCTAATCCAATGGTTGGTTTTAGCTTTCTTTAGCTTTGATAAGGTGGCCTTTTGCCTAGGGTTTGACAATTTTGCTTTAGATTTTTTAAAAGCTTTGAATATTAAGGTTGTCCTCTCTTCGAAGGAATGGGAGGTTCATGATTATTTACTGGGAGAAGGTTTTGAGCATATTCTTAAGATGTAATGTCCTATGGCAAGATCGGTTATAGCCCTAAGAGTTCATCCTTAGTCTTTAGACATGAAACAAAGCTTCCACAAAGTTCTATTTTTCTAAGTAATGCTAGGCACTCCTATTATCAATTTTGTTGTTTATTAAGCATTATTAATTAAATGATAAACATGAAGCAACATAGAATACACAGGGTTATGAAAAGATTTTGTGAGAAATCAAGTAATTGTATTTTCATTCAAAGAAAAAGGGTACAAGTTGTGACAAACTTATGAGATTGTGAACGATTTTGAAATACAAAATAGATAAAAGAAGTATTCTTGGTTGATTGGCTCTGATGCCGATGACATGAATTCTTCACTAAGTGCTTTTAGAGATTTCTCTCTAGCAATCAATCCTTTTGGTGTTGGCTGACTCATAAAAAGATTCCTTCGATTGCCCCATGGTGGGATGGGGGCCTCAATGTTAGGTAGTTTCCATTTTTCGAGTGCAGGTGTGGATGAGGTTTGGTTGGGTTGGTTAGTATAGAACATATGGGTTATGCTATGATTTGGTGTCTTAATCAGAGATGAATATGGGGTAAAAGGGTCTGGTCGCTCAAGCTACCCTTTCGGGTTTTCAACTTAAGCTGGTTTTCTTTTCTTTCTTCTTTCTTTTTGTTTTTTTGTTTTTGCATTTTTTTGTTTGTATTTTTTTTGTTTTTTTGTTCATTTTTATTGTTGGAGAATAGTAGGTGAAGGACTAATAGAATGCCTTTATGGGTTTTCATCCTAAAGTCCTTTTAGGCATAGTATTTCTTAATAGAATCAACGTTCATAGGGTTGGGTAGGTCGCTGCCATCCATCTCGGTTAAGATTAGGGCTCCTCCAATGAATACACGTTTCACCACATATGGCTTTTCCCAATTTGAGGTCCATTTTTCATGAGCATCTTTATGGATCGAGAGAATTTGTTTGAGTAACAAGTCATCTTCTTGGAACTAAAGAGGATAGACATTTTTGTTATAGCCCTCATCATCAGCTTTTTATACAACTTCGATGACAAATGGCTTTAATTCATTTCTTTTCAATGAGATTGAGTTGCTCATATCGGTTCTTAACCTATTCAACTTTTTCAAGTTGGGATTCCATTAAGACTCTAAGTGAAGCAATTTCAACCTCGATTGGTAAGATAGCCTCAACGTTGTAGACCAAAGAGAATGAGGTAGCACCAGTGGAAGTTCATACTATTGTTCGATAGGCATGTAATGCAAAAGGCAACTTTTCATGCCAAACTTTATATGTCTCAGCCATCTTTTCAACTATCTACTTAATGTTCTTGTTGGCTGCTTCAACTGCCTCATTTATTTTTGAATGGTATTAGACGGAGTTTCAATGCTAAATCCTAAACTGAGAGCAGACTGCTTGCATCATCTTGTTTTTCAGATTGTGCACATTATTTGTGATGATCTGTTTGTGAAGATCATATCTAGAAATAATGTCCTATTTTACAAATTTGCATATGATAGATCTGGTGACATTAGCATAAGAAGCTGCCTTTACCCATTTAGTGAAATAATTGATTGTGACCAAAATGAAGCGATGCCCATTAGAAGCCTTAGGGGTAATTGGTCCAATCATGTCTATGCCCCATATCGAAAAAGGCCATGGAGCTATCATAACATGTAGAGGCGTTAGTGGGACATGGATTTTGTCAATGTAGATTTGACATTTGTGACACTTTTAAGCATAATTAATGCAATCCTTTTCGAGAGTCAACTAATAGTCGCCTGATTGCATGACTCTTCTTGCCATTCGATGACCATTAGCATGCATACCACAAATTCTTTCATGAACTTCTTCAAGTATTCTTTTAGTTTTAGAGGCATCTACACGTCGAAGTAACACCTGATCCCAACCTTTCTTGTACAAAATCCTACCATCTAAAATGAAGTTCAAAGCTAATTGTTTGATGGTTCTCTTGTTAGTTTCAGTGGCATCTTTTAGGTACTGTTGATCTTTAATGTACTAAAGGATGTCATGATACCATGGCAAACTGCCCTTCTCTCCTTTAATATTCTAACAATGTGCCAGGTTTGTATGGATGCTCATTTGAATAGAAGCGACATCCGATTCTCTATTGACTTTGAACAAGGATGATAAAATGGCTAAGACATCAGTAATTTGGTTTTTTTCTCGAGGTAGATGTTGAAAGATGATATCATCAAACTCTTTCTTGAGCTCTGATATTAGATTCCCATAGTGGATCAGTTTAGCATCACGTGTTTGCAATTCTCCCTTCAGTTGGTAAATGATGAGGGTTGAATCTCTAAACACTTGTAATATTCGAATGCCCCTTTTAATGGCTGCTTGGAGTCCCATGATGCAGGCCTTATATTCAGCTATGTTGTTCGTTTAGTCAAAGTTCAATTTGGCTGTGAAAAGGTAATGTTTCCTTCAAGCGAGATAAGAATTGCCCCAATTCCATGCCTTAGTATGTTTAAAGCTCCATCGAAGTATATTTTCCATGATGATCCACAGTTGATAATGTTCTCTGCCTTAGATACGTGCATTAAGTCTTCATTAGGAAACTCGAAGTATAAAGGCTGATAGTCATCTATGGCTCAACTTGCCAAAAAGTTTGCTATTGCACTACCTTTGATGGCTCTTTGGTTCACATACACGATATCATACTCAGAAAGCATAACTTTCCATCTGGTTAACCTCTTAGACAAGGTGAGAGCTTTGCACAAATACTTGATGGGATCAAGCTTAAGGATTAGACATGTAGTGTGGTACAACATGTATTGTCTTAACCTCTGGGCTATCTAAGCTAAAGCACAGCATAGCTTCTCTACAAAAAAATAATTATTTTCATATTTTGTAAACTTCTTGCTTAGGAAATAGATAGTCTATTCCTTCTTTCCTGATTCATCATGTTGTCCTAATACATAACCCATCAACTTGTCTAGAATTGATAGATACGAGATTAGCGGCCAGCCGAGCACTGGTTGCACTAGTATTAGAGGGTTCGAAAGGTAATTTTTGACCTTATCAAAAGCTTTTTGAAATTTTTGATTCCATTCTCCAGGATTTTATTTTTGAAGCAACTGAAAAATCACGTCGCATTTGCGATCAACTGAGATATGAATTAGCCTATGTAGTTCAGTCTTTCTAAGAAATTTCTCACTTCCTTTTGAGTTTGAGGTGGTGGTAGATTCTATGTGGCCTTGACCTTGTTAGGATCAACCTCTATTCTTTTTTGCTCACAATGAAACCCAATAGTTTATCGGATGTGGCACCTAATGTGCATTTGGCAGGATTTAGCTTAAGCTGGTATTTGCGAAGCCTTTTGAATAGTTTTTGTAAACTGGCCACATGCTCACTCTCTTTTGGTCACTTGGCGATCATCTCATCCACATAGACCTCAATTTCCTTGTGCATGAGATCATGTAATAATGTTAACATCGCCTTTTGGTAAGTTGCCCCAACGTTCTTGAGCCCAAAAAGGCATTACTTTATAGCAAAAAGTGCCTCATATGGTTACAAGGATGGTTTTTTCCATGTCTTCAGCTGCCATTTTGATTTGGTTATAGCTCGAACACCTATCCATGAAGAAAAATAGTGCATTTTTGGTAGTGTTGTCTACTAGGGTGTCAATGTGAGGTAAAAGGAAATTATCTTTTGGGCTGGCTCCATTTAGATCCTTATAATCTACACACATTTGCAGTTTACCATCTACTTACGAACTGGGACTACATTGGCTACCCATTCAGGATATTTGGTTACCTCAAGAAATCTTGCTTCAAATTACTTCTTTATTTCTTCTTTAATCTTTAAAACTATTTCAAGTGTCATCTTTCTGAGCTTTTGTTGTATGGGCTTACACTCAGGTTTAAGGGGAAGTTTCTAGACCATAATGTTGGTATCTGATCGAAGCATGTCTAGGTAGGACCAGGCGAACATATCTCGATATTCTTGAAAAAGACTTATTAGTTTTGGTCGAGTTGATGGTTTTTTGAAAGTTTTGATTTTGACTTCTTTCTTATCTTCTTTGGTCTAAGGTTTATGGTTTCGATGGTTTTTTCATGAGGTAATATTTGTTTTTCTTCCTATTCACTAGTTTCAATAGGTCTAGAGGTATGGGGTTTTCTCCAGGATCCTCTTTAGATTCAACATCACCGGTATAAATTGGTTGCTCAAAATTGATTTATGACGTTTCAATATGAATATTAATGTCACCTTCATCGGGGTACCTAAAAATATGAAAAAGAACAATGCAAGTGGAAAAATATGTAAAGAAAGGTTTGAGGTTGAAAAAAACTATGAACATAAAGAATGAAATACATAATGCTTAGTCATTTTCATTGATAACACTGAATAAAAGATGCCTATACAAAGGATCCTACAATTCTTTTAGGCGAGAACATGTAAGTTTAGTTCATAGCATTACTTTGAAACAAATTTGAATAGTACAGGAATCTCAGTCTCAATCTAAACACTCAGAGCGAATCCTAGGGGGCACAGACCAGTCTCAGGACTTATGGTTAACATTCTAGCCTATTAATCGCATTGATGGATAAATCCTTAAATGCTTTGTTCAATATAAGAACAACATTAGCAAAACCAATATTTCATGTCCCCTTAGGGGGAAACTATCCTAAAGTGGTGGAAATATCATTAGCTCATCCTCCATGTCTCATCTTGACAAACAGCCTATCATCTTCTCACACTTTTTCTAATCTTGTTTTATTTTTTGCTGCACATTGGGCTTTAATCCTAGCCCTTTTTGGTCGATCTAGTTGATAACCTTTAACGCTTCAGTAATCCTTTGGAGGTGTTTTCTAAATCCCTTTCTAGCTTGGGCACCTTTGCCGACAGTCAACTTTAAACCCATATGAGTACTATTTGATAGGCGAGGCTGAACTATTGGCAACCCTTCCTTCATATAAATAGCACTGACAAACTCAAAGGATTGGAAAGAAGATTTTGGGATATCTTCATTAAGTTTGAGATATGGGGCATCAGTTGAAGTAGCAGCAATGATATCTTTTTCTCTTTCGATACTGATAATTTTATTCTTGATGATGAATTTCAACTTTTAGTGCAAAGATGATGGTACTGCCCCAGTAGAGTGAATCCAAGGCCTTCCTAATAGATAGTTATACAATGAGCAATGTCCATCACATGGAAGTCAACTTCATAAATATGTGCACCGATTTGGAGTGGAATGGTGATGTTCCCTACAACGTTCTGCAAGTTTTGTCGAACGCTTGCACAATTGCATGACTATTCTAGATATGAGATGTGTCAATGGGGAGCTTGTTCAAGAATGACATGGGCATTACATTTATAGCTGATCATTATCAATGAGCACCTTGGGCAACGTGGTGCCTTTACAATATGTGGTGATATGAAAGGCTTTGTAGTTTCCTCTTTCTCTGTGTGAGATTTTATCATCGCTGGAAAATATGTAATTATTGACAGTGATGTTGCTCAATAAGCAATCCAACTGACCTATAAAAATGTCGAAAGGGACCTAACCTCATTAAAATTTGAGAAAGGCATTCATGTAAGCTTTAGAATTCAACAGTAGTGACAACACGGAGAACTTGGCAGGTTGCTTTTTCAACTTATCGATAATGATATATTTGTTGTGTTTGATGAACTTGAGGAATTTTGTAGCTTTTTTTTCTCATTCGCTGGCTCCTCGTAAACTACCAAATCTTAGTTTTTGATTGTAAATTTTGGTGCTTTAGGAACGAGACTAGTATTTTCTCACTGACTTCCATTTCTTGATGTTGCTGGGGCATAACATCGCCATTTCAGGTTAGGTGCCTTGCCCCTGAAAGTTCAATGCTTATTGCTTACTGACTAGATCTTTCGATGATTAAGGTTTTGCTTTCATAATTCCAAGGAATTGCCTTATCTTCTTTATAAGGGAAAAGAGATGGAAGTTGAATGATTATCCTTTGAACCATAGCACGATACTTTTTACATGTTTAAAGAGTATGGCTGTAAACAGTATGGAAATCACAGAAGTCATCAATTCTTTCCTCTATCTTCTCGGCTGCATTATGTAGCTTAGCTTGCATTAGGATTTGCCAAACCAAATTCATTAGTGTTCTAACTTCTTCTATGTTTTCTATAATCTTGCAGTTTTCTTCAATGACCATTCTTTTTAGGTCTAACTTAGCATTAGTTTGAGATGAACTAGCACCAGTACCAAATTTTGGTTGCCGATTAGCATTCATTTTTCCTTTCCTTTTGTGTTTGTAGATATTTTTTCTACCATTCATTTTTCATGGCCTCATTGATCATCCTACATAGTACAACGATATCTACGAAGCTCTTCAAAAAGCTTTTCATTACCTTTTGGTAATAAGGGGCTTGCAATGTGCCAATGAATCTAACAATCATCTCATTTTTTGTCAATAAGGGATGACCACTGATATGCTAGATTCTAAAATTGAGACGCTGCTTATAACAAGCTGAACTTGAAGTAAAAAAGCAATATCTTCGTATCTTTTAGTGAATAATTCCCTTTAGGTATTGTCCCAGTTAGTCCATATAATCTTCAGATCTTGCCAATCATTTTGATTGTACCCTATCTTGATCCTTTCATGCATTATTGAGACATACCTCAATTTAAGGATGTCTCATCTTTAAGCTATTAGTGTTCTAACCATGATCGAACTTCTCCAAAGTGGATTATTGTTCCATGATAGACACCCCTTGATGAACATTGAACTATTGACCAATTATCCTATGGTGATGGTGATTATGATGAAATGATGCATGGTAAAAAAAAAAAGCAAAAAGGAAATGAGTTAGTAACCAATACAAAATAATAGGTAAAAGATAAACAAATGAAGGAATAGCAACAAAAGTGTATCACAAGTAGACATGATGATTATGAATGTTGAGGTATTGAGCAGGCAGCATGCTGACATGTCTGCATTAAAAAGCTTTTTCATGAATTAACATGATGCTTTGCAAGGACAAAGACTGACTGTTTTAATGGTGACCTCATTCATCACCATCTATGTTAAGTACATGCTAGCCATCGTTCAGGTAGCATGACAACTTATTTCGATCAGATATAACTATTTCAAGATTGCATTGCAGGTAATGGCATTCGCTTGTCTTTACGCACTTATTAAAGAGGATTTGTCATCAAACATAACAACATATCCTAAAGGAATGATCATGATAATAAAAATGACAAACACAAGTGACAATATTCACCCATCATCGCCCACATAACCATGGTATATAGGAGTAAAGATAAGAAATGTGTTTTCAAGTGGTCCTATTCTTCGGGTTATTCTAGCATCAATCCGATATGGTTTTACAAGGTTTAGGTCATAGGGTTCACTATATGGGCTTGAGTTGATGCCTAATCCGATATCCGAATAGCTTTTTCATCCAGTAAGAACAGTCAAGGCACCTCGATCCTAGGCCCATCGTAGGTTTGGCAGAATGGGTTTGATTCAATAGATGTATTTTCCTATGCAAGTATCAAGGGTGCTCATGAGAGACATAGGTAATTTATACCTAGGAAGGTCTTGTCATGCCTATATGGAGGGTTACTCATGAAGGCAGATGCATCACTGCCTCCTAATAATTAGGATACTAACCACACCATGGTTTTTGGTGTGAATCTAGTGCAAATGCAAGTGCACTATGTGTGTCGGGGAAATAATCAAACCTTTTTCTTTTACTCCTATATTGCCATATTTATTCAAATCGACATTTATTTGAGAACAAATAATCCTTAACAATCATAGGAAAAAAACATAAACAATAGAGATTAATAGGCAAAAATAAAAGAGAATTATGTTTAAATAATTATGGAGACTGAAAAACCAAGAACTGAGTGAGCAATAGCTAGTTAGAGGCGTAACTCTCTAGGTCCCCAATGGAGTCACCAAGCTACCACCAGATGTCTACCTTTAAAACTTTGGACAATTCGAAGGGCATGGCATGGTCGACTTAAAATAAATTATGGTTGGTTATGGTCGAGCCTTTGAGTTATCCCATGATCAAGATTTGGATTAGGCATAATAATGTGGAGGAGAGGGAGACCATCGGGCGAATCGCTCATCCAATCAAGTCTCGGATGGCCACCATGAGGTGGCCATAAACTAGGAGTCACCACCGATCATTTTAGGCTAGGCAGGATTGTATGCCTATTGAAAACAATATTTTGAGTTATGAAACTCAAAACATAGATTTCAAGGTCAACAAAGTTCAAAGATTCGTTGGTTGGGTTCAGGAGTTGGTTATGCGCAGGTTAAGATTAGCACCCCACGACGTTCAAAATTGACACCTGCTAACTATGTCTCACTTTGGTCTTCGTTAAATCGATTCCATTTAGTCTTTATTTAGATATAATTCCTTTTAATGCATGAAGTTTTGTAAATTTAGATTCAGAGTTTGTCCATTTTTTAAGAAAATTAGCTCACCTATGTGCCTCAGAGATGTAAGGAACATAGGTATTTTTCTTAAAACAATGTTTGGATTGGATTAAAAAAATTTGGATGTTCCGTGTTAGGCACTGGAGAGATACCAAGACAAAACATTGCCTTGTAAGTTTTATTAAAAAATGAATTTTAAACAATAATGCACAATAATCACTACAAAATGAAACGTATTAGTAAGACTAAAAAAAAGAAATATAATAATATCATAAACAAGAAATCACAAACAAAAGAACGTAAAAAAGAGGGATGATCAAAATGTATCTTATAATTGCCTTCGATCATTGAAAAATAATAGGGATGACAATTTCAGAGGTCGATTTGGATTCGATGGTGATTTGAGGGTTAAAGATGATTTTAATCAAAGTAGTTTGAGGCATCTGGAAAAGAGAAAATTTTGGATTTTTTCAACATAAAACGGGGTTGGAGTATCCCCTCAAAGAAGTGAGGTTAGAGTATCCCCAAAGATAAAGTTTGGAAAATATTCAAAAATAAAGAAAATTTTCAATTTTTAATTAAAAATAGGGTTAGAGTATCCCAAAAAAATAAAATTTTTAATAGCTTCAGATAAGGCTTAATAATCTTAAAGGTGGATTCGAAAAGAAAATTTAAGTTTTGAGTTGAAAATGAGGATAAGGTATCCCATCGGAGTAATAGAGTTGTAATATCTCCACTAGTGAAAATTTTAATATGAGGGAAAACATATACCTTGTATGAAATCATTTTTGTATTTTAGCTTTGATCCGAGTCTAAAGGGCTTGTGCTGTGGGGGAACCAAAGGGGTGCATTTTGAGATGTTTGAATTTTTTTATATGAGGAGATTCAAAAATTAAGTTAAAAAAACAAGGGACAACATTATGTCTTGTTCTTTCTAAATTTATTTTGCGTGCATCTGAAGAATTCAGGGGATAAACAAAGGACTGTTGGAAAGGTAACTTGATAAGGTTTAATTTAAAAGTATTTCCAAAATCCTAGAAAATTACTTTCTAGGTGAAATTAATTTTTGAAATTAAGACTATCTCGACACTGGCAGCATGTACAAGTAAAATGGCATCATAGATTTTGAAAAATAATTCCAGGCTAATCCGAAATTGTTAAATCATGAACAATACCTTTCCGAAAAGGGAATTTTGTGAACTTTTTAAGAAAAATGTTTAAAATTTCATAAAAATCATTTGGTGGGCCAAAATGGCTCAAATAGAATATTACATGCCAATTCTTGAAGTTCTGGACAACAAAGGTTTGAAAAACCATAACTCCTATATTGACACTTATATCTTTTGTAGTCTTATTCTGTTTATCATAAGCTAACTTTATTATATTTTCGTAGGAAATTACTATTATACTCTTTTATCTCCTTTATTTTTTGCTTTATTTTCTTTTTTTTTCTATCTTTAATTTCAAATCAAATATTTTTCTTTTCCTCGTTCTAAGTTCAAACCCTGAAAGGTTTATATTTTCTCTTTCAATTCTTTGCAATTCTAAAGAGCTTAAATAACTAAAATGTGTTGATTTGGGTCATATATATTTCTTTTAATTCATAACCACTTTTGATAGCTTAGGTATAAGAAAAGGTAATAGATTAAAATTATAATTTTTTCTTATAAAATGTATTGTCATTGTTTAGGTTTAAGATAATCGGCTTTATATATTGGTCTAGATTAATATATTTCATTTCAGGGTTTTTTTTCTTTTTTTATCCTTCACTTATACTTTTTGTGTTTTGAAGGGTTTAATAACTTCATTGCTTTAAGTTTTTAAAGTTACTTGTGAATTTTAGTTGGAATGATTTAATGAACTTAAGAGGAGAAAAGAATTGTGTTAATAGGAAAGTAAGCAAGATTAGAATTAAGCTTTTGTTTATGAATTTAAAGGTTTCATCTTGGATTTAACTAAATTGGGTTTTGGTTATTTCTTGTAATTGATGAAGTTTCAACTTTTTTTAAGTTTGGGGTTTCAATGTGAAAAGAAGAAGAAAGTGGGTAGTTTTGGTCTAAAATTATCAACTAGGCAAAAATCTAACCATATTGCTTGCTTTTATCTTAACGGCAAAATAACTATGGCTAAGTGTCAGCAAAAAAAGCAAAGGAGTTTAGAGTCACGCAAGACAAAGCACAACGGTGACAATGAACTCTATCCTTTAAAAATTATTAAAATACATTTTTAATGCATTTTCATTTGTCTTTATTATTATATTAATTTCATATTAATGACTAAGTTGGTGTCTAATTAACTCATGACAACAACGCAATCAGCCTTATCAACTCGTGGCACCAACTTAGTCAATTCCTTATTAATAATATAAATACTTATAGAAAAAGAGTGAATTATCTTCTTTTATCACTTTCCTTTTTTTTTTTTTTTAATTTTTGTTTTAACCATCAAATTAAAAAAAATGATATTTTTGATCATAAACATTTATAACTATCGTTAAATTTCATCCCCAGATAAAAAAGTGGTAATGGATCTTCTACTTAGCATTCTGCCTTCAGGGTTTAGAGTTAAATGATAAAAATAATAATACTAGCAATTGCCATTGGTGATCAAAATATTATTCTTTTAACATTGAGTTTCTTAAACAAAAAGAAATTTAAAAAAAAAAAATGAGTGGTGAAGAGAGTAGTTCACTCAAAAACTATTACTATTAATGTAATTATCATTCTTAAATTTGATGAAATAAATATATTTTATAAGATTCTTAAAAATAGTATTTTAATGAATCTCAATTAATGTCTATTAGATATGTCCATGGGTTCAACGGCTAGTTGGTTAAGCTCAACTCAGTTTAAGCTTTGAATTCCAAATCCAATTCAATCAAGATATTATTTAATTAATTAAAACATTTACTTAATTTTAATTCTAAAATATATTGAAATTATTAAAACATAAGTATAAAAATTTTCTCATATTATAAAATTTGGAACAAAAAATTCATGTGGCCATTTTTTTTAAGTAATACATGAGCTCGACCAATGTCGTATCATCGCATAACCATTATAACAGCTTTGTTAAAAGACTAAATCCGCTATTTAACAAAAAAAACATAGAGTGATAATACAAATTAACCTAAAAATGTGAATAATATTTTTATCCAAACAGCTTGGAGTCACAGCTATTACATTTATTTTAAGTTAGAATCGCTACATCTATATAGCCGGGAGCATTTTCATTTGTAATTTTTTGAAAAATGTTTCAACTTCATAATATTTTAAAGAATTTGACATAATTTTAAATATTAACTAGTTAATTGTAATTATTGTAGATAATATGATATTTATTTAACCATTCAGAAATCATATTCAGTACAATTTTGAATTCAATCAAACTCTTATCTAATTACGGCTCTTTTCCGTTAATATAAATTCAATCAAGCTCTATCTAATAACGGCTCTTTTCTATTCATATACAATTTAAGTTTTTACGGATTTCTATTGAATCTTATCATCAATTTCAAATCGTTGTGCGCTTCAAATTCAAGTCATTATATAATCTGTAGGGTCTGCTTCAAATTTGGTCGGGCATGGATCATGGGCTGGGGTGCCTTGGGTTGGAGTCGCTTTCGATTTGGTTTTTTCAAATCAGTTTTTCACGGTTTGGGTAAATTTGATCACATTTAATTTAATTGCTGCGGCTCTCTCTCTCTCTCTCTCTCTCTCTCTCTCTCTCTCTCTCTCTCTA
>JBBYHK010000006.1:5988789-6014083 GCA_038382065.1 Adansonia grandidieri | reverse complement strand
AATTATTATATAAAAATAATAAAAAATAAAAAAATTATATATTATTTATATTTTACATAATATATTATATATATAAAATATTATATATATGTGGGGGGAGAGGGTATCAACCCTCACCCCACACACACATATATATATATAATATATTAGGTGGAAACTGGTCCCTTACATAATTAAAAAATAATAAAAAATAAAAAATATTTTATATATTATTATATAATATTATATAATAATATATATTATATATAATGTATTATATATATATATATCCCTGACCCCTCACATATATATAGGGTGAGGAGTTGATTCCCTTTGTTTTATGTCTATAAAATATATATTATATAAAAAATATATTATATATAAAATAAATATATGAGAAATACTATTTAAAAAATAATAAAAATTAAAATATATTTTATATTAAATTTTAAATTATTTTTAAAAATTAAAATATATGTTATTATAAAAGTATATATATTTTACATTAAATTATGAATTGCTGTTTAAAAAAATTAAAAAATATTTTATATTAAATCTCATATTATCATATAAAAATAAAAGATAAAAAATAAAAAAATTTTATATTAAATCCCAAATTATTTTTGAAAAAATTAAAAATAATATATATTGTATAGAGTTAATATAATATATATTATATTATATAATAAAATAATTTTATATTAAATTATGAATTAGTATTTAAATATAATAAAAATAAAATATATTTTATATTAAATTATTTAAAAAATAATAAAAAATAAAAAATATTTTATATATTAACTCCTGCATTATTATATAAAATAATAAAAATAAAAAATTTATATTAAATCTTAAATTACTATATAAAAATAATAACTAAATTTACGAATGACTATAAATAAATGTACAACTCACCATAACTAATTTACAACTCACATAATATATATAATTTATATATTATATATAATATATATCATTTTAATGTTTTAAAAAATAATTTGTAATTTAATATAATATATTTTTTTAATGTTTATTATTTTTTAAATAATATTTTTAATATATAATTTATTTAAATATTTAAATATATATAATTTAAAATAAAAATATTTTATATTAAATATTAAATTATATTTAAAAATAATAAAAAATAAAATATATTTTATATTAAATTATTTCAAAAAAATAAAAAATAAAAAATATTTGAAAATTAAATCCTGAATTATTATATAAAAATAATAAAAATAAAAAAATTGTATTAGATATTAAATTACTATATAAAAATAATAATTAAATATATGAATAACTATAAATAAATGTACAACTCATCATAACTAAATTTATAACTCACCTAATATATATAATTTATATATTATATATAAATTATATAATATATATTATTTAAATTTTTTAAAAACTAATTTAAAATTTAATATAAAATATTTTTTAAATAATATTTTTAATATGTATAATTTATTTATAATATTTTAATATATATAATTTATTTACAATATATAATATATTATGTGTATAATATACATTTTATATATAATATAAAAGGGGGGAGTCGGTTCCCTTCAAAGGAGTCGAATCCCTACCTATTATATTTATGTGTGAGATAAGGGTCAGTTCCCTCTCCCTGCAAAATATATATCTAATATTATATATAATTTATATTATGCATTATAAAATAATATATAATTATATAAAAAATATTTTTATTTTTATTATTTTATATTGTCATTTAAGATTTAATTTAAAATATTTTTATTTTTATTTTTTAATTCAAGATTTAATATGATTGGAGATTATTTTATAATTTAAAATTTTAATATATTTTTTATTTTATTAAATTAATATTTAATATAAAATATTTTTAATCTCTTATTATTTTTTAACAGTATTTTAATATATAATTTATATATATTATATATTATATCATTTGTAATATATATTGGTGGAGGGTCGGTTCTCTGCCTAGTATCTTTATTTTTCATTATTTTTAAATTGTAATTCCATATTTAATATAAAATATTTTTTATTTTTAAATAATAATTATTTTTAAATAATAATTCAAGATTTAATGTAAAATATTGTTAATTTTAAACAACATTTTTAATTTATAGATAATTTATATAATATATATTATAATTTATGATATATGTTATATTTTATAATATATTTATATAGAGGGTCGGTTCCCTTATCCAAAGGAGCTGACCCGTTGATTGCTACTGCATGGAGAAGAAAGCTGTGAAATAAAAGATAAAATGGGAGGCAAAAAAGTAATTACAGTATCTTTGTTAATAATTTTAATAATTACTATTTCTTTTTTTTGGAATTATCTTTTTCGATTTCACCTTTTTTTAATAATTATCAGTCCATTTTACTTTTTTAGAATTCTTCCCATTAAAATTCTTAATATAAAAAAAGTAATTATTATATTATTTTTAATTTTAAAAAAGTAATTAATTTGATGCAAATATTTTTTTTAAAAAAAATTGAATGGTTAAAGAATTCTTATAGATACTCATTAACTAAACCAATTAAAATTAAATGGGTTCACTTAAAAAAGGCACCCATTAATATTTTCACTCTTTTTAAATCTATTCTATCAAATTTACGAAATTTAAAATAATACCATAATAATTACGTATTTTTTTATGTATTCAATAACCTTTCTCAAATTAAATAGTGTAGAGTTAGGTGGAAGGATGGCAAAGGACTTAATTATTCTTTTTTTATTATTCAAATATTATAAATTTAGATATGACTTTCGAATATGTATTACTAGAATTTGTATTACTTATGCAAAAAATATTAAAATATCTAAATTAAATTCATTATCGGTTAATTTGTAAAATGAAAAAAATTATGCCCATGAAAAAATTGAATCTTGGCTTACAAGATTAAATACTTAAGGCTTTACTAAATAAAATTAATTTTGAAACAATATGCTACAAAAAGTAAATTATATCAAGTATAATGAAATATAATAGTAATTTAAACGCTTTCCCAAAATAAAATATATTACTAAATTTTAATTATGTTAAATACCTTTAAATTAATTTTTATTTGATTTTATATTTTAGTTTTAAAAAAATTGATTTACATGTTTTGCAATTTAGTCCTTATGTTTATGAACATTGCAAAATGACCTAAAAATTTAAAAAAAAAAACCATAAATTATCACAAAAGAATTTGTCACAAAATCATGATCAAAGAAGCCTACCAGATTCGAACAAGTTGAAAAGTAATCAAACATAACATGCTTTGGTGTAGAAAATCATGAAAATAAACATAAATAATAATCACCAAACGTAAACAAAAATAAAATCATGAAAAAAAAAGATATACAAATATATTTAACTACATATTAAAGAGAATATTAAAAAAACAATATAAAGATTCACACACGGATATATATAATAAAATCAAGATGACAACAACAATAATATTTTATAAGACAAAAAATATAACTAAAATAAGAACAAATATTACATATATATATAATTATCATGTTTTAGCCTTTCAACATGGATGAAAATCCATGAGCCTTAATATGATTTTGAATCATAAATAAGAAGAAAAATGAAAAAAAAAACCAAAAAAAAAAGATTAATGCTAGGATTTAAAAAAAACTTTAAGAAAGCTAAGTAAAAAAAGGTTTTTTCTTTTGTATTTTTTTAAGCTAATCACCCAAGCTTTCAAATAAGTAAAAGTGTCTCTATTTTTAGGGATTAAAGTCAGCCAAGGCCTAAAAAATGCCTTGGTCCAATGGTTTCTACACCATTCCATTTCCCTCTTTTTTTTTTCCACATATTTATTAATTATATTAATTGCTTGTAATTTTGAGTTGATTTGATTTAAATACAACTTAATTTGATTTAAATTTATTATTTTTGTAATTTTATGGCTTAGGTTATTAATGACATCATCCATTTCTAGGGTATTTTGGGAGATATTTATGTAATAAGTAAAATTATATCATAAAAATTAATTAGAATGACTAAATTGTAAAAAATTAAAAATTATGAATTTGAAGTAAAATTTCATATGATAAATTTAATTTATTCTGATAATAAAAAAATTTTATATACAATAAAACATATTAAAAATCACAAACTTGTAAAAATTTTATGAGAGAAACCCTTACCAGGAAAAACTGTTATATGTAAAAAAATATATATATATAACTCATAAAACAAATTAAATTTTTACAAACTGAATTAATATGAATTCAACAATAATATTTGAAGAATTTTAAAAATTAGAAAATTAGAAAAATTCTCTTGAAAAAAATTTACAGAGTAGAAAATTTCATATTTTAGAAAAAAAAATTATGAAAGAAAATGCAAAACTCATAACATAAAATGAATTTTTCAAAATTGATTTAATATGAATTAAAAAAATAATATTTGAAGAATTTTAAAAATTATAAACTAAAAAATCTTACCGAAAAAATTTATAGAGTAGAAAACTCCATATTTTAGAAACATTAAAAATTCAAAAAAATGCAAAACTCATAAAATAAAATAAATTTTAAAAAACTGATTTAATAATGATTAAATGGAAATATTTGAATAATTTTAAAGTTTGAAACTCGAGAAAATTCTGTCAGAAATTTTATAAATAAAGGAAAGCTCATATTTTAAAATAAGAAATATTTCAATAAATACATTAGAACTTATATAAAATGAATGAAATACAACATATTATTCAAAATATTAATTTACAAAATGGTAAACATGAAAATCCTAGATCCGAAATAAGTTTTTACCAAAAAATTCATGGGCAAAATGCTAGCCACAGAGTGAGAAATTAAAAAATAAGTAGCAAAATTGCTTACTTAATACCTCATGGTAAAAAATGCAATACAAAATTTTCCTTGAATATTTCTGATTTTTCAGAGTGTGTATTGGCATAAATACCACATAGGTATCTGTAAAAATATAGAATGATTAACATCTCAAATTTGACAAAAAATTTTGGAAAAATTCCTAGAAATGGGAAATCTGACAGTGATAACACTTGCAAAAAAGGATTTCCAAAATTTGACAAGAAAATATTGAAAAACAATTTTTTCTTAAATATTCATCTCATAAATTTGAAATTAGGGCTCAAAATGGCAATTTTTTCGTCACGTGCACATACGACCATTTAAGTATGACTGAAAAGGTGTTGAAAATACGAAAGTCATTGGGAGAAGATCGTCCCCAATAAAGGTGGCCATTAAGTTCTCAATCTCGGATATTTAGGACTATAAAAAAGAAAACTCGAATGAAATTAAGTATCTACAACTGCCCTTCTTTGACCATTGCTAAAAATCAGGAATAGGGCAAAGACCAAATAGACATAATTTTGTTTGGGTCGTTAAGCTTTGAAAAGTAAACTAAACTAATAATGAACATAAAAATTGATTAGACAAAGACAACCTTAAACTAAAATGGTGAGTAGTATGAGACCTAAGTCAAAGGGGTTGACTAGGATGAAACCATACAAGTAAACAGATGAGAAAGGTTGATCGAGACGAAACCATATAAGTAAACAGATGAAAAAAGCTGACCGAGACAAAACCATACAAGTCAACAGATGAGAAATGTTAACTGGGACAAAACCATAGCAGTCAACATATGAGAAAAGTTAACCGAGATGAAACCGTACAAGTTAATAAATAACAGGAGTTGCTCAGGACAAAACCATACAAGTCAACAGATGAGAAAGGTTAATCAGGATGAAACCATACAAGTCCACAAATGAAACAAGTTGGCCAAGATGAAACCATGCAAGACAACAAAGCAAAGGAGTTGATTGGAACGAAACTATACAAGTTAATATATAAAGAGAGTTAATCGAGATAAAACCATACATGTTAACAAATGAAAAAGATTGATGGGGAAAAAACCATACAAGTGAACAAATGAAAAATGTTGACCGAGATAAAACCATACAAGGACAAAACCACACAAGTTAACAAATGAAAAAGGTTGACCGAGATGAAGCTATACAAGTCAACGACCGAAAATAGTTGACCAGGATGAAACCATTCAAGTCAACAAATGAAAAGGTTGATTAAGATGAAACCATATAAGTTAAAGAATGAAAAAAGTTAACTAGGACAAAATCGCACAAGTCAACTAATAAAAGAAGTTGACTAGGATAAAACCATACAAGTCAACAAATGAAAGGAGTTATTCAAGATGAAACCATAAAAGTCAAGAAATGAAAGAAGTTGATCGGAATGAAACCATGCAAGTCAATGAATGAAAAAAGCTAATCGAGACAAAACCATACGAGTCAATGAATGAAAGAAATTGATCAGGATAAAACCATATAAGTTGATGGGATAAAACCATACAAGTCAATGAATGAAAGAGTTGATTGAAATGAAACCATACAAGTTAATGAATGAAAGGACTTGACCGGGATGAAACCATACAAGTCAACGAATAAAAGATGTTGATCGGGACGAAACCATACAAGTTAACAAATGAAAAGGGTTAAATAACATTTGATTCATGATCGATTCTGAAAGGGTGAAGAACTTACCTTTTGATTTTGAAAGAATAAGCATAAAGGTTGCTTTCATCTAGCATTATGCTTGATTTTCCTTACAAATTATTGAATGCAAATGCATATGATGAATTCTCACAATTTCGTTATACACTCTATGAATATGATCATTGTTCATTATTTCTGATCTAGCCTATTTTTGAATTTGAAAGCATTTCCAAAAAATGTTATGAAAATTGTTTTTCTTTTTGGCTAAGAAAGTTAATGCCTGAACTTTAATTTGAAGGTATCCTTAGAAGATAACGTGGGCAAAATAAGCTTACTCCTATACTCATAGTCAAAGGCATTTGCAAAAAATGTTATGAATATTATTTTCTTTAGGCAAGGGAAGTAAGGTTGATGATGCTTGGCTGTAAAGCTCCTTGTATTAAGCAAGGCAAGTAAGGTTGATGATGCTTGCATCTGAAACTCCTTGTGAAGAATTTATTTTCTTCTTGTCAAAAATACTATTTAACAACCAATTCCATATTCCATATTCTTTGATTGTATTCATCTCATTATCAGTTTTTTTTTTAATTTTTCTTAGAATATTCAAAGAATTGAAATAGTAACTAAGATCCTTATAATGTTTAACCTCAATCCAAAGTAATGCAAAGAAATCTTTTTGTTATTTATTTCTAAAAGGTCAATCATCATTTATTAGAAATGTTAACATTGACTAGAGGATTTGACAAAGATATGGATAAAAATATATATTATATTCCAATAGAGAAAATGAATACAACATTAGTTTTTCAATAGGAGGATAAATAAGGTACAAAACGAAATTGAGTATTACTCAAACAGCTAGAATCTCTTATTTCATTCTTTAAAAGTCTTTCTTGAATGGAACATTGCCCTTCCGTGGATCGATCTCTTTGAGGATACATTTGACTACACTCTGTTATGCCCTTTTGGGATTAAACTTTTAAAAAATTTCACCTAACACATTCTTTAGCCCTAAGTTACCCTTTTTGGGTTTCCAACTTGAGGCCTCCCCTTTAACACATTTTTTCTCTCTCTTTCTTTCTTCATTTTTTTCTT
Source organism: Adansonia grandidieri (assembly GCA_038382065.1). Lineage (NCBI taxonomy): Eukaryota > Viridiplantae > Streptophyta > Magnoliopsida > Malvales > Malvaceae > Adansonia > Adansonia grandidieri. The sequence continues at coordinate 6,006,511 of JBBYHK010000006.1, read as the reverse complement.
ATGATATTGCCTTTTAGGCATAATACTTTTTTACATTATCAGAATTAACTAGATAGGGCAAAGTATGCTTGTCCATTTCTGCCAAAATCAAGGCCCTACTAGAAAATGTTTTCTGAACCACATAGGGCCTTTCCCAATTTGGAGCCCACTGACCATATGGATCCTTTTGACTTGGGAGGATTTTCTTTAATACTAACTCCTATTCATGTAATTGCCTCGAGTAGAGTTTCTTATAATAGGCTTTCATCATTCTTTTTTGGTATATTTGCCCATGTTGAATCACTTGTAGCCTCTTCTTTTCAATTAAGTTCAACTGTTCATAATGATCTCGGACTGATTCAGCTTTTTCCAATTTTGTCCCTATTAATACCTGGAGTGAGGAAACTTTAACCTTAATTGTTAGAACAATTTCTGTACCATATACCAAAGAGTAAGGTATTGGCCTGATGGAGGTCCAAACTTAAGTTTGATAAGCTAAGAAGACAAAAGAGAGTTTTTATGCCATCTTTATAAGTCTCCACCATCTTTGCCATAATCTTCTTGATTTTTTTGTTAGTTGCTTCATTGTTCAATTCATCATTGATGATAAGTCACTGAATTATGATGAGAGATCTTTAGCTGTATACATACCTCTTTCATCAATTTATTATTCAAATTAAAAGCATTATCTATTATAATTCTTTTATGGATTCCAAATCGACAAATGATATTAGTTTTTACAAAATTTATCACTATTGACTTTGTCATATTTGCATAAGAAGTAGTTTCAATGCATTTAGTGAAATAGTCTATAGCGACAAAAATAAAATGTTGATGGTTTGAATCTAGAGGAGAAATTGGTCCAATGACATCCATGCCCCATATAAAAAAGGGCTATAGAGCAATTATAACATGCAGTGAAGAAGGTGGTACGTAAATCTTATCTGCATAGACTTGGCATTGATGAAATTTTTGGGCACACTTAATATAATCTCCTTCCATAGTCATCTAGAAGTAGCCAATCTCATGATTTGTCTCACCATTTTTTGCCTATTGGCATGAATTCCGCAAACCCTTTCATGTACTTTTTCCAAAATTCTCTACGCTTTAAGAGCATCCACACACCTTAATAATTTCTGATCATAGTTTTTCTTGTAAAGGATCTAACCATCTAGGATAAAGCTTAATGCTAACCTTTTTGATGTCTTTTTGTTATTTTCAGAGGCATTGTCTGGGTATTCTTGATCTTTGAGGTATATTTTAATATTGTAATACCATGGACAACCATCAAATTCTGCTTTAACATTATGATAATGTATAGAAGACTCGTATAGGCTTATCAAGATTGAGATACTTTTTCTTTCTCATTCACTTTAAACGTTAAGATAAAAATGGCTAGAGCATCTGCTATTTGATTTTTATCTCCAGGCAAATGAATGAAATCCACTTTCTCAAACTCTTGTAACAATCTAAGAATCAACTTTTCATGTTGTGCCAACCTTGGATCTTGAGTTTCCCATTCCCTACATAGCTGATAAATTACCAAAGCTAAATCTCTATAAACTTTCAACACTTGAACATTTTTCTCAATAGCTGCATGAAGTCCTATAACATACACCTCATATTCTGCCATATTATTTGTGAAATCAAAATCTAACATGGTAATAAAAGGATAATAGTCTTCTTATAAGGATATTAAGATTGCCTCAATTCCATGTCCCAAATCATTTGAGGCTCTATCAAAGTACATTTTCCATGCTCTAACTGATCACCTTCCTCTTCAATAGAGATATTCATAAATTTTTCATCAGGAAAATCAAAATCTAAAGGCTAATAGTCATCAAGGCCTGGTTTGCTAAGAATTCAGCAATGGCATTTCCTTTAATAGCTTTTTGGCCCATACAAACTATATCAAATTATGATAATAAGACTCGCCATCTTGCTATTCTTCCAAACAATGTTGGTGCTTCGAAAAATACTTGATTAGATCTATTTTTTTGGTTAACAAGTAGTATGATACAACATATATTGCTGAGCCCTTTTGTAATCTAAAATAGGGCACAAAATATTTTCTCTATTTGAGAACTCGTATTCCAAAAATTTCTTGCTGAGTTAATAAATTGCCATTTCTTTCTTATCGGTCTCATCAGTTGCCCCAGCACACATCTCATTGATCGCTCAAACACCGAAAGGTATAATATAATGGGATGGCCCAGGATTAGTGTTACAAGGACTGAAGGATTTGTTAAATATTGTCTCACTTTGTCAAATGCCATTTGGTAATCTTCATCCCATTCTCCCAGATTATGTTTCTAGAGAGGGCTAAAGATTAGGTCACATTTATTTGTGAGCTAGGAAATAAAATGAGCAATGTAATTCAATCTTCCAAGGAAGCTTCTCACTTCTTTTTGAGAATGCAAAGGTGGCAACTCTTGGATGGCTCTAATCTTATCACGATCAACCTTAATTCTCTTTTCACTTACAATGAAGCCTAATAACTTCCCTAATCTTGCACCAAAAGTACATTTTGTCAAATTCAACTTTTATTGATATTTTCTCAGTCTTTTAAACAAATTTTGCAAATCTGTAACATGCCTTACCTTATAGGGCGACTTGGTAATCATATCATCCACATATACTTCAATCTCTTTATACATCATATCATGGAATAAAGTGACCATTGCCCTTTGATAAGTTGGCCCCATATTCTTTAGCCTAAATGATATTTCTTTATAATAAAATGTACTAAATAGTGATAAATGCAACCTTTTTCATGTCTTTAAGTGCCAGTTTAATTTGATTATAACCCAAAAATTCATCCATGAAAGAAAATAGATATCTTTATAGTGTTATCAACCAATGTGTTAATATGAAAGAGAGAGAAATTATCCTTTGGGCTTGCTTGATTCAAATCCCAATAGTCTACACATATTCTTACTCTTTCATCATTTTTAGCAACTAGGACAATATTATCAACCCATTTCTGATACTTTATTAATGAATTTGTGTATATATATTTGCATGTATAACGAATGTATGTATGGCATGAATGCATGAATACAATTATATGAGCGTTTGCTTTAATAAAAGATTTTGAACTCATAAATTTTCATTAATTTTCTAGTGAATTACACATTGTTGATCATAAATGGGTTACATCCGAGGAAAGTTCTAATTCGATCATATTGTTGCTAAGCTCATTTTAAAAATTCAAGTACAATGGGCTCATATTCCCCAATTGGATTAACCCAACTCTTCAACACTTTAATTTTTCCACTATTTTTCTTGCCTGAATGACCACTGAGTGGATCTATTTCATGAGATGATCAATAATAGAACTATCAACCCAAAGAATTGACCATCCATTTTTTACCTTCATTCTAAGCTTTTTGTAATTTATCATTCCAATACACATTTATTGCTTGATAGGCTTGGGCCCAGACATCTATATCTTACTCTTGTTGCTGCAATATTTGCCTCATTTCCTCAATAATCATGGCAAGAATTTTCTTCTCCTACAACAATTGAGATGTTCTTTCTCGTTATTCACCAAAAGTGGCCTTGAATCGTTCATTTTTTCTATGGATCTTTTTAGTTAAAGACAAATGTCATTATGTACCTTTCACTTTCGCTCATAAAGAGCTACCTTGGCTTCTCCTTCTAAGGCCTTAGCTTTCCAATCTTCTAACTCCTGATGAAGCTTATGCATTTCTTCCACAATTACCTTAGAAGTCTTGTTAGAGCTCTCAGATATCCCAACAAGCTTTAATATTTTGTTTTGCTAGATCCAGTCATTCTTTATTAAATTATATTTTTCCTTCATTCTCTTTATTTCTTTCTATTTTGCTTCCATCTTCATTCTCAGATAGGTAACTTCTTCTTGATCTCCTCATTCATTTCTTTCTATTCTCTAACGGCTTCTTCCTTAACCAAATGAATCTCAAAAGGCATGGCAGGTTTAGGTCAGATATGTACTTAAGAAGTAGCCCTATCTATGTTAGGAATAATCAAGTTATATCCCCTAAATTTTCTCTAAGCATCATAGCCCAGAGTAGTCTGATCTGTATATGCATGCAACCTAGACTCATGTCTCTTGTTCCATTGCATAGCAGCTGCCTGAAGTGTTTTTCTATAATTCTCCCTTTGATATACCAGATCCATGCTAGCTATGTTTTAAGTCATAGGAATAAATTGTTGTGAACCATATTATCTTTAGACCAACAAAGGTGCATACCTTACGGTGCCCCGTATACCGAATAAAGGCACGAAATATAGCTCGCCACATCGATAAACAAAAAGTTTCAATGAAAACCATGGTGCTCTCTAAGTTATGTCATCAGGAGACAAATTTTTGAGTGTTTATACCCATTGGTTCTTGGTTCTTGATCGGGCAACTGTTTCTTAATAATTCTTGAAGAAGGATACAATAAAAAGAATAAGGTTTGACCTTATCAGCACCATCACCCTAGAAATAACTTTAACCCCAAATATACAATAGCAAAGTGCTCTTGAAGAATCTACCTTGACCTTTTCTTTGGCACATATTAAGAGCTCAGATCATTTCTGCAAAAATGATTGGGGCTGGATGCATGTTTCTTTCTAACCAACTAAACAAGTGTACAACTGTTACCTTTACATGCCCCAATATCCTTAGGAAGAAAACCAAACCATATATGGCCAAGGTGAAATCATCAACGATTATTTTAGTGTTAAAACATTTTCGGATGTATCCCTTCAGAAACTGCCAAGAAATACACCAGTGTTCCCTTTTGTTCATTAAAATGTCGACTTTTCTTCATATATAAACTAAGAACTTCAGTTAATTTCTTAGGAAAGCTAGTCAGGTTACATTCTTTGCAACATATGGGCTTGGTTTCCAAAAGTACAAGTCCAAGCAAGGTTAAGATCTCTTCTACAGTCAGGGTCATATCATGCTAGTTAAATGAAAAGAACCAAAACAATGGATCCCAAAACTTAATCATAGCTCGAGCTAACTACTCATTGAATTGTACTTTAAGAAGAAATGCAATCTACCCATATTTCTTAATAAATTAGGTCCTCTTAACATTTCCTCATTGATCCCATATCTCTGCCAATTCTCTTAAATTATTTTAACGAAGATCCTACATGCAATTTGTGTCAAATCTGACACATAACTCCTTGGTATGCAATCCCCATACTTTTCTTGATTGTGCTCGGATTCATCATGAACCTCCTCAAATGTTTTGGAAATAACAACTTGTTCAGCCATAAAATCTAATGAAAATTCAACTGAGCTGAAATTCAAGTTTAGAGCAAACGTCCCTATATCTAGATGAAAAATGCATCAAGAAAAGAAAAAATAGATAAGTTAGTATGCATAAGAAATAATAAATTCAAATACTAATAAAATTTAACATGAAAAAATAGTACAACAACAAATCATCTAAATAAACCTAAATAATCACATAAAAAGAGATAAGAAAGAGAAAGGTAGATTTACCCCTTCATGTCTCCTTAATTTTTGGTGATGTCTAAAATCAGGCATGGTTTAACTGGGAGGTCACTAAGGTTCACTATATGAGGTTAAGGATAGACGTCTAGATCGATTCTCAAATCGCTCCTCGAGCCCAGAATGGATTAACAAGGTACCCAACACTTACCTATAGTGAATTTATATCGAAAAGGGTTCAATTCTAGTGGAAGTATCTTCCAAGCCTGTAATAAGGCTAATACCTCGGGGAGGTGTAAGAATTTATACTAGGTAGGCTTTCCATTGGCCCAGATAGAGGCTAACACCTTAGAAGGTAAAGCTACTTCACCTTCGCTTAAAATATTAGGTACCTATGGGCAGAGATCCAAAAGAGAACCTATGCATACGTGCTTAGTGGGTACGAAGGAATAAACATACCTTTCTTATGAAATATCATTAAATAAAATCCCTATCCTAAATCCCAAGAAAAAAAACAAAGAAACATAAAAATAGATTAAGGTGAAAATAAAAGAATTTTTTTTGAAATATTGAGAATTCTAATTAAATATTTATTGAAACAAATTAATCAAAATATATTGAACATGTAATTAATTTAGGCCTGACTCTCTAACTTGTCCCCAGTGGAGTCGCTAAGTTGTCACAACATGGCCTGGATACGAATCCTGACCAGCTCGACTTACAATGGTAGATGTACCCATCATTCCTAGATGTATCTATATATCACTATTTTATTTTTTTAGGGGCCATATCATCATTATTTTATTTTTTTATGTTTGGGACTAAGTTGTCAAGATGAATTGGTCACTCAACTTCTCTAAACAATCGTTACAAAAAGAACATTTATTTGGAGCTTCCATTTATCTATTTATTAGATGAATTCAATCACCAAATGGAGTTTATATTTTGAGGATTACAAACCCTTGAAAACAAAACCCGAGGTCAACTTTGATCCAGAGGTCATGCGAAAGGGTCCAAGAGTTGGTTACAATCACAAGTAAGGATCAGCACTTTTGTGATACCCAAAAATTTATACCTAATTAATCATATGTTAATTTAAATTTTGATTTTTATTTGGTTTCAATATTTAATATTTAATTATAATTCCCATGCATAATATTTTGTTAAACAAATTTATTATTCTAAGAAACTCAAAAATCAAAATATCTTCCACATCCTTCCGAAGAACCAAGAGAACACAAAAGTTTTTTTTCATCATTCTTTATTGTATCCCGTTGGAGAACTGGTGGAATACGAAAGGTTTTAAGAGAAATCAAAATATCTTTTATACTATGTTGGAAGGCCAGTGGTATACTAAAGGTTTTATTTTTACAAAAATTAAAAATCTCGACTTTCTATTTCAAAAGGATATCTCGTTGTTAAAATAATCCGTAAAATCCTTTTCATACATTAGGAGAAATTTTATGTACTATTTTAACTTGGAGACATTGCCTTAATTTTAAAAATATTCGATGTTATTAAAAATATTGACCCTATGACTCGACAATGGTCTAATATGACAAACCCTTCTTAATGTGTACTTTTGATATGAAAATATCCTAGTAATTACATAGGACTTGGTTTTAACATGAAATTACTAAAATACTTTTAGAGTATACCTTTGACATGAAAGTATCCCCGTAACCCTAATAGACACTAAAATGATTGTGAAATGATGACTTTATCCTAAATATACACATTTGGCATAGAAGCATCTCAGTGACTACATAAGACTCAATTTTAAGAAAAATTACCAAAATGCCTGTAGGGCATACCTTCGACATGAAAGCATCCTAGTACCCTAATGGACACTAATATGATGGTGAAACAATGAATCTACCCTAAATATGCACCTTCGGTGTTTTAATAATTTGAAAAAATTATCAAAATGCCTCTAGGTTATACTTTCAGCGTGAAAGTATCTTGATACCCTAATGGACACTAATATGATGGTGAAATGCTAAATCTATCCTAAATATCGAAATTATAATTCTAAAATTGGCTTAAAATGCAAAACTTGCAGTTAAGCCTCTAAACTTTTTAAAATTTCATTTCATACCCTACAAAGAACTGAGAGAATACAAAAAGTTTTAAAAATTTCTATACACCTATGGAAGACCATAGGAATAATAGAAATATTTAAAAGTGACAAAAATGATCATTTTACCTCTAAATACTAAAATTTGCTATATAGTCCCTAAATTTTCTTAATTTTGCTTTTAGGTCCCTACATGGAAAAACACCACAAAACAATATTATACATATGAAAACAAACATGAAAAGCATAAAAGACATATTCACAATGATTCGGCCAAACACCATGGCCTTGAAACAAAAATTTTCAACTTTTTTGCAAACTATTCCTTAAACTTTTCTAAATTTTCATTTAGGTCCCTATACGCGAAAACACCACAAAAAATCACAAAAAAACCATCAAACCTAGTGATAATCAACTCAAAAATCATGGAAAAATACACATAAAGATTCAGCCAAGCACTTTTAGCCATAAAGCACAATTTAAGTATTTTGCAATTTAGTCCCTAAACTTTTTAAAATTACAAAATGACCGTAGGATGTGAAAAATACGGAAAACATGTTTGCAAACACATAAATCATATTTCCATGGCTCATTAAGCTCTTGGCCAAACCAAAAAATGGCCTAGAAGACTTTTACGTAATTTGCAATTTAGTCCCTATGTTTATTAACATTGCAAAATGACCTAAACATAAAAAAACATAAATTATCACAAAAGAAATTGTCACAAAATGATGACCAAGAAAGCCTACCAGATTCAAACAAGATGAAAAATAATCAAACATAACATGCTTTGGTGTAGAAAACCATGAAAATAAACATAAATAAGAATCATCAAATCTAAATAAAAATAAAATCCTAGAAAAGATATACGAATATATTTACAACATATTAACATAAGAATATAAAAAACAAATATAATTAAAAAAACAATATAAAGATTCACACACACACATATATATAATTAAATCAAGATGACAACAACAACTATAATATTTTATAAGACAAATGTTAAAATATAACTAAAATAACAACAAAAATTACATATATACATAATCATCCTATTTGGCCTTTCAACATAGATAAAAATCCATAAGCCCTAACATGATTGTGAATCATAAATGAGAAGAAAAATGAAGAAAAACAAAAAAAAAAGGATTAAGGCTAGTACTTAAAAAAAAAAAACTTAAGAAAGCTAAATAGAAAAAGGTTTTTTCTTTTGTATTTTTTATGCTAATCACCAAAGCTTTCAAATGAGTAAAAGTGTCCCTATTTATAGGGATTAAAGTCGGCCAGGGCATAAAAGAAATGCCTTGGCCAAATGGTTTCTACATCATTCCATTTCTTTCTTTCTCTATTTTTTTTCTTTTTACACATTTATTACTTGTGTTAATTGTTTGTAATTTTGATTTGATTTTGATTTATTATTTTTGTCATTTTATGGCTTAGATCATTAATGACATCATCCATTTCTAGAGTATTTTGGGAGATATTTATATAATATGAAAAATTATATCATAAAATTTAGTTAGAAGGACTAAATTAAAAAAATTAAAATTGTGTTTTTTAAATAAAATTTCATATAATAAATTTAATTTATTCTAATAATAAAAAAATTTTATATACAATAAAGAACATTAAAAATAGCAAACTTATAAAATTTTATGAGAAAAACCTTTATTAGGAAAAATTACTATATGTAAAAAAAATACAAAACTCATAAAATAAATTGAATTTTTAGAAACTGAATTAATATGAATTCAACAATGATTTTTGAAGAATTTTAAAAATTATAAACTTAGAAAGATCCTCTCGAAAAAAATTTACAAAGTAGAAAACTTCGTACTTTGAAAACAAAAAAATTATGAAAGAAAATGCAAAACCCATAACATAAAATGAATTTTTTAAAATTGATTTAATCTGAATTAAAAAAAATAATATTTGAAGAATTTTAAAAATTATAAACTCAAAAAAATCTTATCGAAAAAATTCACGAGTAAAAAACTCTGTATCTTGTGAATAGAAAAAAATTCTAAAAAATGCAAAACTTATAAAATAAAATGAATTTTGAAAAAACTAATTTAATGGTGGTTAAATAGACATATTTAAAGAATTTTAAAGTTTAAAACTTGAGAAAATTTCACCAAAAATATATAAATAAGGGAAAGCTTATATTATCAAATAGGAAAAATTTCAAAGAATACATTAAAACTTATATAAAATGAATCAAATACAACATATTATTCAAAATATTAATCACAAAATTGTAAAGATGGAAACCCTAGATTCGAAATAAGTTTTAATAGAAAAAGTTTTGAGCAAAATACTCGCGATACAATGAGAAACTCAAAAATAATTGGCGAAATTGCCAACTTGATACCTTGGGATAAAAAATGCCAATACAAAATTTTCCTTGAATATTTTTTGATTTTTGGAGTGCATATTGGCATAAATACCACATAGGTGTCAATGAAAATAAACAACTATCAACTTCCTAAATTTGATGAAAAAATTCTTAAAAATTCCTAAAAATGAAAAATTTGACAGTGATAACACCTGCAAAAATGGGTTTCCATAATTTGAGAAAAAATATTTTTCTTTTAAATATTTGTCATGTAAATCAGAAATTAGGGCTCAAAATGGCACTTTTTTCGTCACGTGCACATACGACCATTTAAGTATGACTGAAAAGGTGTTCAAAATATAGAAGTCATCGGGAGAAGATCGTTCTCAATGAGGGTAGCTGTTAAGTTCTCAGTCTTGGATATTTAGGACTATCGAAAAGGAGACTTGGATGAAATTATGTGTCTGCAGCAAGGATTAAATTTTTAAATTATTATTTTAATGTTTTTTTTTCCGTTTATTATATAATTTTTATTAAACCTTAAAAAATAATATATTAATTTCATTTTTAAATGTTTAATTTATTGATATCATTAACATTTTTTAAGTAAAAAATGATAAAAGTCAAATAAGATTTATTAGGTTATGTTTGTGACAATAAAAATATCTAGTAAACATTTTTCAAAAGCATTTTTATTTTAATTAAGTGTACAAAATTAAAACAAGTTGATATGAATAAATCAATATTTTTATCTAAATTATGAAAATTTTTATTATTCAAAATTTTTATATAAAATTATTTTCAATAACTTTCTAATAAAAAGTTCCCAAGGATCAAATTTTCACTTGAAGCAATATGGATGATAGATGTATAGTGGCCAGCTCTCAAGATTAAGAAGTATGCTAGTCACATGGCTTATTTTCTTGTTTGAACTTTGTAGAAGAAAAAGATATCAATGTGTTAAAATCTTTTGAAAGAGTATTGTACCCATTATGTGTGAGTGGGAGATGTTGGAAATATTAACTAGGGTCCACCCATAATGGGTAAAACCCAATCTAAAGCATTTTAAGAAACTACTTAAAGCAGTTTAAACATTGCTTTGTAAAAGGGTATGAAAACTACCATACAGGCAATTAACATGTACATAAAGGAAAAATTACTCTCTTTGGTAATATTATTCTATATTCGGCCAATTGGAATAAAAAAATTTGCTTTTTTTAGATTTTGGTCGTAAAGAAGTTAAACTATTGCCTATTATCAAGAAAACATAATAATAATAAAAAAAACTCTTGTAAGTATTCTCTAAAAGAATAAAGGAACCTAATGCTTTGAACTCGAGACAATTTTGTTACATGATCTTGTTCATGATCAGTGAATCAAACCAATTTTTGCACCGATCGATCTTGTAAGTTTGTTATTTTAAATTTTGCAACTTAGTATGAAATAGTTATTATGTTTACATGTTATAATCTTTAATTTTTAATTTTTCCAATCTTAAATGACAACTTTTTTTAAAAGAAATTAATTATCAATGATGGATGATAGATGGATGGCAACATATAAAAGGAGGCAAATCTTGACCTGAAGATGACGTGACCAAATAACTATGAATTTGTATTGACAATAATTATAAAAAAGTTGCATTATCCCATTTTTTAATGAAATCTCATCTCATGTTGTCTAAAAAATCGTTATTAAAATGAACAATGGCTTAGTCCTAGGTCTGCTATTATTTGTCTAAAATTTTCTAGCTAACTTTTAGGATGCAACGATAATTAAAAAAACTATTCATATAGATCTACACTTTAGTTTAATTTTAGTTTCGTATGTAAAAAAATTGTCAATTTCGCACTAAACTTTCATTTCGTCAATCATATTGGACCTTTGGACAAATACAACTAATCAAACACTAACATGGCAATCAACAGTTAATGGGAATGTGACACGTGAAAAAATTTAAAAAATAAAAAATTTAAAAATTTATACTGATTATATGGCATTTTGTAGCTTGTTAAGCTCCCATTGGCTATTAACTACCATATCAGTGTTTGATTAATGGTGTCGTCCAAAGGGCCAACGTGTTTGATGGAAAAAAAGTTCTAATACCAACTTGACAATTTTTTCTATAGATACCAAACTGAAAATCAAACTAAAGTATAGGAATCGAAACATTTAACCCATAAAAAAGTTATAATATAAAATGACACAATATAGAAAAGTAATATTAAAATATAATATAAAAAAGCAACAATATTGAAAAGTAATATGAACATAACAAGAATCCATGAATACAATAAAATATATGTTATAAATTATTAATTTTCTAAAATATATTTAAATATATGATATTTTAAAAATGAGTATGATACAAAATATATAATATAAAGCCAATATACAAATTATGAGATTTACATGCAATCTCACTCGTCCATATCATTTTTTTCGTTATAAAAGTCAAGATTAAAGTTTCAATATTCAAATAATTTAAATTTTTTGACTTGTGTGGTTAGTACTTTTTCGTTCTATTGTGGGAAAAATATATTTACTCTTGAGTTTGATAGAAAATACACATTCTTTTTTAGCTTGAAAAACGCTCGCTTACTCCATAAGGTTTGGCATAAATACATTAACTCCCAAAATATTATTTATGTTAATTTTAAATAAAAAATATGCCTTGCTTTCTTGGGTCTAGACTAAGGGTGAGTATTTAATTAAATTGAGTTGAATCTAGTTAAAAATTCAGATTAGTTAGTTGATGAGTCTTATTTTATCAATTGGTTTTGATTTGAAATTTTATCAAATTGAGTCAAATGAAAAGAAATTAAGTCAAGTCGAATAAATTTATTTGAGTTAAAATAAAATTTCTTTCAACTATAACTTGTTCAAAAATTACAGCACCCACAACATTCAAGAACCTAAAAAATCGAAGCCTTCTGCTAGTGAGAGATCTGAACAAACTGATTCCTCAACTTACATGTAGACATTAATAGCATAAATATCATTATGATTTATGATAAATTTAACCAAAAATATCCAACATATATATATTTATGCTAATAATCATCTAGTTGAGTCAAATTATTATTGTCATAATGTAATTCTACTTAATTATTTATAAAAAATTTAAGAAAAACATATTAAATGTTATCCAAAGCAAGTAGTAATCGACAAGAGTTTAAACAGAGTTGCAGCATCTTAAAAAATAGGTACAAGTAATTATAACCGTGAACATAAAGGTCTTTACTTAAGAGCCTTCTATGCCTTGTAAGATAGGTCTCTCTATCCATTATCTTAATAAGCATCAATCTAGACATCTTGAAATGACATAAAAAGAATGAAAATGGATGCTAAAAGTGGCAGGAACATTTAGCCAAAGGAAAGCATCAAATTGTTACAATAGTTTGTTCAATGCTAGGTTGAAAGTTCCATAATAAAACGTCAAAACATCTATTTCATAAATATTTATTTCAAAAAATTTAACATCCAATCAGCTTGAAACCTTTCCATCGTCTTTCAACACCCTAATTCATCTTAATAACTTTAGTAAAAAAAGTAAGGATGTTAATTAAATTATAAAAATGTTTACTAAAATAAATAAAATGAACAATTAAATTTACAAGTCAAAATTAGGTCTATTATCATGTTTACATTCATTTTGGCAATTCTATTAAATTTTAAAAATAAAGATGTTAATTAAATTATAAGAATCCTACTAAAATAAATAAAAAAAAAAGCAATTAGGTTTATGAATCAAAGTTGGGTCTCTTACCACCTTCAATATTTTAAAGTTGCTCTATATATTCTTTAAGATTTATAGAATTCTTAGATCTTTGAAGCCAATCTTGAGTGCAGACCATAGCCTCAACCCTCGAAGGAGCTGATGGACTTTCAAAACTATGATAAAACACATCCATCCTTACTAAAAGCACTTTTTAAAGCAACTATTCAGATAAGAATAGATAACATATCCAAAGTTATTTGTTCAAGAATAGGGAATCTTGGACTGTTCTTTTTCCATCATAATAACAAATCAAATGAATCTAAGTTATTTTCTTTGTTATTCTCGTTAGTATTGCAAGCCAATTGGATTTGCTTGGAATACCCTAACTAATTGTTATTTATATCTTATGAAGATAAAGCCCATGAAACATATTGGCCTTGCAAAGTAATCGTAAAGTGTTATAATTATGAGATCCTCATGCATCAAAGTTGTGTTTCTAAAAACTTTCCTAGTCTTTGTATTGTCAAGACAAGGCATTGATAATGCACATGTACTAACACATACTAAGCCTCTATGTATATGATGTATTTAACTAATCTCATAAGTTAAAGTGTTTTGATACTAAGGGATAGCATGTGGGTTATAAGAACAAGTTCACTGAACATGACCCACTATGAGAGTTGCATCTTGTATTTCACTCAAATGTTTATGAAAATACTCTCATATGTCAGTAATGTAAATGATCCTCAAACTTATGGCACCAGGTCACCTTATATGTGAATCATTATACATAGAGATTATCATGATCGAATCCACTCTATAGATGCATACGATATAGTGGTTTTGAGTATCTAGTGAAGCATATTAAAGGTTGATGAGTGGTACATAGAGTTACCCTAAAGGATATACAAGGATATATTTCATTTGTTTCAAGCTTATGTTAACTAAAAGTCCTTGACCAAAACCATATTGATTATGGAGTTAACACATGAAAGCTATGGAATAGGTTAAGAGTAGATACTGAACCATGCTCTTACCTTTTCTAGAATGTATGATGGGATTGAATTACACTAAGACATTGTACGCTGAAAGGCTTGTCAAGACTAATTTGACTCTTTTTGCATGTTAAGTGGCTATGCTGCATCACTAGATGCCAATCTTGGTCTATAGATATAATTGTTCTTAATTGAATAATTTATGTTTATTATCAATATGATAGGGCCTAATAGGTCACACACATAAGTCTGATGTTGTGAAATTGAAATGAGACTAGGCTTAGATAACCAAAAGAGTAAAAGTTACTCACGAGTTTTTTGAATAGTTCAAAAATGAGGGATTATTAACCCAAAAGTTAGGGACATGTTACCCTGGGTATTTAAACCCTACTTTAGTTATCCCTTGGGTTTCAAATTATACCCAAAGAGAAGAGTTATAGCATTTTAGCATTCTAGCACCATTTTTCTATAGATCTAAAGAGAACTTTTTTCTCTTTCTTGAGGTTATAACGCTTAAGATTATTACAAAGGGAAGATTTTTGAAACCTAAACGGCTAGCACGATTCCTAGCAACATAAAGTTTCAACCTTACGAAGGTTTTCGATGTCACCTATATAAATCACCATTAGAGGTTGGACACTTGGACAACTTTGGTTTGCAATAATTGGGATCGATGTATAAAAATGAAACTAAGATTGAGACTAATCTAAGAAGATACCACCCTTCAGATTGAGGTATGTTCTTTCCTATCTCAGATTCTTCTTATGATTATAGATCGGTAATGGCTTGTAAGAAGATCTTTTGAAATTGTTTAATTTGTTCCACTGCTCTATTTTTGTGCTTTTTTTTTAGTTTTAATTTAAATATTGTTATTAGCTGATTTACCTAGATTAGAATAGTGGATACACAATATTTGGGATAAGATCCTTCAATCTTCACCCAAATACCTATCCAATTTATACTTATTTTACAAGCCAACCTATTGCTTCTTCATAATATATTATTGCCTGACAAAGCCCGTCTTCTGTTTTAATTGATTTATTTTCAATTAAATTAGGAGTTCTAGTAAAAATATTAGATTCACTTCTAATGGGTTGCTTTCTTCCACAGTGGCATAATATTCATCAAATAAACTATGCAATTCTCTATTGGCCATCTTTATAATTCATCTAGAATACTAGGAAAAAGAAGATTTATCCTAAATGCTAGAAAATCCACTTTAAGTCATGGATCAAATAACTACTATGTAAATTAGCAAGTTTATCTTTTTAGAAACACATCAATACTTATCATAATTTTCCTTCATTTTTTGAAGCTATGTAAATTATGTCTAGATTTTTGCAATTTAGCCACCATTGGGTAGACAATGTACATCTATGATTGCTTCAAAGAAGGAATTAGAGATGACATGTAATGATCCAAAACCTTTAATGTAAGGTCATAAATATGCTCTAGACTTTTACGACGCTTCGAACATTTTCCTAATCATCATATGTGGGGACTCTATCTTTAATAGTGAGGCTTAAAAAAAAGTTATGATCATCATGAACATATATGCCAAATGCATGTTCATATTTTTTTGCCACATTTAATATATATGTTGAATTCCATGTAATAGGAACACGTAGACACAAATGAGCCTTACTATCTATTATTTCTTCTTTTTCTAGATGGTTGAATTTTTACAACCTTGATGGTGATGCTTTAATATATCTCATAACCCTTTAACTTGATCCACAGTTTAAAAGCATCCCTTATACCTTTTTGAACAATTAGATTTATAATGTGTATATACATACCATTTGCAACACAAGCTTTTGAATGAAGTAATTTTTTTCTCAAATATTCAAAAGCAATATTATCAAATATACTGGCTAAGACCTTCTTAATCCCCTATTCTCGAAGACATTTCTCAAGGACTTGACTTATGTTTTCACTTATATAAGTAAATATTGGACGGAAGTTTAATCTCTTTTGCAACCTCCACTCATCATTTATCAAATGTGCTATCAGAACCATGTAGAATATCTTTTGCAATAAAGTCAAAATGTTATTGTCAAACAAATTCTGCTTGTCTCTTTTTGAAAAAAATTCTTCCATACATTCTTGATTGGGTTGAACAAATTGAGACAAACCTTTCCAATTGTCCAATGAGATGGGGGATAAAACCTTGGGCATGCTATAGAAATAAAGAGCTTAAACCTATCCCCATCCTCAAATTTAAAAGGTAATTTATCCACAATAATAATGTGAATCAAAGCATTTCTAACAACATGTTGCTCTAACACCTAATTTGATATATGTTGTTTCTTAACTAGCTTTCACAAATGTCAATTCTGATTACTTAGGATCAAAGGTGCCACTTCAGGTTTTTTTATGTTTTCAAATTGTTATTTAGATTAGTTGTAGAAGATCCAGTTTCCATGATGTAAGTGTTACCACATAAATTGCACATTTCTCTATTCCCCTTCTTCTTTTTTGTATTTAGTGAAATCCAACAAGATGCTCTTAGTTTGGGCTTTCTTTGAGCTCTTCCTTTCTTTGTTGTGCGAGAAACTTTAGCAAGAAAAGTAAGTATATCTTCTTTGTAATGGCTATGATCTTTGAGGCATTAGGTCATTCATCTACAATATTAAAAATTTAACAGGATTTATGTTTTTATATTTTTATAGGATTTATAAAAATAAAAATTTTTATATGATTAGAAATAGAATAATAAAAACAAAGATATTAGTTGACGAATAGTCATAGATTCCTTTGTTCACATCTTAAGACCATGATTAAAATGAGATTGCTTAACAATCGAATGACTTATCTAGTCCATGATAGTCAATTAAAATTGCTACCAATACTTAAGTTGATTATAATTCTCAGTTAAAAATATGTATGTATATACATATATAACATTAGTAGGTAATACAAAACTAAAGTCTGCTTAAAAAGTTTTACTATAAAGGTTATGATTTCAATCATTGCAACTATACTCCAACAATGTACAAAATAAACTATATTCTTTTATGTAAGAGTTTCTTTTACTAGTTATTGTCACAACATGGCCGGGGTACCAATCTTAACCAGCCGGACTTAAGAGGTAGGTGTACCCCTCATTTCGATGTATATCTATGTATATCTATATTAGGTGCCATATCATTATTATTTTTTCTTATTTTTGGGGACT
>JBBYHK010000006.1:5966475-5985084 GCA_038382065.1 Adansonia grandidieri | reverse complement strand
GTCTTGAATATGCCTAGTTTGCTTGGAGAAAGTTGACCTCTACTAGAATAGTTGCTAAGTTCTCAGTCTTGGTCATTGGTCATTTAAGACTGTCAGAAAAAAAGGGCTAGATGAAATTAGGTGTCTACAGCCGCCCCTCTTTGGCTGTTATTGAGAATCATGAATAAGGCAAAGGCCAAATAGACATGATTTTGTTCAGGCTGTAAAGTTTTAAAAAATAAACTAAACTAAATTAAAAATATATATTAAAACAAAATAATTAAAGACAACACCTAAGTTAATGTAGGTGAATAAGGTGGAATCTAGGTAAAAATGGTTGACTAGAGGAAACCATAATAGTTAATAGGCTAAACAGGGTAATCCCAAATTCAAAAAGGTTGATGGAAGAATGACAATCAATGCAGTGACTAGATGATACCTAAGTATAAACAGATTGACCTTAGTGGAACCATAATAGTTAACGAGGTGACTAGGGCGATACCTAAGTCTACAAGGATAGATTAGGGTAGTACCATGTTAACAAGTTTACTTAGGTGATACCTAAGTCTAAAGGGTTGATCAGGGTGGAACTATGATAGTCAACAGGGTGATCTAAGTCTAAAAGGTTGATCAAGGTGGAACCATGATAGTTAACAGGGTGACCAAGGCAATACCTCGATTTGGAAGGGATTGACCAGTGTAAAACCATAATAGTCAATTGGGTGACGAAGGTATACCTAAGTTTAAAGGGTTGATTGGGGCAGAACCATGATAGTTAACAAGGAAATTTTTCTTAAAATTTTTTTGGAAACTCTTTTGGGTTTTAACCTATAAAAAATATGAAAATTATTTAAGTAACTAAGCAATTAACATATAAGAAAAGTAAATCATACTAAATTAAAAACTATAAAGAATAAATAAAATTTAAATAAAATAATACTACCATAAATAAAATTTAAATAAAAATCTCTAGGACTTAGTTAATTTAATATAAATGATGAGGCTAAATAACTCTCTTTTATAGAGTTATCACTTCACGTCAGATCAAAACAAACTTGACCAAATAAAGCCTAACCTGAGTTTAGAGGGATAAGAAAACAAACGCTAAAGTCGAGGCAATTACAAAATAGCAAGAGGCAATCTTAGAGGTCTTTAGAGGATCGACTCACATCAAATATGTTGATCATTTAAGAAAAATATCAAGCTACATCAGATGAAACATTCATGTTATGATTGTCAAGAGCATCAATTGCCCAAAAGTTACTTTATTGTTATCATGCCTTTTTGTCAAAGGTGAACCAAAGTATTATTTTTCTTGTCATGAATGAAATGCTATTTTGTTTTCTTTTAACCCCTGTGCATTACATTTGCATTGCATTAGGCTTGTCTTTGAATTGATAATATTTAATAATCAAATAAAATTTGCATCAAGATTTCTTGATATTACATTAAAATGATAAGGAAAGCATAAGGAGCTCTGTTCACAGATGGTTGTCAAGATCACAAATTCTCCATGTACTGTGAGGGAAGGGTGAAAATTACCCCAATCGAAGAGTGAAATAGAACATGAAACTGTAAGCTCTCAAGTAGTAGGAGGAGCCCAGTGCTCTAACCGTGCGCTTTAATACCTGTCTGTCATGACCATTCTCAAATTCCAAGGTTATCAGTCATGAAAAACTATCGAACTAACCCAAGCCATACTCATGCACCTCAATTAGAAATCATGTCAAGACTCAAAAACCAACCAAATTGGTCAAGACACAAACAGTTATCCCGTCCTCAAATGTTAATAAAATCCATCGACCATGTCAAAAAAATTATCATTAAATATCTAAGTTAAGAAACATGAATGTTTACACTATTAGAAGAACCCCTTTAGTATATCAAGTCAAGAAAGAAATCACACAAGAATAGGTCACCCCAAAGGTCATAATCTCAAAGCACATTAAGTCCAAAGTTAGTACCTTAAACTATGGCATTACCAAAAAAGTTGTCAAAGCTCCTATATAAGAGATAACTTATGATGTCCATTCTCGTACTGGATTTTCTATCATATCATGTAGTCAAGAAACTTATACCCATATCATCACATCATGCATTCATAATCTTACTGGCATCGTATCAAGCAAAATTTTTCTAGCCTCGAAGAACCTTCTAGTAGGAATCTCTAACATAAAAAATTAGCAAATTAAAAAGTCACTAAGGTAAGACCTTATCTCTCCAAGATATCACATCATCAAAAGTCAAAGCCTGGTGACATCATTAGGCTAGTCCTAGCTAATTGGCTCATGTCATCGTGTTAAGAAAGTCTAAACCCGGTGATGTCGATAGGTCAGACTTGGCTAATTGGTCCATGGCAAGAACTTATGTCTAGAACCAGTGCTAGGAACCTTTTTTAGAAACTTATGTCTAGAGATTGTGTTTAGAACTTGTGTCTAAAACCTTTATCAAGAAATCCTTTTAAAGTCTGATGTTGTTGAATTATTGTAATCTAGCTTGTCAGAACCTTTGTCAATAAATCTTTTCAAAGCCTAATGTTACTGTCTGTGATTCAGTGCATTGGTGTTTCATTATTTTTAAGTCTAACCTAGGGATAGATCGAGCTTAGAATCATAGTTTAGGTCTTTTACCCTAAACCTTTGTCAAGTAATTTTTTCAAAGTCCAATATTGCTTGCCATGATCCATGACATTATGATTTTGTCATTTTTAAATTGAACCTAAGGATAAGTCAAGCCTATGATCATAGTCTAGGTTTTTCATCTAAAAATTAAAACTCCATCCTTTTTATAAGAATCGAAACCTCCACCAAAATTTTGTTTTTATCTCAATGTCATATTAATTTTAATCCTTTCATCGCAAGAATGTGAGGTAGTACCAAGCGTACCTGAGACAAAATGGTGTCTATTTGTCTTTGCCCCTCTTCTTGATACTCAGCAATAGCCAAAAAAGGGCAACTGTTAACAACCCATTTTGTTCGTGCCATCATTCGAATGAGTATGGGTCATTATCTTAGGCATCGACAGAGTCATTCAAATGAGTATAGGTTAATTCCCCATTACTCTCGGCTAAGATGAGGTGTTTAGATAGCCAAAGGTATGAAAAATTCATATTGGTGCATCTAGGTCTTGATACATAATGACAAACCCTCAAAATCCTAAAAACTCACCCTTGGTATCGATACAAAAGGTTGGATATTGATACCTTTGGTGATGGTATTGATATATAAAGTTTAGGTATCGAGATCATCTTACATCACAGCTAAAATCTTGATTTTAGGATGATTTCTATCAATACAACCCAACAGGTATCGATACCTAAAAAACTTTTGGGCTTGGTATCTAAATAATGTTCATTTTATCGAAACCATAAGCATAGGTATTGATACAAGCTTTAAAAGCATCGATACAAGAAGTAGAAATGGATTCTAGTATCGATAAAATAAGCTTTATATCGATATCAGAAGCAAAAAATTGGCTTAGGTTTCAGTACATTATGCTTGTTATCGATACCACAAGGCATTTTTGCCTAGATCGTGATGTTTTTGAACTTTATGCCATTAAACTCGAAATCGAATTTAAACACATTTTTGGCATAAAAAATCATCAAAATTTATATTAGCCTTAATTTTGGACTTATAATTGGTTTTTAACAATTTCTTTGACCTAAAATGGCTTGAAATTAGGATATTTGCATTAAAAACATGGTTTGCTTGAGGCATGCATTGACAAAACCTAGAGTTATCATATGGTACATGGCTAAAACCCAAAAATGCTTCTACTTTAGCTTCAAAATGCATTGACAAAACCTTGGCTCAGAAGATACTACCAAAACCATTAACACACTAAAAAATTCTCTTCAACCACCATTCTTTGAAAAACTTTTCATTCCCCGAGTTTCTTAAAGCCACCACCAAAAACCCCTCCAAAATTGTTTATTGCACCCTCTTTTTATCTAAAATCACCGCTTCATTATTAGCACATCCCTTGAGCTCATTTTGGCCACCTTTTTCTTGCTAATCAATAGCAAAGAAAAGAAAAAAGATGAGCTCAAAGTTGACAAGTTTTTTGCTCAAGGGTTAAAGGAAGGTTTGTAACTGCTTAGTATAATTTCCATCTCCTTCTTATTTTATTTTCTTCTTTTATTTATCATTATTTTCATCATTTTAGTGAGCCACAATATGCCTGTGACTATATTTATAGGATTTTCATGTATCTTGTGGCCTTGTTTACAATAGACTTAAGATTTTTTTATGCTATATTAACCCTCTTTGATATGCTTTACCATGTTTATGTGCTTGGTTTGCTTCAAAAACATGTTTCAATGTTGTTCTGAAAATTCTAACAAACTTTTTCTTGTTTAAACATGTTCATATCATCTTTCATGGCATAACACTTGAGGTTGTTCATGAAGCTAACTCTTTCATGCATCTTATTAGTCATTGTCTTTCATTTTTTTCATCATTTACATATTAAGATACCGTTTTCATTTATCTAAGCATGCTATCTATGTTTATTGTCATGGATGTCATATTTACTTCATAATATACTTTTCAAGATATTTGTTTGATGATTGTCGAAAACCCGTTTTCAAAAACCCCCCAAGTTAAGGGTATGTTAACTTTAATAAATAAGGATTAACATGGGCTTAAGGGTTTTTATTCATTGATCTTCCAATCTTGGGGAAAAACTAAGTTTTCCATATTTAGATTTAAAGGTCATTAAGGCCAAATATTTTGTTTATAGAAATAAAATGTCTTTAAAGTGTTTAAGATTGTTTTTGCCTTGATTTATTGCCCAAGAAACCTCATAAAATCGAAAATCTCCTATTTTGGCCTTGACAGCACTGTAGCCACAAATTGAAATATCATTTTCAAACTTTGAACTATTTTTCATGAATTTTCTAAATTTTTTTCTTGAAAGGGCATTAAATTACCTTTTGAATTATATCTCGTTTACCTTTAGATTATCCTAAATGAGAGAGATACGATTTTTCGAACTAATGCTATTTAGAACCCCTAGAATCAGCAACTTACTTTCTATTTGGGCTATTTTCACCCATCAAATGATTTTTTTTAATTTTTTAAAATATTTTTATAACAGGTTTGTACAATTCCCTTTTTGGAAAGATATTTTTTGTGATTTAATGATTCCATATAAGTCCAGAATGATTTTCTAAAATTCGCCACACCCTTCCCTTAGATGCGTTGTCAGTGTCGCACTTGACCCAATTTCAAAAATTATTTCCACTTAGAATGTGATTTTTTTGGATTTTTGGAATATTTTTACTTTAAATTTGATCGAGTCACCTTTCCAATGGTAACTCACCGACCCTTAAAACCTTTCAATTTGCCTAAAATAAAATAAAAAAAAGGAATAACACAATATTGTCCTTTATTTTTAGCATTAGTTAAAATTAATTGATTTATTCAAATTCCTACTCCACGACATTGGAATATCTCTAAATGATCCCAATCAACCCCTTAAATCAAAACATGTGTCAACCTTCCCTTAGGCTCAGATTAAGGCACAAACATTTTTATCAAATTTTTTAATCACTATTTTGTTATCCAAAACCAACTATTTTGTCAAGATTATGTAAAAAATGTCATTGTGTTAAGAAAATACTACACTTTTATCAAGATTAATCCTTCAAATTTGTTTTTTTCCAAAATCACTAAAATATTCACCTTTAGGGATACTCCAACCTTGATTTTTGAGAGGATACTCCAACCACCTTTTCAAACAAGTAATCAAAATTAAATGTTCTCTCTCTAAGATTTTTTTAGACTTATTAAGATTTTGACCTAGCTTTCATGCCTCAATTAATCAATGGATCCAAACTCATCTCCAAAATTGTTGACTTGTTTATTTCTATATAATTAATGACAATTACAAGATAAATTTCGATCGTTTCTCCCCATCTTCTTTCCTTTTTTATGATTTATCTTATGCAATGTTTTTTTTTCCATTTACTAACACATTTCCTTTTGTGGCGTTTAATTTGCATTCATGTTTTCTTTTAAAAGTTATAAGGTAGTGTTCCGCATTGGTATTTCTCTAATGCTTGATACGAAATACCTAATTTTCAAAAACTAAATCCAGAAAACATTTTTATAAAAAAATCTCTATGTTCCTCACCTCTCCAAGGTGTGTACATGATTGAATCTCAATCTCAAGCTTATTTTATTCAAATTCATTTGTAAAAAGGGGATAATATTTAAATTATAATAAGTCAAAATCGAGAGGATTGAAAGCAAAGTAAGATATGGCTAGAAAGGTACTAAATTTGGGTATTGCAGAGAGGTTCATACCTCTTTGCATGTAACCAACTCTCAAATCCAACTGTTGAATCTTCGACTTACGCAGACCATGGAATCAATTTCTCAAGTTTCATAACTCCATATATCATTTCAATAGGCATCCAATCATGCTTAGCCCAAAGTGATTGGTGGAAACTACAAGTGTAGGTTATTTTATGGTGGCCAATTAAGACTTGTTAGATGAGTGATTTGTCCAATAGTCCCCTTCCTGAATTACAAAAAAGAAGTCCCAGTCAAAAGAATTCATGTAAATATGTTTTTTAGTACATTTACCCTTTCATGATAAAATCGAGGCTTGGCGTTGACATGGGCTATAAAGGAAATTCAATCATGAGGCCTCTCATTTTCAATGGCAAAGATTACGTTTATCGAAAGATAAAGATGAAGCTATTTGTGCCAACGATTATCAAGTTTTGAAGATAATCATGAAAGGCCTACTTATCCCAACAAAAATGATTAATGATTTAGATGTCCCTAAAAAAGAATAGGAATGATGAAAAAGACACCAAGATGGCTCAACTAAATGCCAAAGCCATGCATACTCTCTTTTATGCAATAGAGCTAAATGAGTACAATCAAGTGTCCCTATGTGATAGTGCTAAAGAGATATAGGACAAGTTGGTTATCACACATGAAGAGACCAATTAAGTCAAGAAGTCAAAGATAAGCTTGCTCACCCTTGATTCTGGGATGTTCAAGATAAAACTAGAGAATAGCCTCAAGGAGATATCCAATAGATTCATAGACATTGTAAATGGCTTGAAAGGTCTTGGGAAGGTGTATTTCAACAAAGAGATGGTCAAGAAAATGTTGAATAGCCTCCTGAAGTCATAGAAAGTTGCGATGACCTAAATTAAGAAGTCAAAAAACCTTAACCTCCTTGCCTTAGATGAACTCATCAAATCAATCCTCACATATGAAATGAAAATGAGTTATGGAAAGGAGTAACCAAGGAAAGTCGAAGTTGCATTGAAAGTTTCCATGAGTGAGGGAAAATATGATGATGATAATGACGATGAAGATGTTGAGATGATCATCTTTGCCAAGAAATTCAAAAAATTCATGAAAATGATTAAAAATAATTCATCTCAAGTAAAAAAGGTTAACAAGGTGCTATGCTACAGTTGTAACAGATCAGGCCATGTCAAATCTGATTGCCCATTATTGAGGATGAATAAGAAGAAGAAGAAGGCATTTGTAGCAAAATGGAATGATGTGCCTTTTTCGATGATGATGACTCCAACGAAGACCAAATTATCAACCTTTGCTTCATAGCTCTTCATGAGCCTAAGGTAACCTTAAACTCTTCAATTTTAAATTCTTATACATTTGATGAGTCATGAAATGCATTTGATGAACTGGTAATTAAGTTTGAGGAAATGAACTCAAAATATAGAAAAATTATTTCAAAATTAAAAAGTGAAAATGATTTATTATTGAAAGAAAAAATTAAGTTCAAAAAATGAAAAATAAAAATTTAAAAAATGATTTTATTGATTTTAAGCTAAGAATTGACATCTTAGAGAAAGTCAATCTTGATTTGAAAAGAAAAATTGAAAGCTTGGAACAAGAAAAAAAAATCTTTTTAGATAAATCTTTGCAGGTTAATATGACCTTGCGCTCACATTGCAATTTCCATGGTCATGGTTCATTTACTTGTCCTATTAAGAGAAGGATACAATAAAGTTAAGTGAGTATGGGTTTCTAAGGAAACAATAGGCTTTGAGACTAACCTTCAAGGACCCAAACCAATTTGGGTACTAGAAAACCAATTGAAATTCTCTTGTAGGTTTATTAGATTAAGGAGGAGTAATGGATTTGGATGCTGTAAAGGCATAAAAAGATGATGGGTAACCTCTAAGCAATTAACTTAATGATGGTTAACTGCTCATGCGATATATATGTTTTTATGAAATATTGTTTTGATGCAAAATGTTTTAATGAAAATTTATGTTTTGCATCTGAGTGACTATAAGCTTATTCATCTCTGCATTTGGTGCTTAATGGTGACATGCTTAATTGATTTGTGAAATGATGTTATGAAGCATGAACTCAAGCATGATTTGTGCATAAAGGTCTAATTAAAAAAATCATGTTTTAGGTTATTATGAAGCTCTAATGCATAAGTAAAGAAAATGCATATACTTAGGGGGAACATTTAGAGCTTACTTATATGATTTGATGCCATGAACATGCATTAGCAAGTCTTTAAAGTCTTTTTAATGCTTTATGTTCAATTATACTTGCATAAGACTTAGAATACTTGATTATGTTGTAAATTTACGTTTTATGGCTTGTACAAGTTTGGTGTACATTGAACATGCTTTTAAACTTGTGCTTATGTGGTTTGAATGAATATCACTTATTTCAACACCTTTAGTTACATATTGCCTTGCTTATATGACCAAATATGCAAATTCATTCAAACTTTATTTTAAAAGTTATTTTAATTCAAACTTTTGATCATTTATATGAGTTTCAAATGTCTAAAATCGAAAAGTTTGCATTAGAATATCAAATCATGGGTTTTAGAATGCTAAATTGCATATTTTTCTAAGATTTTTTGAAAAACTTAAGGTATGTATCGATACTTAGAGCCTTATATTGATACAATGAACAAAAACCCAAAAAAGCCTAGAAAAACCCATTTTGTGAATTTTGTATTAATACACAAGTCCTCGTATCAATACATGTAGTAAATTTTGGCCAATTTTGTGCTATTTTGGTTTTAAAATGTAAAATTGGCCTCTTTAATGGGTTGTAACTTGAAATGCTTCATTTTTATGATTCCTAAACATTTAGGACCATCTTAACTCATCATACACTTAAAAATCACATTCGATTGATTGATGAGTGTTTCACAAATTATATGCATGACTCACTTTATTAAGTGCTCATATTACTTCATGATGCTAACAAATACAAAATTTTGTATGCATCATTATTTTTTGTTCCTTAACAAACGTATTTTCTTGCATTATGACAATTAGTACCATATATGCTTAATTTTTTATTTATTAACATTTTGTATCACTTGTTTCAAAATCTCATTAAGCTCTTTGAATATTTTTTTTAATTTTGACAAAACATGAGCTTATTGAATATTTTTATGACAATTGAAATCTTGGTACCACTAATTATCATCTTTTGCCAAGATTTTTATGAAGCTCTCGAAGGATCATAGAGATAAAGCCAATCTTGAAAGATGAATACTTGCATAATAAGAAGTAAACAAAGCATGCAACCTCTTCAAATCAAGCCAAAACCATAAAGGAATGCTCAAAACTTAAGACATGAACTTCAAAGACATAATGAGCATATCATCAAAGCTTGGTAACTTTGATGTAATTACTAAACTAATGCTATTCAATTCTTATCCCTTAGCATTAAGCTGGGCGACATGTATGAGTAAATTATATACAATTAGTATTCTTGTATGTCATGTATGCTTAAAACTGTTTATGTTGAATGAATCCTTGAACATTTCTATTTACTTATTTTTCATCTTTAAGCATGTTATTGATTGAATGATTGCTCAAATGATTTTACTGACTTATCATGAATAAGCAAATGATTTTCTAACCTATGGAAGTTAGCTATGTTTTTAAATTTTTTTTTTTAACTTTCCAAATGGTTACTTGAATGATTATGAATAGTATGCTTATGTACAAAAAATTCCAAAATGGGTATCTACTATGCATCTAAACAACAATTAGATTAATATTTTTTTATATCCATTAACAATTAGTTTATCTTATTACTCATAATCTTAAATCTGCTAAAATGTATACATATGAATACATGAATTGCATGAACTATGAATTAGAGCTTAAATGCATATATTTTCTCAATAATTGGTAAACATGCTTTCAAATGATTCGTAATTAATATACCTCTTAGAAATCTTGTTGGAATTAGTCTCTTAGCTTTGAATTAATCTATTTTTACCTTTTTGATATTGCAAAAGAGGGAAACGTTTAGGGGTAATTTGCTTATGCTTTATTGATATATATATATATGCTACTAAATAGAAAGATTAATATGTGCTTATATTATTTATATGTTATGAAATCTTTAATACTTTGTGTTGGTCCTCTTATAGTTAAGTATGACCAGCCATCGCCAAGATTTTCAAAAGCATTTTACAAAATCTTTAAAAATCTTTTCCCATGCTTTTAGTAAGTGGAGTTTTATTGAAAATCTTTAAATGATTAATTGGAAGTTTTACAAGCAAAATCACTTTAATTTCTGTAATATCAAAAATGGGGGATTTTTAGCTATATTAGCTTTGAATTCATCTCGATTTTGATATAATTAAAACTTAAGCTTATTTAGCTTATGATTAAATATTTTCAACTTAGTATTTTCCTTGAAACATTTTGATAATACTTCGAAAAACACTAAAATGGTTCTTGTCTTTTAACTTAAAATTATGTTCTAGATGCATACCTTGGTATAAAATATTTTTTAGATAAGTTTATAAAGTTTTAAGTTATGAAAAACCCCTTGAAATTGACTTTCATATGAATGTATTGATACATCATGTGTATGTATTGATACAACGTTTGGTAGTAGCTCAGTTTTGCATGAAACCCCCAAATGTATCATAAAAGGCAGAATGTATCGATACATCAAGGACTATATTGATACATACCATTGTTGTGTCAATACCAGGCTTTTCAAATGATCATGTTTTTATATGGAAATAAGCAATGTATAAATGAACACCTAGATGTATTGATACATTTTGGTGGAATTAAAGGGAATCACTCAAATAAAGCTCACGACGGATATATTACTTCATCAAACATTCCCAATAGCCATATTCATGATCAATGCTATGAATAATCCTCTTCAATGCTCCCAACAAGATGATGAACCAAGGCAAAAAGTTTAAAGTCCAATATTTCATCAATTCCATTATTTTCTAAGTAGTTCTTTTACTGTATAGAATTAATTCTTCGTATCATTTGTGTGTTCATTCTATATTTAGAAGTATCTTTCCTTGAGCCTAAACTCTTGTATACACCTAGCCTTTAGAGACTTTATTTGTTTACACACAAAATCCTTATAAAGAGGGGAGGTTCTACTTAGCCATTGAAAAGTAGAGAAATGGTTCTATCTTAGCCATTAAAGATAGAGAAGGTAGGGGTTCTATCTTAGCCATAAGAAAAAGATAGGGAGTTGTAAAAGTTGCACCTTAACCTTGAGAGGCAAAACAATTCAAGTTAATGGATTGAGGAAGTTCGAGTTAAGTGATGTCAAGGTAAAAGACATAGGCAATTGATGCCGAACCTCTCTAAATCATTGAGTTTGCCTTTTCTTTCCCTACTTTTTAATTTTTATTATTTGTTCACTAACATATGACTCCAATTTGGTTATTTGAATTTCTCAATTTATGCATCAAAGTTTTAATTTGGAAAAGATACTGAGAAATTAATTCACCCCCTCTTGATTTCTTTTACCACTAAAAGATCTAACTTAATAAAATAGGAAATTTTTTAAAAAATGAGGCAATATGCTTAAGTTGAAATAATCCATAGGTGTGCTTGCCAGAATATGGAAGGCACCTCATCAATTATTTTAAATGAAAGTATACCCTCTTAAAAAATGTAAAAATTAGGATTTTTTTATGAATTTCGTAAAAAAAAAACCTTTTGTGTTCCTCCGGCCTTATTATGGAGTGTGAAAGATATTTGATTTCTAGAACCTTTCATATTCATCTGGCTTTCTAGTGGGGTACAAAAAAGGTTATGATAAAACCTTTCTATTAGGTAATAGTAAAACTTTTCTATTAGCTTTGGATTAATGATAGTTTTAATATAAATACAACTTGAAGCTAAATTAGCTTATTTGGAAAAATGCTTTTGAAATTACCTTATTGATTTACATCCTCAAAAATAATATTTTAATTGTTTAATATCACTTAGAATTTTTTTGAGATGAATTTCACTAAGTTACATGCCAAGAAAAATGAGTTTATAATGTATATTTGATAACTGTATTGATACATAGTATTAAGGTATCGATACTATGCCTTCAAAGTATCAATACAAGGCATCAAGAGTGGATACAAAATGGACGTGTATCAATACACATATTATTGTTATCGATACAAAGCCTGGTAGTAGCTAAAATTGTGTAAAACCTTTATTTTTATCGATATAAGTCCCTCTGGTATTGATATTACAAGCAGTGTATTGATAAAAGTATTATTATATCAACACCAGGCCTAGAAAAATCACCAAGTCTCAAAACAAACTTCCTTGTATCAATATAAGGCCATATTTTTCAAATATGTCCCAATACAAACACTCTGTCTCAATACAAGAGGAGCAGACTTGAATATTAGGCTGCATTTTTTAAGTCAACAATAGCTATACAGCATAGCCTTCAACATTCAATTGATCATTCCCAACTATAAATAGAGGTTCTCAACAACTCTAAACAATTCTAAGCATCAAAGATCATATACTTTAATTTTTCATTCTTTTACATTTTTATAAGCTTATTTTGTATACTTTCATCTTGTACTCAAAACTCCAGCAAACACCAACCTTCTGAGGTCTTAGCCATTTTGCAAACACCTTCATTCATATCATAAGAGGTTGTGTATAGATTAAGTTACTTAAGAATATAATTCTTAAGAGGATTGTAAGGTTTTACATTATCCAGGAAAGATAAGGTAATGTTTCTGTTTGAGTCTTCAAAAGATAAAGGCTTGTATGGTTATACGTTAACCTTAAAGGTAGAGGTTTTCTCTAGTGAATTCTAGGAATCATCTTGGCAAGAAAGTGTCAAGAAGAGAGGACATAAGCTTCAAATTGAAGGACCAAACCTCTATAAATCATTTTTTGCATCTCTTACCCTTAACTCCTTTATATTTGCATTTACTTTCAATTTTATTTTGAATTTCAATTTATTGCCAAAATTTTTATAAAACTGGTTTACCTTTCTTTTGGTTTAATTGATACTTTTAGCTAATAATTGGTATTAGAGTTGTGTCTCAAATTTATAGGTTTAACCACCTTGAGAAAAGATCCATTACAACTAAAAGAATGGTAGCATTAACTATGGCACTTAAAGCTTTAAGAATTTCACCAAAAACCATGAGCCAAGTTAAAGTCTATCTCATGGCATTTTAAACAAGTTCAAATACTGTTGAACTTGAAGGCCATTCAATTGTATGACCTCCACTTTGCATAGTGAAAACTACTCTTATTGGAGGTTAAGGATGAAGTCTTCATTCAAGCCAATGACTAAGAGGTATGGAGGGTCATCACCAATAGACCACAAATCCATAAGAAGAGAGTAAGAGACATGGTTGTGCCTAAAGAAGAAGATGAATGGATTGAGCAATGGTTAGGCCTAAGAAAACTCCATATAAACTTTTGAAAGGAAAAAAGCTTGACATTAGCTATTTTCATCTATTTAGATGCAAATATTTTGTATTAAATAATAGAAAAAATGATCTTGGCAAATTTGATGCAAAAAGCGATAATGAAATATTTCTTGAATATTCTATGAATTCTAATGCTTTTAGAATCTTTAATTAGAGAACTTTAATGGTTGAAAATCTATTCATGTGATATTTGATGAAGCTAATCCTACCTTGAAAGAGGTTTCTAATGATAATGATGTAAAAATTTATCAAGAGGATCTAGCCAAAGCACAAAGAGTAAGAACAAATATCTGAAGATCAAAAAGCTATAAAAGAAGATGGACTTCATGAGCCTACTCAAATGGAACAAAAAAGAAATCATCCTTGAGATTTTGCTTATGTCAAAGAGGTAAGATTATTGGTGATCCGAATCAAGGGGTAAGAACTAGATTATCTTTCAAAAATACTTGTAATTATGTAGCTTTTCTTTCTCAGATTGAACCTAAAAATGTAGATGATGCCTTTAGTGATGATGGTTGGATAATGACCATGCAAGAAGAATTGAATCAATTTAAGAGAAGTGACTATCCTATTATAGATGCTAAATAGGTATTTAGAAATAAACTAGATAAGCATGGAACAATAGTCAGAAATAAGACTACATTAGTGGCTAAGGGCTACAGTCAAGAAGAAGGAATTGATTATGATGAAACTTATGGCCCTATAGCTAGATTAGAAGCCATTAGGATATTACTAGCAGTTGCATGTTACAAGGATTTCAAATTATTTCAAATGGCTATTAAAAGCGCTTTTCAGAATAGTTTTATAAATGAAGGATTTTATGTTGAGCAACCACTATGTTTTGAGAATCTAAAATTTCCAAACCATGTTTTTAAACTTACAAAAGCTTTATATGGTTTAAGGTAAGCTACTAAAGCTTGGTATGAAAGACTATCACAATTTTACTTGAAAAAGGTTTTACTAGAGGCAATATGGATAAAACTCTTTTTATAAAAGCAAAAGGCAAAGACATTCTTATTGTCCAAGTTTATGTAGATGATATTATTTTTGGTGGTAGTAATGACTCTCTTTGTTAAGAATTTTTTAAAATTATGCAAGGTGAATTCAAAATGACCATGATGAGAGAGTTAACATTCTTTTTGGAACTTAAAGTTAAACAATGCAAGGATGGTATATTCATCAATCAAGCTAAATACACAAAAAATTACTTAAGAGGTTCAAGATGGATGAAACAAAATCATGTTCCACCCTATGAGCACTTCAACAAAGCTTGAGAAAGATGAAAGAGGTAATTGTGTCGACTCTAAACTTTACAGGTCTATGATAGGCTCATTACTTTATCTTAGTACAAGTAGACCCAATATAATGTTTAGTGTTTTTTTATATGCTAGGTTTCAATCTTTACTTAAGAAGTCACATTTAGTTGTCATAAAACAATATTTAGATATCTCAAAGATACTTCAAGCTTAGGCTTACACCATCGAAAAGACTTATCTACCTGCTTATTCCAATGTGAATTTTGGTGGATGTAAGATTGATAGAAAAAGCACTTTAGGAACTTGTCAATTTTTGGAAATATGCTCATATCATGGTTCTATAAGAAACAAAATAAGGTTACTTTGTTCATAACTAAAATGGAATATGTATCCATAGAAATTATTGTGCTCAAGTCTGGTGAATAAAACAATAATTAAAGGATTTTGGAGTTACTATGGACCATATTCCCATTAAATGTGACAATGCTAATGCTGTTAACCTTACCCCAGAATCTAGTTCGACACTCTATGAACCAAGCACATAGAAATAAGACATTATTTTATTAGAGACCATGTGCAAAATGAGATATAGTTCTTAAGTTTATTGATACATTGCACCAATAAATTGATATTTTCACTAAGCCACTTGACAAGGATAGATTTTGTATAATTAGAAAAGAACTTGGTTTAATGAATGCACTTTGAGCTTTTAAGTTTAATGAACTTTATAATTATGCCTCGATGTTGATTTACTTGACAAAATTTGCCTTTCTTGATTATTAATAATATATGGTTGCTTGAATGATTTTTGAAGATCATTTATGTTTTTATGATGATTAAATATGATTTGAAGTGTTTTTGATAATTTTTTACACTTGTGTTGCATAATAGAATGAGTTTGATAGTGAATTGGTTGATTTTATTGATACAAGCTAAAAAATGCCATTGGTATCAATATCATGTTCTTGGTATCTATACGTAACCTAGAAAATGCTTATTGTATCAATACTGAGATATAAGTATCGATACAGCCTTGTTTGTATTAACACCAGCTTGAGTTACTCGAGCCAAAATCACTACTTATCTAGACTTTCTCTCAAAATTCTTCTAACTCATAATCAAAATTCACCTATTCCAACTTTTTCATGAAATTTTTTCTTCTTATCCATCCTTCATCATCTATTTCATCATATCAATTCAAAAATCCATCTTTGAACATTAAAATCACTCAAATTCAAGCCTTTAAAACTTTATACCTTTGTTTTCCAATTTCATCAAGAATCTTTGAATTTGTTGAGACTTTTCCAAATTCTTTTGTGCTTTACCATTCTCAATCCATTTCCTTTGTGTCTAGTGCTATAGGCTTCAAAAAATAATCTAATTTCCCTTCTTAAACTTCTTCCCACTAGGTGTTCAACAAAAAGCCTCACTCAAGCCTTTTCTAACATCAAGGCAAGGCCACTTGCCTAATAGCCTAGGCACAATACCTAGTCATATTGCTTAACTCAACCACACCCTTAAATTAACTCCAAACTTGTCTGGACACTAGCAAATCATTTAAACATATCACCAATACTTGTTCAATCATTTGAACACTTTCGATTCACGAATTTACATTCAAAATCCAATTCATCACTAAGTGTTTGAAAAAAGTCCTCAAAGAACCTAGCACTCCAATATGCCTTCCAAAACAAAAAGGATAGCCTATTATGATGTACCAACCACTAGTGCCTCTACTTGTGTCACACAACAACAACCTTGTACCCCAAAACCTATGCTCGATGACTCTTGCTTTTGAAATGCTAGGGCCTTTAAGTGTTTCAACAATATTTATGCTTGTATGACCGTTTAATATTGTCAAGCCATTAACATGCCTTTCCTTTGATCCATAAACTTTTCTTATCTCTAAACATTTGAAACTTTCAGATGGACCACCTTATCTCTCAATGTCCTTACTTGAGAGAACCTTGTATGCATGTTCTTTAGTAATGCCACCTTTTTGTCGATGATGATGACTAAGCCATAGCCATTTGCTCATACTTTAAGGTCAAAACCTTGTTGTTAACCAAGCATCCATGGTCATCGAGTTTGATTTTCTGGATGAAGGAGAAATAAAAAAGAGAACTGCACCTGCAGCCTTTTGCACTTTAGGTGACAAAGTTGCTTTTTTTCCCTTTATGGTTTGCCTCTCCATCTTATTATTTCCCATGTTATCTACCCTTACGACACAGAATACGCTGTCATTAGTGAGTTAAATTACTTGTGGATATACATGATTCGAACCAGCAATCATCTTAACCTTACCTACTTTATATTTGTCTATCTTATGACATATATTAAAGGTTGTCATAGCCTTCTACATGGTATGGCACTAAGCTAATACCTTAAGGCTCAAGGTCTTAATGTTGCTTGTGCTCTTGGCATTAAGTGCAGCAAGTATAGTTACATTAGATGAAAGTCCATGGAACTCACCACATATTCTGTTAAGGGTGCCAACTTTCACCCGAATGCTTAAAGACAATAAGCACCACTTCAATAGCGACAACCACAACATGATCCTACCATTACCACTCTAATTGCCCCTGATGCTAGACTAGAACATGTAGCAAAACTTGAGAATGTTGATATTGGGAATGATACACCCATTCCACTTTCAATTCTTGGTACCTCATCATTTACACCTATGAACATTCGCACTTTGTATGAGTTAATTATGGATCATTGTGATATGGGACCTGTGCTTTGCTAGCATCATTACCCGTCTCAACTCTATTAAGCAAAGTCAGTAAGAACTAACTATGTTATTTTATGCATATGTTGGCACAGGTCCTATTGTTCCTCCACCTAACAGTGGTCCATCAATAGATGATAGCTAGATAATATTAGATCATGTAGGCCTAACTGTGGGAATTATCATAGTACTTATCATAGGACTTAATCTTGGATTATCTTAAGCTTTAAACTTTTTGTTGCATTTACTTATTTCATTAAACATTACAATATTTGCTTAATGAATTATCTTTCTTTGTCTAAATTATGTAAATTAGCTTACCTTGAATTAATATTTATGTTTTGATATAACAAAAGGGAATGAGATAGACATAAATTTACTATATAAAGGGGGAGAATATTTCTAAAACAAAAAAGGGAGATTTATTGTTTATTGATTAAAGTAATATATTTGTTTTAGAGACAGGAATGTTAAAGCTATAATTGCTGCTTGTCTTATATAGAGCCTTAAAATTTTCAAAAGAACCTTATTTGCTTTATCTAAAACTTTTGAAAATAGTGTTTTTATTAAGAGGGAGTTTTTCACAAAAATCTTTTTAATAAGTGGGAGTTTTCAACAAGCAAATTTATCTTAAGTTTTATTATATCAAAAAAGGAGAAATTGTTAGCTTTGAATTTGATATAACTACAACTTGAAGCTAAATTAGCTTGTTTGGAAAAATGCTTTTGAAATTACCTTCGTTAACTTTGAATTCGGTTTTGATATAAAAAATAACTTAAGATAAATTAATTTATACTTAACTTGGTATTTGTGTTAAAATTGAAAAACATTTTGAATGTTTTTCAAAAGTACTAAGTTTGTATTTTCTCAAAAATATATGTTCCAAAATGTATATTTATACTTAGAATATTTTTTAGATAT
>JBBYHK010000006.1:5901054-5935384 GCA_038382065.1 Adansonia grandidieri | reverse complement strand
AAGGTCAATGTCACATGATCACCCTACTCCTCCCTAGTTTGTTGACCACGATCACCATCAGCCACCCTATTTGCTGGCAAATCATTTAAGCATTTAAACCAGCCACCCAATGTCCATCACATTGGTAGCAAGTTGCTCCCTACAGCCACTATATAGCCACCAAGCTGACATCACTTTTTTCCTCTTGAGAAATGACCAAAAACACCTCCAAATTGGCTCTAAAATGCTGGTATAAATAGATTACTTATATCTCAGCTGAAAAAAGGTTAGATTCCAACTTATTTTTAGCTTTTAAAACACATTCACACATCAAGAAAACCAAATCCCATAGCTCTTCACTCAGCACCCAAAAATATACCTAAAACACTTACTCTCAACCACTACATATTTTAAAAATCACACCTCATCGATACCAGAACCAAACCTCATTGTTTTTATCTTTTTCTTGCTTATTAACAACAAGAAAGAGAGGGAAATTCAACCCATCTCTGGTGCTCCAATTGTTTGGCCAAAAATTGAAGTTTTATTGGTATAACTTCCTAGTTTATCACTTTTATTTTTTGTTTTTTAGCATCTTCATCATTTTAGTGAGCTCTCCATATTTCCATCACCCTCTTAGGATTCTCATGCATTATTGTGGCTTTTGGATGTGGTAGTTTAGGATTTGGATGCCTTAATGCCCCTTTGATGTGCAAAATGCCTTATTTTATCCTCATTATTTTGATAGTTCTTGCTTATGCATTTTATGCCATATCCATGCATCTTGTTATGATTAATCCATGTATGAATTTTTAGCCTAACATATTTCAAGCATATTTATACATTAGCTTGCATCTTGTCATGAATCATTATCATTTTTAGTATCCATAACTTTTTCTTGTCAAAGTGCATAACACTTTCTTTGTCTAGATCATTCTTAAAGTTAGTATCCCCATTCATTTATGTGCGATCCCCTTGTATGTTCATTGTCTTCTCCTTGTCTAAATGCATGTTTGATGGCTATTAAAAATTGATTTTCAAAACCTCCCCAAGCCAAGCATGTTAACCTCAACCAATGAGGATTAGCATAAACTTAGCATTTTCCTTAAAGTTAGCAAAATATCTTAGGAAAAATTAAGTTTTCCAAATCTGGAATCTTGGTTAGAAGGATATCTATCTTAGAAGTGATGAAATGGATCGAGTCATTAAGATAGAGGTCGCTTTAAATATGACCTCGAAAGCCTAACCAAGGATTATGTGATGCTCCAAAAAGCTAACAAGTCCCAACGTATTGGCAAGACATCAATTGAATAGGAAGCGAAAGTTGCCACTCTTAATCACAAACTGAATCAGCAAAAGGAGGAAGTCAGAACCAGCAAAGAAAAGTTCACATGGGCACGTGCTTTTGCTTCCACCTACCAATGAAGGAATTAGAGACTCGAGGCCCAAATGCGAGATGCGAGAGCTACCAGGATTGAAAATGAAGCCTTCATACATAGAATCCAAGAGTTAGTAGTCTCTTCAGGATCATCAGGGTCATATCAAAGACCTAACAAGGGCTTCCAAGCAACACAAACTAGATTGGCAAGTGACAATCAACCAAGTATGTCTGAACTACCAAGATCAACATTAGTACCTCACTGAACAAGTTTAGATGGCTCAGCAAGAGGCGGATTACATGATTGAAGAGCTTGATCCATAAGGCGAGACATCATACTTATTAGAGATCGTGAGCAACAACTTTTGGGTTTTCTTGATCGTGTGATTACATAATGTAATCATGTTAGATACTTTCAGATGTAATCACGTTGTAAAAGAAAAAACCCTTTTGTGACTCTATGAATAATGTTATTAACGAAGTTGTTCCAAGACTTAATTGTCTTCAATGCATATGCACTTTTAATTTCACCATTTTTCATTACACTAGCATCAATCATTTATTATCTTAACTCATCATTGCATCATAAATGTTTATCAATAAATACATTTTTAAATAAAAGTCTAATACGAGAATTGGGCCATAAAAGTGCAACGGATTCCAAGATCAATCAGGAACACAGAACCTTACATCACGCACCGCTACAATACATGACACCGTAAGTAAATTATGGAGAGTGATCATGAAGCTCGTATTGAACGACTTGAGCTAATGGTTAAGGAATCATAGGACCAGATGCTTCATCAGCAAAGCAAAATGCAAACTCAGATGGTGAGACTTATGGAACTAATGACAACCACTATGAAAGAAAAAAGGCATGCCAGCACTGCTAAAATAAGGAATGATCCTCCCAACGTTGAAAGTCCCCCTGCCAATAATCTAGAACCCGCCCAAGGGGAAATTAGAAAAGAATAATGGTCCACTCCTCCAGCTACCACTTAGGCTTCGCAAGTCATCTACCTAAATCCCATTGCAGCAGGTCAATTCATTCTCAGTACTCAAGGGGAGAACACAAGAGTCTCATTGACAGATCTAATAGCCCTTGACCATGAGGAACCAGAGAAAATAGAAGGTCAAAAGTCCACCATGACTACGAAAGAAATGAGTGGGAAAATGCCTCCAAGCTATCAAGGGAAGTGACAAGTTCGGAGCTCTTGATGCACAATCCCTGTCTTTGGTGTCCAACCTTGTCATTCCCCTAAAGTTTAAAGTCCCAGAGTTTGAAAAGTTTAATGGAACCACTGATTTTTCTGTCTATGTCTGAATGTACTTGCGAAAGATGGCTGGGTATGAGAAAGATGAAAAGCTCCTCATCCATTGCTTCCAGCACAGCCTTACTAGGACAGCAACTTAGTCGTATATCAAGCTAGACAATGTGAAAATTCAATAATGGGCTGACTTGGCTAAAGCATTTCTAAATCAATACTAGCACGTGCCAGATTGGGCACCAGATTAACCTTCCTTGATGAATTTCTAGAAGAAATCCACTAAAAATTTTAGACAATATGTCTAAGGGTGGAGAGAAGAAACAGCCTTAGTCCAGCCTCCCTTTAAAAAAAAGAGATGACAAATTACTTTCATTTACACTTTACATGCTCCTTATTACGAAAAGCTTAAGTGAATGCCACTAAGATATTTGCAGACTTGGTTCTCCCTAGAGAAATGATTGATACAACCATTAAGAGCAGTAGAATGTCTATCAGGGCAATAGCTAGATCGAGTAAAAAGTTGACAGCCGATAAGAAAAAGAAAGGAGAGGCCAATGCCATAAACTATACTGGCTCGTCTCAACCAAGACAGCGTCAAGCACCCAACCCTCACTACTCAAGCATGTTATACACTCACCCTGTCACAATATCCCCACAGCCAATTTATGCCACAACCTATAACCCATCATTTGCAATCCCATCAAACCCACCACCAAGCTATTCTCCGTAAGTCCACCAAAATACCCATCGAACAATCAATAATGCACCTAGTAATCGAGGTCTAAATCAACAAAGGTAATAATTTGATCCCATTCCTATGACCTGTAAGAAGCTCTACCAAACTTTGCTCCAAAATCACTTAGTGGCCCCAATCTATGTCCCAGAAAAGAAGACACCATACCTATAATGGTACAACCTTTATGCCCACTATGAATACCATGCTAGGGCAGCGGGGCATGACATTGAGAACTACATATATTTCAAACGAAATGTGCAAAATCTAATCAACTTAAAAGTTTTACAGTTTGGAACAAACCAGGGACAAAATATTGCTGCCCATCCTTTACCAAACCAAATTGAGCCAGCTACAAACATGATCAATATCGAGCCATAGAATTTATGTTCTTCCACCATGGCCTAATTTTGATGATGAGGTCATGATGGAAGCCCTTGCAGTTTTCCTGTTCCTTTCATGTAATGTCAAGAAATGAAAACCTACCTGCCTTTGCCCAAAGAAAGGTAGGTGTCCTATGTAAGGGCCATTTTTATCAAACATTATCAATGAAATGACTTTTGCTTATATCATTCCATATTGCGTGCCTACATCACTTTTCAATCTCTTTGTCTCAATTACTCTATTGCCTTTATTCTTATCTGAATCCTAGGGTTTGTGTATGCCTTTTGCAATGTCTATTTCTTTACCCTTTCAAGTGTCTTGATGACAGTGACATGGATGTGTCTGATGGGTCTTTGAAGATCAATTTCAAATGATCAATTTATGCTAGTGGAGTTGATCCTAAAAAAGGTTTCAAAGAAAGCTTCGTACCACCAGACCTCTTATAGTTCAAGATCCAGCATCATAATTCTATCCTTTATCGTCCAAAGATGAATGGGGCAGTCGAGGTGGCCAACAAAAACATCAAAAAAATTGTTGAAAAAATGGATGAGACTTACAAAGACTGGCATGAGAAGCTATCATTTGCACTTTAGGCCTATCAGACCTTAGTTCGTACTTCTATGGGCACTACCCTATTCTCTCTTATCTATGGGATAAAAGCTATATTGCCTATCAAAGTCCAGATCCCTTCTCTCAAAGTCTCGATGGAAACTAAACTTGAAAAAGCTGAATGGGTCAAGAATAAATACAATCAGCTTAACCTTATCGATGAAAAATGTAAAAAAGCCATCTGCCATGGTCAAATCCATTAAAGACGCATGATCCAAGTGCACGACAAAAAGATGCGCCTATGACAATTTCACCCAAGCAAGTTGGTATTAAAGAAGATCCTCCCAATTCACA
Organism: Adansonia grandidieri; assembly: GCA_038382065.1. Classification (NCBI taxonomy): domain Eukaryota; kingdom Viridiplantae; phylum Streptophyta; class Magnoliopsida; order Malvales; family Malvaceae; genus Adansonia; species Adansonia grandidieri. Next base: position 5,930,739 of record JBBYHK010000006.1, on the reverse strand, counting down.
AAGATGCGAGGGGCAAATGGACCGCTAATTGGGAAGAATCATATGTCATGAAGCAAAGCCTTCTTCAAAAGGGCCCTACTCTTGTCAAAAATGGATGGCAATGCCTTACCTAACCCAATTAACTCTGATTCTGTCAAGAAATATTACACGTAGAGGGCAAAAACCTGAAAGGCATCCTTAAAAAAAATAAAACAACAAAAAACAACAAAACAAAAACAAAAACAAAAAAAAAAGAAAGAAAACAAAAATAGGTCCAGATGAAAATTTGAAAATGGTAACTGGGCAACAAACCTGACTATAGTTGAAAACCTAAAAGGGCGACTTGAAAAGATCAATTTTGATGGGGCATAGACTAAGATCATTTACAGAAAAAAATGAAGCAATCCTAAGGATCTTTCGAAGATCTGCTAGTCACATTCATTGTTTGAGAAAGATCCCAAAAAGCACCTAAACAATATCTATGTCATGATTGTTAGAGGCATCTTTTGCCCAAAAGATCATACTTCTTACCATTGAATCACTTGTTTTTCAAATAGTATACCAAGTTGTATCTCTTTATTCTCATGAATGAATATTGCCTTACTTTTTTTAACCCATGTACAATTCACATTGTACTTGTCATTTAACTGATAATGTTTGATAATTAACTGAAATATGTATTAGGACATCTCGATATTACATCAAATGGAAAAAAAAAAGCACAAAGAACTCTACTCATGCCCTGATTGTCAAGGTCATGCACTTTTTGCATCCAAACACCCACTCTGCATAACCATACACCAAACCATTTCTGGCTTTCATAAGCCACATCTTAAGAAAAACCATTTTAAGCTAACCAAAAATCAACCCATGCATTTTATTCGAATCCTATCAAAACCATAAACATCAACCTAATTAGGCAAACAGTCTCCAAATTATTGATAATGCCTTCCAATTGTCAGGAAAATGATTGAGTCTCCCAAATCGAGAAATGCAATAATCTAAATTCTTGAGAATAGATTTTTTGTCGTATCCCTAGTGGAGCCAGGACAACCTATAATCCCCAATGGGATTAGGAAAATTCCCATGGTTGCAACAAAGATGAATCACCATCCTTATAAGAGTCTGAATGACGTATAAGAAAAACTATGGCTATCTTTCGTATTAGACTTCAAACCATGCAACCATGATAGCATTTCATATCATGCACTCATATTACCATCATACATGATCATTTTTACAATATCACTTCAAGCTAGGTTTACTGAACCTCCAACGAATTCCTAGTAAGAACTCTAAGCTTCACAAACTAAATGCCATTTAGGTAAGGTTCTTTTCTTCTAATCACCTCATGTCAAAAAGCTTTTTATCAAAAAAGCTATGTTTAAAGTGCTAATGTCAAGAAATTGTTGTCCAAAAACTATCGTCGAGAACTTTTGTCGAGAACATTCATCAAAAGCTATGTAAAAAATTTTGTCAAGAACTAGTGTCAATACCCTTTCATCGGGAAATTTTATCATGAACTTTTGTTAAGAAAAACTTGTATTGGAAGTTTTATCAAAAACTTTGTCAGCACCCTTTTCAAAGCCTACAAGTTAGTGGCACCCTTTTAAAGCCCATAAGTCAATGGCACCCTTCTAAAAGCCCACAAGTCAGTGGCACTTCTTAAGCCCATAAGTCAATGGCACACCTTTAAAACCCATAAGTTAGTGGCACCCCTTTCAAAGCCCACAAGTCAGTGGCACCTTTTCAAAAGCCCTTAAGTTAGTAGCACCCCTTTAAAGCCCATAAGTCAGTGGCACCCTTTGCAAAGCCCATAAGCCAATGGCAGCTTTTTAAAAGCCCACAAGTCAGTGGTACCCCTTTGAAGCCTACGAGTCAGTAGCACTTTTTTAAAGCCCACAAGTTAGTGGCACCCTCTTCAAAGCCCACAAGTCAATGGCACTTTTCAAAGCCCACAAGTTAATGGCACTAGTTTCAAAGCGCACAAATCAGTGGCACTTTTTCAAAACCCATAAGTCAGTGGCACCTTTTTAAAGCCCACAAGTCAGTGGCACCCTTTTTAAAGCCAACAAGTCAGTGGCACCTTTTCAAAGCCCATAAGTTAGTGGCATTTTTTTAAAGCCAACACGAGTTGGTGGCACCTAAGTCTAAGTCAAAGCCCAAACAAGCTGGTGGCACCTAGTTTAAGTCAAAGCTTGCACAAGCTAGTGGTACTCGAGTTAAAGCACCTAGTCCAAGTCAAAGCCTACACAAGCTGATGGCACCTAGTTTAAGTCAAAGCTAGCATAACCTGACGGCACCTGACTCAAAGCCCACGCAAACTGGTGGCACCAAGTCTAAGTCAATGCCTGCATAAGTTGAAGGCACCCAAGTCAAAGTCCATAAAAGCTAATGGCACCCAAGTCTAAGTCAAAGCTCGCATGAGCTGGTGGCACCTGAATCAAAGCCCACACAAGCTAGTGGCACCTAACTTTAAGTCAAAGTCTGCACAAGTTGGCGGCACCTATATAAAAAATCCATGATACACTGCATCTGCCTAAGGGGGTCAAACCTTAGAAAACCTAACACCCTAGTGTTCTAGGGAACGTTATTCCACCTTGGATAAAATATTGTTTATTCATCTTTTCCTTGTTCCTGATTCTAAGCAATGATCAAAGAGGGGCAGCTGTAGACACCTTATTTTGTCCAGGCTAAATTTTAGCAATCTGGGCCACGAACATGAGAGAGGGTGATAATCGTCAGGCGATGTTATTTTAAGGAGGTCAAGAAGGCCTATGGATCATATCAAAGGTAAATGCAAAAATATGGCATCAAAGGACGTAGTTCAAGGTGTCCGAGGATAAAAGATATCAAAAAATTCATAATTTTGCTTGAATATATCGATACATGGTTCTTATGTATCAATATAGTGCTCCAACAATCCAAAAATTTGAAATGTCCCCATTTGTATCGATACAACATGTAAATGTATCGATACAGGAGCTTATGTATCGATACTAGCCATGCCAAGACCAAAACATGCATTCTATAAAGAAATGTATCGATATAATGGTTCACAGTATCGATACAATGTTCATTGTATCGATAAACTTAAGGTTTTTAGACCAAATGTATCAATACATTCTACAATTTATCGATACATTCTATAATGTATCGATACATGCAGGCCATTTTCCATGATTTAGGAATTTTTGACTCGTCCTCCATTGATCCAAAACTTGATTTTAACTTGTTTCTTTACATAAAAAAAGATCAAAACCCATATCAAATTATGAATTTTGACTTTTGAATTAATCAAAACATTTTTTTGAAGTCTAAACTAGATCAAAATGGTTAATGTCACATGATCACCCTACTCTTCCATAGTTTGTTAACCACAATCACCATTAGCCACCCTATTTGTTGGAAAATCATTTCAACATTTAAACCAGCCACCCTATGTCTATCACATTGGCAGTAAGTTACTCCCTACAGCCACTCTATAGCCATCACGCTAACATCACTTTGTCCCCCTTGAGAAATGACTAAAAACACCTATAAATTAGCTCCAAAATGCTGGTACAAATAGACTACTTATATTTTAGCTGAAGAAGGGTTAGATTCTAACTCATTTTTAGCTTCCAAAACACATTTACACATCAAGAAAACCAAATCCTGTAGCTATTCACTTAGTACCCAAAAACAACCCTAAAACATTCACTTTCAACCATTACACATTCTGGAAATCACCCTTATCCATACTAGAACCAAAACCTCATTGCTTCTCTCTTTTTCTTGCTTATTAACAACAAGGAAGAGAGGGAAATTCAAGCCATCTCTGCTGCTCTAACTATTTGGCCAAAAATTAAAGTTTTGTTGGTATAACTTCCTACTTTATCACTTTTATTTTTTGTTTTTCAACATCTTCATCATTTTAGTGAGTTCCCCATGTTTCCATCACCCTCTTAGGATTTTGATGCATTATTGTGGCTTTTAGATATGGTCGTTTAGGATTTGGATGCCTTAATGCCCTTTTGATGTGCATAATGCCTCATTTCATCCTTATTATTTTGATAGTTCTTGCTTATGCATTTTATGCCATATCCATGCATCTTGTTACGATTAATCCATGTATGAATCCTTAGCCTAACATATTTCAAGCATATTTATACATTAGCTTGCATCTTGTCATGAATCATTGTCATTTTCAGTATCCATAATATTTTCTTGTCAAAGTGCATAACACTTTCTTTGTTTAGATCATTCATAAAGTTAGCATCCCCATTCATGTTATATGCCATCCCCTTGTATGTTCATTGCCTTCTCCTTGTCTAAATGCATGTTTGATGCCTATCAAAAATTGATTTTCAAAACCTCCCCAAGTCAAGCATGTTAACCTCAACTAATAGAGATTAGCATGAACTTAGCATTTCCCCTAAAGTTAGAAAAATATCTTAAGGAAAATTAAGTTTTCTAGATCTGGAATCTTGGTTAAACGAGCTCAAATCTTCTGATTATGCAATGAAATGGCCTTACACTTGTTCCTGAAATGTTCATGCCTTGTTTTTTAGTCAAAAACTTGAGTGGTATGAGCAATAGGCTATTTCATCGTCCTAAAATACTCCGAAGCTGTGCAAATGAGTTCGTGATATTCATGTCACTCTTTTCTTTCAGTCATGGACATTCGAATGTCAATGACTCGAGTTTAGACCCATAAACATAGAGAAAAAAGGAAACATCCTCTCCTTTACTTTTGTACCCTGTTGGCAGCAGCACTGTTACAAGTGGAAAAATCACTTTAAAATCCCAAATAATTTTTCATGAATTTTATAATATTTTTCTTTGAAAGTGTGTCAAAATGTTTCTAAAACGAGGTCTTGATCATCCTCGGATCAGTCTAGATGAAAAAGTTATGATTTTTCAAACCTAGATTGTTCAAAATCCCTGAAATTAACAAAGTGCATTCTGGTTTCTAACCTTTAGGCCCACTCAATGATTTTTCCAAATCTGTCCAACATTTTTCTAAAACGTTCATGAAATTCCCTTTTCCAAAATGTATCGTTTGCAATTTTTTGATACCAAATGACTCCGTAATGATTTTTCAAATTTTGACACACCTTGTCCCTTGTATACTATACCAGTAGCAAAATTAATCTGAACTTGAAAATTTATTCCCCCAAAAAGTTACTTTTTGGGATACTGGGAATATTTTTAGATTGACCATCATCAAGTTACCTTTCTAACAGTATCTTGTCCACCCTCTAAAGCCTCTAAACCAATTTAGAATAAATTCAAAAAGTGGGATCGTGCAATGTTGTCCCCTGTTCTTGGTCATGGTCAAAATTAAGTTATTTCCCTAAATTTCATCTTGAGACATTCATATGTCTCTATATCCCCTGATCAGGCTTCAGAACATGCTTTGACCTCCTACAAGTTCGTATCAAGGCACGAACATATTTTACATCTTTACCATCCTTATTCAAATAATTTCTTTTGCCAAAAGTCATCAAAATGCTCACTTGTTTCTAAATCACAATGTTTTGTCAACTTAAGTTTTCCAACTCAACTTCTCTAAAGAGTGTTAGACGTTTCACTTTTAGGGATACTCTAATCCCAACCTTCCGAGGGGATATTACAATCTCATTTTTCAAAATTGTCAAAATTTAAAAATCTTCCTTTGTCAAAATTATTTGTCAACTATAATTAAATTTTTCTCCTTCTCGAATTTCCATGAATGTGTCAGACAAACCTCGTTCAATCAAGAAACCTAAAGGCATCTCAAAAATTGTTGATTCAGTTATTTCTAGATAATTGATGCCAATTATGAGATAAATTCCAATATTCCATCCCTTTTTTTATCATTGCATTGAATGATCCATGTTAGTTACTCCATTTGTTGTCTTACTAACGTGATTTCTTTGTGATGATCATTTGCATTCATGTTTTCCAATCATTTCAAATAAAATTAAAAGTAATGTTCCGTGTGAGTATCTCTTCAATGCCCAAAGTGGAACATTCCATTTTCAAAGTAAAATCGAGAGGTCATTTTTATTGAAAATTTCTATATTCCCCGGTGTATATAAGATTACATCTTTTCATCAAAACCTAGATTGGTATTTCTATAAAATTCATGCATTAAAAAGGGTTACATCAAAATAGTGATAAGTTAAGATCGAAAGAATTAAAACCAAGGTAAGACATAGCTAGTAAGGTATCGATTTCGGGCATCACAAAGAGGTTCATACCTCATCATGCATAACCAACTCCCAAACCCAAACGGTGAATCTTTTTATTACGTAGGCCATAGGATTGATGTTTTAAGTTTCATAACTCAAAACAAAAGTTTCAATAGGCATTCGGTCATGCCTAGCCTAAAATGATCGATGACAACTTCATGTGTTGGTCATTTTATGATGGTCATCCGAGACCAATAAGATGAGCGATTCGTCTTATGGTCCCCTTCACTGTATCACATGTCAAGAATCCATACATTCTAATTCTTATCACATCGTGAAAGAAAAGTTTTGGTCAATAAAACATTTCTAAGTCAGAAAAATATTTTAAGTCGTATGCATCCATAGATCCGCGAGGATCCACCCCAAGGTACATTACGACACCTTCCTCATGATTTGATGTACACGAGCCCACACATGTCTGTTAAAGCATATAGACTGGAATTACAAATATTTAAATTGCTATGGACGAACTAAAACATGAAAGATGGTTATGGACTTAGACCTAAGTTTGGCTAGGTCGTGGATGGTTAATTTTATTTATTTTGGCATTTATTTAAATAGGATTTATGAACCTTACCTTATGTTTTTATTTTTTGAGGTTTTTTAAAATTCTTTTCTCATCTTACTCCTATCAATATAACTCAAGGTTTTTTTCAAACTCATGTAATTGTTACATAGTTATAGATTAGGATTAGGTTAGCATTAGATAATTTATGTACTCCAAGATGCAAAAGAGATGGCGTCAAGATGAAGCGAGATTACCATGAGGACTTATGTGATATGCAAATAGTATCCTTAAGAGATTGACCATCTAGTTTCCTAATAGCTTAAGGAAACTAGTTTAAATGAAAGTCCATAATCATCCTAATAGAATGCATTTGATGGATTTATTTTGTGTTGATATATATGTGATAGGTATGCACTTAAAATAAAATGCCAGTGCAATTAAAATCAAATTAATAAGTTTAAATAACATTTAATAAAAGACATCCCTCATAAAATATTGATTCCATGCCTAAATATGATTAAATGTCTTCCATTAGATTATAACAAAATACTCGAGTTCCAGTCATGGGATTTCTTAAGCTATCCCTAAGGTTCCTTCTACTTGAGCTACTTGAGTATAATTATTGGGTCTTATGCAACTAAAGCTATGTTATCCGAATGCTTACAAACTTGACCCCATGACATTAGAGGTGATGCTTAGATGAAATACATATGATTTATTTAAGTAAAGGATTACCACCTAATTGATCTAGAAATTGCATAGAGATGCAATTGGTAAACTAAGTTAACTACTCAATTAGTTCCTAAATGGTTTGTTAGACTATCCCCAAGGCTATGGAAGAGTTAAAGAGGCCCTATCTCATTAAGAAGATTTAAATGTTAAAGTTCTCATATTATAGTTGAGGGTTATAGTTATGCAAAAATAATGAAGAATAATCATTTTAGTTTTAAAACCTAACAAAATGATTATCTTATGTATGTTATTAACATTAAATATGTTCTAAAATGCGTACAAGGCATAAACAAAAAGTATGACTTTTAATCTATTACTACATAGCATACTAGATGGTAACAAGTTGGCTTGGTTAAATTCCATTAACTGCCTCCACAATGTTAAAATCATTTAAACACAAGAGTGAAAGGCTTATGTCCTTGATGAGCCTATACTTTACGAGCTTGAACCTAATGCTTTTTAGGAGAGAAAGATGCCTATCAAGTTCATAGAGATGATCTTACGCAGGCCACGTGTGTGATGATGGCTAGCATCGCACCCACTCTCCAAAAGCAACATAAAGGCATAGAAGCTCTAAACATCATCCTAGATGCACTGAGAGGTTTGACATCTCAAAGGAATTGTTCTAAACAATGATGTTTGAAGGTACACATGTTAGAATTCATGTGCTAAAGATGATTGGGTGGATCACTCATCTAGAGTAGTTAGGTTGGTCGATAGATAATGAGTTAGCCATTAATCTAGTTCTTTCCTTTCTGTCTCTTAAGTTTTTCACTATTTGTGTTAAACTTTAACATGAATCACCTAGAGATATCCCTCTTGGGCTTGTTGAACATGTTGTTTATCATAGAAAAATCTCTCACCAATGAAAAGGTTATCCACTTAGTTACTTTACTTCTACTCTTAAGAAAATCAAGAAGAAAAAGAAGAAATAAAAAAAAAAAGGATGGACCAAGAGTTTTGAAGCCGTCTGGTGGTGTGAAACCTAAGGATGGAATTAACAAGGGTACATGTCATCATTATGAAAAACTTAGTCATTGGAAGAGAAACTATAAAGAGTACATTGAATTGATCAAGGATAAAAAGCAAAAAAGAGTTTCTACCTCACGTATAAATCTGAAAATTCATTTACTTTCTTTTGGTGTATGATACCTGATTATTGGTACTAAGTATGTTTGACATATTCAGGGGTTAATGATAAAGATAAGGATAAATATAAATGAATATGAACTATTAAAGAAGAGGGCACCCAGATGATAAGGATCAGGCTTGCACCTCTATACATGGAACTTATTAAGAACTTTCTTTTTATGATTTATTATTTTAAACATTGTATGTTTCTCTTTTTGGGGTTTATGAACTAATTTTTATGAAGTTTTATTTTGGATAAATGTTTTGAACATATATCTTTTGTTGGCATATGGATGCCATGGTTTTAATTTCCTTTATTTAATAAATCTAAGTAGAATTATTCTACATCATGGTCTATAAAATTATACCAACTGATTAAATTAAGCCTAATTAACTTAAAAATTCAAATCTTATTAAGATCAAATTCCATGCAACAGATCTTACAAATACTAGATTTAGTAGGAGTATTCATGAACTATTAAAACTTAATATTCATAAAAACATAGGACTTAGTATAAGTATTCATAGGATATTAAAAGTTTACATACATGAACAAATGACACCCAGATGATATGGATCAAGCTTGCACCTTTATACATGGAAGTGATTGAGAACTTTTTTTGTATGATTTATTATTTTGGACATTGTATGTTTATTTTTTTAGGTTTACCAACCAATTTTTATAAAGTTTTATTTTGGATAAATGTTTTTAAACATATATCTTTTGCTGGCATATGGATGTCATGCTTTTAATTTCCTTTATTTAATAAATCTAACTAGAATTATTCTACATCATGGTCTATATAAGTTTACCAACTGATTAAATCAAGCCTAATTAACTTAAAAATTCAAATCTTATTAAGATTAAAATCCATGCAAAAGGTCTTACAAATACTAGATTTAATAGGAGTATTAGTGAACCATTAAAACTTAATATTCATTAAAATGTAGGACACAGTGTGAGTATTCATGGGATATTAAGAGTTTATATACACGGACAAGTAACAGAGTTATACATACTTGGATATAATTTGGAAAGAGTTCCAAACTAGAGAGATTTCATATTTATATCCAAGAGACAAAACAAATCACTTTAACATAGGCTCATAAAAATGATTTATTTTGGATTATAGCTATTAGGCTAATTAAATTGATTCCAAGAGTTGTAGGATAACCGAGGCATATGATCAGAATCAAAGTATCATTGTAATCCAAACTATTTTATCACTCAATAATGCATATCATCAGAGATGAATTAACATGTTCTCCAATAAGTAAACACTAAGAACAATATTATTATTTCAAGTACAAGTGGGAGATGTTGGTGTATGCCTTGAACCAATCAGATTAAGACAAGGGATACATGGTCAAATTACCACGTGCAAGTTACTAAGCTAAGGCAATATAGGTTTTCTTTCATGTTAGTGGTGTGATTGATTCTCAGATAAACACTAATTTGATGAAGCCCTTGAAACGCAATAGCCTTGCAAAGTTAGTAAACTAGTTACAGTGATAAGATCCTTCTGCATCAAACCTGTGATTCAAAAAATGTTCTTAGTCATCGTATTGTCAATACGGGGTATTGATAATACACAAAGACTAGTATATGCTAAGCTTCCATGCATCAGATGCATGTAACCTTTTGATCTCATAAAAGTTAAAGTATACAAGATACTTTAGGATAGCCTATAGGAGCTTGATTTACTTCACTGAACATGACCCAAATGAGAACTCTACTAGGTATAAGTAACTTAAGTGTCTATGGAATATGTTCTCATGTGCCACTCGTGTATAATAGTCCTCAAACTTGTGATATTAGGTCATCTCATATAAGGAGTTTTATACTTTGATTCCATCACAAACAGGTCCACGATAGATTGATGCTTATGGTGAGGTGGTTTTAGGTATAGCATGAATCATGTGGTAGATGAATGAGTGATCCAGAGAGGATTCACCACTCTGAGTAACATTAGAGACATATCTCGAGTACTCTTAACTATGGTTAATTGGATTAAAGTCTCTAGCCAAAGCATAAATGGATTATAAGAAATAGTTCCTCATAGATCCATGAAAATTAAACACGAATTATAAGAATAAATATGGATAAAGGTTTGGGTAGACACAGCACCATGCTTATCCTTAATCTAAGATATATGGTGAAATGATCGTACTATACTAATAGGTTGATTACTGAAAGGTTTCAAGGTTACACTGACTAGTCAACATTAAGGTGGTTATGAGAGTTTGCTAGAACCCACTCTTAATCTATGAACATGATTAATAAGATTATTTATGTTCATTACCAACATGTTGGGAACCTAATGAGTCACATATAATAAGTTAGATTATTGGATTAAATCCAGGATTTAATTAAGTATGACTTAATTAAATAAATGTAATTTGATTAAAAGGATTTAATTAAATAAGTTGAAGTATTTGAGACAAAATTAGATTTGTGAAATCTAGAATTTTTTATGTAATTAAGACATTAATAGTAAGATTGTTTTATTAAAATAATGTTTAAATTAAGACATAATGTGTAGAGCTGGACGAACACTAGTTCTAATTGAAATAGGTTTTCACCTAGACTCGAGATTTGATTGGTTCAAATTTCCGATCTCAACAATTTATTTATCATCCTTTTAAATATTATTGTAATATCAATTATTTGATCATTAATATTAATAATATTAAAATTAAGATAAAAAATAATTTTAACTAAATTAAGGATAGTAATAAAATCGATAGGAATGTGTGTATACTTGGTAAATTATGTTTCTAATTTATTTATTTAACTTTTATAATTATTTGATTAATTGTATTTATTAACTAAATATTATTTATTTAGAATAGATAAAATTGAATTAATTGGATTAAATTCATGGAAACATAAGTCTAGCCCAAAAACCCTAAATATTAAGCCGTTATCTATACTTATAGCCCAAGCTTGTTGGGCTGATTTCTTTGGCCCAATTTTGATGAATATTTTAGCCAAGAAGGGAGGAAGTTAGCTAACCATTTAATTAACCTAAAACAAGGGAAAAGTTTTTAGCTTGTTTTAGGGGTTTTATCTAGGCTAGAATGTTTCCATCCTAAGTCAAGTTTAGGCTAGGATTAAGATATTATATAATGAATTGTTAAGATAGTGTAGAAACCCTATTTTGTTTAAGCCATTATTCAAGGCATGAAGGGTCATTATTTGAGGTATCATCAAAGTCATTTGAGCAAGTACAGGTCAATAACACATCATTCCTAGTTGAGGTAAAGTGTTTGAGGAGCCAAAGATGCGTAAAATCTACATTTGCATGAGCAGGTATCGATACAAAGGGCCATGTATTGATACATTTATTATGATATCGATACATAAAGTTGTTGTATCGATACGAAGGTATTTTAAAGCTTAGATTGTGAATTTTGTCAAGGTATATTGATACAGGGCATAAGGTATGGATAATTAAAGGAAATTTTGGCTGTGACACCAATGTAGGAGGTTTTGGTATCAATACCAAGTTGTTTTGAAACCAAAATCGATGATTTTGAGTCAATATGTATAGACACAATCCAAAGAGTATCGATACATAGAGAAATTTTATTGTATCAATGTTGGACGGCTAGGTATCGATACTAACTTCATGATATTGATACTTGGAACAAAAACTAGCCCCTTATGATATCGATATAAGAAGCCTTGCATGGATGCTAAAAGGCTATTTTTGGCTTATTCAAGACATTTTGGTCCTTTTGTATCAAAACGCTAAACCTCAAACTTGATCAAAACTTTAGCCTTAAAAATCATCTAAGATCAAATTTAATTTCACACAAATCATATGGACTTCATTCTTGGGCTTAAACATTAGGTTTTAACATTTTTGAATAATCTATTAAGCTTGTCACAAAGGCATTTCATGAGAAAATGCAGATTGATGAAGGGCAAGCTTGACCCTACTCATCGTTCCAGCCCATGCATGGTTGTTATTACTGACAAAACTTTCTTAGCTAATAGGATATTGAAAGGTTTCTCTTTGGTACCATGAGTCATAATGTTGTCTACCCCAAATGACATAAATGCCCAACCTTTCCTAGCTTTTTGAGGGCTGAAAATGAATCTTAAATAAGATATGTTATGAGCTCTACTGAAAAAAAAAAAACCCTTTACATTTTTACATCAGCCTCTATACTTCAAAAACCTGATTCCTATAGCTTCCTTATCCTTTTAAAACCTTTTAAACCATCTTTTTACCTCACAAAACACCCTTCCATTGATATAACAACCTTAAAGCCCATTCTTAGCCACCTTTTCTTCCAAAAATCATAGCAAGGGAAGGCTTAAAACTGAGCTATAAGTTCAAAACATTTTCTGCTTAACATCACTAACAAGGTCTTCAAAGCTTTTATGGTATATTTTCTTTTTTTTCTTCTCATTTACTTGTTTTTACATTTTCATCATTTTAGTAAGCTCAAACATCCTTACCATCACCTTATCTTAGGACCCTTATACATTTTGTGGCCTTGGATGTGGTAGAATTAGGTTATTTTGGTGCTTCATTAACCTCCTCTATCATGTTTCTCCATTATTACATATTTGTTTCATCTTGATGATATGTTTTGATGCTACCACAATATTCCAACAAGCATTTCTTCTCTATTCAAGCATATTTACATCATTTCCATGGCATATTTCTTGATGTAATGCACTTAACTATCATCTCCATGCACTCTCATGTTCAGCTCTTCATATATTACCATCGTTTTCTTGCTTAAATATTATTTTTACACTAAACATGTTTATTGTCATGAATATCATCATTTGATAATCAATCGTGTTTCAAAATCTTTTTGCTATTTGTCAAAATTTTGTTTTCCTAAAACCCCTAAGTTAAGGCCATGTTAACCTTAATAAATAAGGATGAACATGTACATAAGGTTTTTTTATTACATTAGGCTTCCAATCTTGGAGAAAAATCAAATTTTTCATGTTTAGATTCAAGGATTATTGAAGTCAAATGTCCTATTTTTAAAATAAATGTCCCTATTTTTAGTATCTAAAATTGTTTATGCCTTGATCTTTTTGCTTAGTGTCTTTATGTTTATGGCATGGTCAATATGCTATTTCATCATCCCAAACTACCTCAGGATTGTGAAATGATCTTGTGACACCCATGTCACATATTTCCTTCTATAATGGACATTCAGATGCCTATGGCTGAAACCTAGACTAAGAAACCCAAATAAATCGAAACTTTCCTTATTTTTGCCCTGATAGCACTATAGTTACGACTTTAAAAATTATTTTCAAATTTTAAACCATTTTCCATGAATTTTTTTATACTTTCACTAAAAGAGCATCAAATTACCTTTCCAGTGGTATATTATTTGCCCTCAGATCATTTTAGGTAAGGGAGTTACAGTTTTCTAAACCAACGCTATTTGGAATCCCTAGAATCATCGTTTCTTTTCCTGTTTGGGCCATTTCAGCCCATCAAGTGATTTTTTTTAAGTTTTTAAAATATTTTTCCTAAAATTTTCATGAAATTATTTTTCTAAAAAGGTATCTTTTTTTTATTTAACAATTCTGTATAAGTCGAGAATGATTTTTTAGAGTCAGCTACACCACTTCCCTTGCATATACTATCAATGTTGCACTTAATCAGCATTTAAAATTTATTTCCACTTAGAAGGTGATTTTCTAGGATTTTTGGAATATTTCTCTATCATTCATTATTGAAAAACCTTTCCAACAGTACCCACATGACCCTTGGAAACCTTCAAATTTATTCAAAATAAAATCAAGAAAGAGGACAGCGCAAAGTTGTCCCTTATTTTCAATAATTGTCAGAATTAGTCAATTTCTCCAATTTCCACTCTGAGGCATTTGGATGCCTCCATGTGATCTTGATTAACACTATCAAGACAAAAAAAAAACATGTGTCGACCTCGTAGGCTCAGATCAAGGCATGAACAAATTTTGAAGATTTATTATCTTTTTTTTTTATTAATTTTCTTTTTTATTAAAAATCACCTATTTTGTTAAGAACTGTCAAAATCTCGTTTTTGTTAAGAGAGCATTAAATCCTTGTCATGATAAATCCTTTAAGCTCATCTCAGCCCAAATGATTGATGGCAACTCCAATCATTTGTATTTTATAGTGATTAGTCGAGACTAGTTGGACGAGTGATTCATCTGACAGTCCCTCTTCACAGTCAAAAGTTAAGAACCCATACTTTCTTGCACCCTAATCATGCCACAAAAAGGAAAAGTGCCGATCAAGAGGATAATTTCATCTTAAAAATAGATTATTTTTAAGTCGCGCATGCTCTCTTTCATGATGAAGGATGTGGTATTGTGCCGATAGCTTGGTGACTCCACTGGGATAAGTTTAAAGTGTTAGCCCTACAACTAGCTGTGTTTTACCTAGTTCTCGATTTCCTTAATTTTCAATCACTATTTAACTATAATACTTTTTTATTTTTTTGTATTAATCTTTTATTTAACAAGATTTTTCTGTCATGTCATCTTAGGGATCGCCTTGTGTTAGAATAAATATTAATTCAAAAAAATCCAGTAACATAGGGCTTAACAAAAGGTTTAACTATTTACCTGACACACATTGTGCACATCTATTTGTGTTAGACTCCCACCAAACCCCATCATGAGGTTAGGTCCCAATTATTAGGGGAAATAAGCTATCTGCCTTTGTGAGTGCCCCATCGTATAGGCATAACAATACCTTTCAGGGTGTAAAGTACCTATGCTTCTCATGAGTACCTTTCCTTATTTGCATAAGTAAATACATCCACTAGATTGAACTTGGTCCGCCAAGCCTATAATGGGCTGAGGATCGGGATATCTCATTATCTTTACTGGATAAAAGAATAATTCGAATACCGATCTAGATGTCAACCTAAACCCATATAGTGAGCCCTACAAGCAAAACTATGTTTAGCCAAACCAAAATACTGCTAGGATGACTTGAAGAATAAGGACATTCGGGTAAACACTTTTAACCTTTACTCTCACATACCATAGTTTCATAGGTGATAACGAATGTACATTATCGTCCACGTGTGTCATGTAGTGTCAGGACATGATGTTATGCTGTCTAATTAATGGCTAACCTTTGTCAATAAGTAGGTGATGGCAAATGAATGTTGCCACTTGTAAGGCAACCATGTCACCCTAAAGAGTCATATTCAACCCAAAAAAGTTGTTATGCTGGCTTATCACATATCCTACTTTAGGTAATGATAAACAAACATCACTTCTTAGTCAGTTACTTTTGTCTCCAAAAGGCATCTACCATCTCGATCAAGGCAAAACTTCACCTAAATAAGCCGTTATGATGTTCAATTGATGGGTTAACATTTGTCAAATACTGCTTGATCTTATATGTATGCCATCACATGGCTTATCGACTTATCTCCAAAGGTATCATATCACCTTGATAAGTGCAATTTTAACTTGGACACATCATTATGCTGTCTATGTAGATTTAACTTGTCCTGATACTTATCATGCCCACCCTAGGCATTGTAAAACCTATTATCGTGGTATTTTCCATCAGTTATTTATATTCTTTTGTTCTTTATATGCGTCTGCATTATTTTATATTGTCACTAACCAATTTCTTTTTTTTTTGTTTTTCTAACTGTTACATGCATCATGCATTATAATTATCATCACGGGATAATTAATTAGGGTTTCAGTGTTCAATAAGAGGTATTTGTCATTGATCAATTATCCACTTCTATTGTTCAAGTCTTTTAAATATGTCGGAGCTTGGTCAAAACATCTATAGCAAAAATATGGGGATATTTTCAAGCCTAGTTATGTCCCAACAGTGCATGAAAGGGTCAAGATGGGGTACCATCAGAATGATTAGCAAGGCACGATGCATATATAGGCTAGTTGGAGCAACACTAAGAGGGAATCATTTACAAAAAGGTGGAAGAGGAGGCAACTTTGGTTTAGCCCCTTCTAACTAAAAAGAAATTGACCATGACATTTATCAACACCCTATACACCCCATATTATTACAAATTGGTAGGGAATAATATCAAGAATTTCATGAACCTTGTGTTATCTGACGAAATGATTGATGTAACAATTAAAAATGGCCAAATGCCAGTAGGCAAATCATCTAGATCAAGCAAAAAGCTTATCGCTGATAAAAAGAAAGAAATGAAGGCAAATTCCATAAGCCATGCTAGCCCTTCTCAACTAGGCCAGTATTAGCTGCCTAATCCTTATTGCCTAGATGCAACCAATTCTAACCCAATCATGATCCCTCCTCAGCCTATTTACGTCACCACTTACAACCTATACTTTATTATCCTATTTATTCCTTACAAAACAATCCATCGCAGTCTAACCAAAATGTCAACAATCCTATCAACAATGTATCAAATAATCATGGTGCAAACAAGTCAAAGCAATAATTCAACCTTATCCCCATAACCTATAAGGAGCTCTATCTGCCTTTATTTTAAGTGCATCTTATTGCTCCCATGTATGTCCCAGAGAAGAAACCTCCATATCTTTAATTGTATAATCCTAAGACCCATTACGACTACCATGCTAGGATAACAGGGTAGGACACCAAAAATTGCTTTTTTTCAAGTAGACAGTATAAAGCCTTGTTGATTCAAAGGTTTTGTAGTTTAAAAAAAATCAAGGGTTGAATGTTTCTACAAATCCCTTACCAACCATGTCGAGCAGACAAAGAATGTGATTGATGTCGTAAGGCCATCTTCTATTTTCAACAATTGCTAGAATTAGTTGATTTCTCTAATATCCACTATGAGGCATTCAGATGCTTCCATGTGATCCCAATTCACCTTATTGAGTAAAAAAAAAGACATGCAGCAACCCCAAAGACTTTGATCAATGCATGAACAAATTTTCAAGATTTATCATCCTTATTTTTATCAATTTTTTATTAAAAATCACTTATTTTTCAACACTTAGCCAAATCTTATTTTTTGTCAAAACTTCATCGAACCCTTATCATGATCAATCCACCAAGCTTATCTTTCCAAAACTTATTAGAACTTTCATCCATGGGGATCCCACAACCCTATTTTTGAAGGGGATACCATAACACTGCTTTTAAAAAATTATTAAAATTAAATTTGCTCTCTCCTGAATTTCTTCAGACTTGTCTAGATTTTGGTTGATTTTTAGACCTTGATTAATACTAGATCTAAACACGTCTCCAAAACTGTCAACTTGATTATCAAGATAATTAATGGCAACTATGACATACATTCTGATTGCCTCTTCTATCTTTTCCTTCTTTATTTTATGTGATTTATTTCATGTAGTATTATTTCTCTTATCATCCTACTAACAGGTTTTCTTTTATAGTGATCATTTTGTATTCATATTTGCCAAAACCATTTTTTAAAAAAATTACAAAGGCGATGTTTTGTGTAAGTATCTCTCCAATGCTTGACATGGAATACTTAGTTTTCCAATATTAAATATAGAGATCGTTTTAGTTCAAAGTCCCTGCATTCCCTACTCGTATGGGGTGTGTATGAGGTTTAAACCTTCTTTAAAAACTTTGGTTTATCATTTCATTCAAATTCATGCATTAAAAAGGGATTATATCAAAATAATGACTAGTCAAAATCGAACGAACCAAAACCAAGTTAAGACATGGCTAGAAAGGTACCAATTTTGGGTGCCGCAGGGAGGTTTATATCTTCTTATGCATAATAAGTCTCAAACCCAATCGATGAATCTTTGGACCATGCAGATTGTAGGATCGATGTTTTAAGTTTCACAACTTGAAATATTGATTTCAATAGGCATCCAGTCATGCCTAGCCTAAATGATCAGTAGCGATTCTAATTATTGGCCATTTCGTAATGGCCATTCGAGACCAATTGGACAAGCGATTCATCTGGCAGTCCCTCTCCATGATCAAGAATCAAGAACTCATATTTTCTCATATCCTAATCATGTCATAAAAGGGAAGAGTACCGATCAAGAGGATAAGTCCCCATCGAGAAAAGATAATTTTTAAGTCTTGTACACTCCTTTTCACGATGAAGGCTTGGGCATGGTGTTGATAAATAGAAAAATCACATGTTTTCCTTTTAACCTAATTTAAGAGAAAATATTTTTAAGGTTTACAAAAATATTTTTTAGTCATCCTATTGTTGCCATCACCTCCTAGCATTCTTATTCTTGTTTTGCACTAGCTTCTTTCGGGAATAGTTTTTGGTTCTTGACTAGTAAAAATAAGAAAGATTACCTTTTGGTTAAGGGTTGATAGCCCTTCTAGCTAGCACTAGAGAATCACTGGGCCTCAAAAAGGTTTCAACAGTCACCTGTATAGATATGTTAGAGGCAGGACACATGTGCTGCTTGTGATCTTCAAAATCCTTCAAGAAACTAGCTTTTCGGATTCCTTTTGATTAGTTGTATTTTAGATTTCGACATCTAGAATCAAGGTAACTTCTAATCAGATGGACATTCAATTCTTAAATTAAATTTTTAATGTTTACTACATGTAACTCCTTTTTTAAAGATCTATAGAGAAGTTTGACTATTTATATGTTTATTATTTTATCTGCATTTATCTATATTTTCATGATTTTTGAAATCCAATAAATGCATGAGGCCAGACTTCATTAGGAAGGAATTCCCTTAAAAAACTAATGTTTAAAAATTTTAACCGTTGGAGCCAATGTATCAATACCTAAGTAAGGTATCGATATGTTTAGTAGGTATTCCATATTTTGCTTAATTTTGGCTTTTTTATCATTATTACCCAGCCCAAGATGATAAACGTTGGCCTAGGCACAAGCAAATGGCATTTGGTGATGATTTGAGATGCTTGAATGTTATCCATGGAGGGTCGAACAAAATTAGATGTCTATAACAATCATGTGGGAAAGTTGGGTGAGTGGCTTATTCCGATGACTAAGCCCTAATTATGATATTACTAAAATGAAAGAACACCTTGTTTCACTTAAGAATAGTGATGGGTTTGTATTATTAACTGCATATGCCTCATTTAAGTTAAGTGGCTCTAGGGTATATACTAATAAGATTTTCTTAGTTGTTCTAAATTTTAGCTTCGCTCAAAGTAATATTGATTATTCAATTTTCCATCAATCTGTTTTTGATTGTCATATTTTACTAATAGTTTGTGTGGATGATATTATAATTGCCAAAAATGATACATGAGGTACTGCTCAACTTAAAGCTCATCTTTATAAACAATTTGAAATCAAAGATCTTGGTCAATTAAGGTAGATTAAAGTTGCTCAATCACTAATAAATTTATAAATCACATATTTTACACACTTTCTATTCTTAATTTTTGTTATGCATTCTATCTTAATTTTGTTTAATTAAAATTTTCAATTTCAAATTTAACTTTAGAGAATAAAGCAAAAACATGTCAGTAGGAAGAATATGTTGGAGTCAAAAAGAGTAGATTCTTTGTTAAAAACTTCATTCTTGCACTCCAAGTAATAGGCAGATACATACCTAACAAGTAGAAGAATAAGTCAACCAAATCTGTTTTGAAAGCGACATCGAGATTGTGGGAAAAACTGTTCAAAAGCACAACAAAATTTTTAAAAAAATTTTAATCTAAACATACTCAATCGTGTTATTATACATAATAAAACCTTTTTATCAGTTACTTGAGTTGCAGATTTGAATATGCCATCCAAGAGTTCCTAGATCCGTGTGAAAGCTTTAACCAACTTGCTTTTTCCATTATTCTCCAATTCCTGGATGGTAAAGTATGTGGGCACTCTTTGTCTCGATCAACTCTAGATTCGTACCGCCTAATTCTCCTTTATGTCCACCTTGTGCCTCCAAGTTTAGAGTCATGAGATATTGTGATTAGAAACCTTAGGTGTGGTATCAAAGTCTAAGGAAAAACCTTAGGCATAATCCTCTTATTTATGCCAAGTAACAAAGGTAGCCATTTTTATTACTTTCATAAAAACCTAGATATGGCACCAACCCTAGTATGGGTGCCCACTATAATTCGACCCAAGGCCTATTGTCCGTCAGCAATATTTTAGCCTGAGTTTATTTTATGGCATTTACCCCATTTAATCTAAATACTAATTAATTCTAATTAAACTATTAATTTTATTTAGCCTAATAATTTTTTCATAACTCTAATTCTAATTTGAAATAAAATCATGACATTTTTATTGGAATAGAATAATTATGTACTAATTATCAAAATAAAACTAACTATAAGAAAATAATTAATCTAATCACAAATTAAAATAAATAAAATATTTTTTTCTTAATTAAGTATGAAATAATAGATATTAAATTAATTATATAGATAATTAATTTCTTACATCTATTTAATTTAAATTAATTCTTATATTTACCAGAAGATAAATATAATTAATTTAAATTACAATTTTTTATCTAAATAAATATTTAATTCAAATTAAATACATATTCTAAATAAATAACACCGAAAAAATCATTTTCATTTATTTACGGGAGAAAACGCCCACACTCATAAAGTGCATGAATCCGGCATACCACTTCATCATATTGAGAATCTTCCATCTCTGGATATTCCGATCAATAACCAACTGTTAAGGAATTACGTTGAGCTAGTGGAAGGATCGATTGGACATATATAATTAGGCTCCAATAATCTATGTATTAATTATTCTACACCGAATAATTAATCACATAACTATTAATCTCAGAGTCGTACCACTAAAGAGCTGGGACTGTACTCCCAATTATAGACCGTATTATGTAAGGCTTATGAACAGCTTTTAAGTCCAATGACCTTATCATTCATGTAACACCCTCATGCGATATCCATGATCAACTTAAAGATAAAATGTCCGTTTTACCTAATTGATCACTTTATCTTAAAGTTCCACTATACTCTCCACATATGAAAAATTTATCATTTGACATATAAATGATCGAGGCCTCATCCATTTTCACTATATCGTATAATGCCTTATAAGAGGATAACCTTAACTTTTTATGAGAGCTATGATTCCATATCTATAAGTAAAGCTCTCATCAAGTAAAGTCATATGCCCAATGAACCAGTCTGGTAGCTTACTACAAGGAGACGCTTTAGCCTTTGAAATGTCAAACCATACAAGTTATATGCATGGAGTCAATTACTTATTCAAGATTAATGCAATTACACAATGAACTTTAAAAATGAATTAATCCACATAAATTGACTTATTAATAGATTAATTGCACTTTGGTCTAGTCTAATATATCACCACCTCTAGGTATCTATGTCTCTACTTTGAAGTCAAACCGCTCCAGATGACCAAGACAAGCTATCTCTTGGATTTAGATGATTTAATAATCTTAATATGAGTTAATTGCTCATATTAACCCTATAAATTATGGACTATCAATTTGGACTACTTACTTAGAATATTGTTGTCCCATATATAAAGTCCATTATATGCAACATTATTTACTGTAACATGTAAATCCAAATGAGCACGAAATAGCAACGATATAATGGAACATTGAATATATATAAATAATCAGTTCAAATTAATGAAATACATCAAAATGTTTTTCATCGTTAGGGCACTTCTAATAATCTCTCACTTGCCATAAAGGAATAAATGAATCATGTCTCATATCCCCATACCCTCAACATGCCTTTCAAAACTCCTAGCCACTAAAGTTCTAGTGAAGGGATCAACAAGGTTATCCTTTAATGTTATTTTGCAGACATCAACAACTTTTTCTATCATTAACTCTTTTATGAAGTGGTATTTCCTATCTAGATGTTTTGTCTTCTTGTGGTGTATAGATTCCTTGATATTTGTTATTAATGCATTATTATCAAAATAAAGTGTAAAATGTTTATCCATACTAGGAATTACCTCAAGGTCTCGAAGGAACTTGCAAAGCCAAGTCGTTTCCTTAGATGCTTCAGAGGTAATAGCATATTCAGCTTCCACCATGGAGTCAGCCATATGGCACCTTATCCTAGGACAAATACAAATCTCACAGTTGATTTCTTCAAATCCCTTAAAGTTTGGAATTTGAGTACGTATATCCCATGGGTGTAAAGTCCCCTCTAAAATATACCAACATATTGTTCTTTATTTTCTTACAATACTTGAATATATGCTTCACGGCTTGCCAATGCTTGTTACTAGGGTTCAATTGATATTGATTAACAATATCAACTGCATAACAAATATCTGGTCATGTGCAAAGCATAGCATACATAGCATACATGAAACTGCCCACAGTAGATGCATAAGGGACTTTCTTCATGTGCTCTCTTTCTTTGGATGTCATAGGGCAATCATCAAATGAAAAAATGAATCATGCCATAGAAGGTTATGAACCCTTCTTGGCATCTTGCATTGCATACCTTTCAATAATTTTGTTAACGTGTGAAGCTTGGGACAAAACTATTATCTTGTTCTTTCGATCTCTAAAAATACAAATACGTAGAACATAATTAGCTTCCCCTAAATCTTTCATATTAAACTTTTGTGACAATAATGGTTTAACTGATGATAAGTTCCCTACATCATTCCCAATTAGTAATATGTCATCAATGTATACGACTAGAAAGACCACTTTGCCTCTTTAATATGTTTATGAAAACAAGGTTCATCAACGTTTTGCTCAAATCCAAAGATTTTTATCACTTGGTCAAATCTTTATTTCCATAAGCGTGAGTGTTGCTTTAATCTAATAATGGATCTAAGCATTTTGCAAACTTTTACTTCTTGGCCTTTTACTAAAAACCTATCTGGTTGCATCATATAGATGCTTTCATCAAGATGGCCATCCAAGAATGCAGTCTTGACATCTATTTGGCAGATCTCATAATCATGAGCCACAATAATTGATAAAAGAATGTGAATGGACCTTATAATCATAACAGGTGAAAAAGTTTCATCATAGTTATTCATTTCCTACTAGTCTACCATAAAGGTCGACATACAAAAAAGATGTATGTCTCCAACTGCTTTAGCTAACACCACCCTCCCATTATAGCTCTTAATGAGAGGTTCTTGTCAAACAGACTTCTTGTTTCCTTAAACCCTTGCAAAGAAACATAAACATGATTAGTGGCTCTAGAATTAATGACCTAAATATCTTTTGACTCTTTCAGAGAACAAGCTTCAATGTAAAGAAAATCATTATCTTCCTTGCCCTTGGAAGCTAGGAATTCCTTACAAGTTTTCTTAAAATAACTGACCTTTCTATGATAGAAGCATTTTCATTTTTTAAGGTTTTTTAGTTTTTTCTTCTTTTTCTTCTTACCTTTAAATGAAAGAGGAATAGAAGACATAGAAGCCCCTTGCTTTATAGAAGTTTGATTCTTCTTTTTCCTATTCTTAGAACTAGAGTTAGAAGCAATAGCCATATCTACCTCCACCTTGGGTTGGTAGGCATTATTGAGTATAAGCTTATAAGCCTGTAACTCTCTCATAAGCTCGATAAGACCTAGCTCATTGCTTCTCTGATTATTCATAACTCGAAAGCACATAAAATCTCTATAAAGAGTTTTAAACACCATCTCAATCTAGGTGTTTTATTCCAACTTAGCATCACTTTCAACAGCCTCAACAAGTACCCCATAAGCATGAGCATATGATCCTTTACTAGAGTTCCTACCTTTTGCTTATAGTTCATTAAATTTGTAATGGTGGATTGTCTAGCCAATTTAACTTGGCCTTTAAACATATCCTTCAAATTATCGATGATCTATCTAGCAGTGACATAATTCTCATGTTGCTTTTGCAAAGCATTTGACATGCTCACTAGCATATAGCAATGTTTTATGTTATTGGACTCTTTCCAATGAGTGTAAACTAAGAAAGCATGTCCATTAAGTGCTTTACAGGTAGGCATAGGTGGGCAAGGTTCATTAAGTACGAACTTGTGTTTCTCATAGCTGAGAATGATTAATAGATTTCTTTTCCACTCTTTAAAATTATCTTCATTCAATTAGTTATCCATAAGAATTTGAATAAGAGGTGTAGGTGACATTTTGAACTGAAACCAAAAACATATTCGAAATATTACAATCATGCCTAAGCAAATATAAAATAGATATTTAGCAATTAAACATAGATGTATATATGTTTCTACATTAAAACCTTATAAAAAATGTAGCATGCAACGGTAATTCTCAGCATCTATTGTCTTAAGCCATCGAGGGGTGATCATTATTCAGATAGCCAAAAACATGGATCCCATCTAATTAGTATATGTTACTTTAAATCCTTTTAGGTTAAGACATATATTAATAACCATTTATTTGGCCACTAGTTTAACTAACAGAGCTTTAAGGGGATGCTATTATTAAACCAGCCTTAACTGTATAAAAATTGTATACAATGCTCGATCCATGCACTAATCAAGTCATCGAGGGATCATATCAAATAAAACATGCCCAAGTACGTTTTCCATATGGGAGATCCAATATAGTATACTAGTAAAGGTCAACTACCTACCAAAAGGCATGGCTAGGGTGGAACTGGCATGAGGTGTTACCATGCTTTCACATATTGATCAACAATGGAGGCTGTGGGTTTTGTTTGAGGCCCTCTTCCACTCAATATTTTAAGGTTCTAATATATATGATGAATATAAGTCTGAATGGCATTCATCTATTCTATATGGCATGTTATCAATCAAATACATGCATTCATCAAGAAACATATAGATGGAAAAATATTTAACTAGCCAAAACATGATCCTATCCTAGAAAATAGAAAAGAAAAAAAGATTACAAAAATTTCATCCAAAGCATACTTTGGGTCTTGAATTTTTTGCTCCATCTTCATGCATCGGTTTTCATCCAAATAATTTGTTCGTTCATATTTATAAAATATTAAAAATGAACATCTTTGTAATCTGATAAAAAATTTGGACCAACTACAGCCTTTAAAACATTATCCTTCAACAGTTATAGGCCCAAGCTCATTACACGTAAGAATTTTTGGCAAATAATGCTAGAAAAATCTACTGGGATCCAAACCCCAACTTTTTCTCATGGCCCACATAAGCCTAGTAACCTGACACTAGGTCCTAAATAAACCCAAAATTGCCACTAGGGTTTGTATCCCAGTGGCCCAATAGTCCACCCCCAAGCGCGCAGCACCTACATTAGTATGCATGCGCCCAGGTTGGTGAATGCACTGCCAGGCGCCCATTTGCATACCTCAAGGTGTACACGCACCTGCCTGCATGCCATAGTTGCGCAGTGCCCCAGTTAGGTGCATCTAGGTGGTACGCCTGGCCTTCAGGATGGGATGCATGGCCCACGCACTCAGCGGTGTGCATGCATGCACACTTGCCCTCAGCCCTACCCTTCGATACGGCCAAGCTATATCCCTGCTGCTGGGGTTTGCACCATAGCAACATCCTAGGTTGCCCTTTACTTTAGGGTTCAGACCCTGACAGCCACCACAGTGACAGCTGCTACGGCTATAAAGGTTCAAACCGTAGCAACCTTGAGTTAGGGTTTTGAGGTTTTTGAGTTTCTAAGGTTTTCCCAATACAAACACCTACACCTAAAAGATCTGCACACAATCAAGCTTTTAGTTCTAGATAGAAGTCGTTGATTCAAAATAGTTTTATAGTTATCAAAAAACAAGTAGGTTAATTGAAAAATAATTTATGGTCTTCAAATCTTCATCTTCCATGTACAATTTATCTAAAAAATTAAAAATGAAAAAACCTATGTGGTGATGTTAAACCACATTTAGTTATAAAACTGATAAAAACCTAGATACACTAATTCCAAAATCTAAGTGTTCATGATCGGCAAAAAATAATATATATATCATGATAAATAGCATAATAGAAATCCTAGAATACCAAATCTTTATTAATTAAATCCATACATAATTAAGGAAAATTTTGATTAAAAGTTTTATATATATAACAAAATCACAATCGAGCATGGATATCATTGTAGGAAACACTGGTTAGATGCATAGCAGAATTATAAAAAAAAATTAATCTGATTATACTAAATCAAGTTGTTATATATAATATAACCATCTTAATTAGTTATTTGAGTTTCAAATTTGAAGATGCCATCTAAGAATTCCTAGATTCGCGTGAAATCTTTAACCAACTAGCCTTTTCCACTATTCTCCAATTCTCAAATAATAGAGTGTGTGGGGACTCTTTGTCTTGATCAACTCAAGATTTATACAGCTTGATTCTCCTTTATGACCACGTTGTGCCATCAGGTTTAGAATCACGAGATATTTTGAGTAGAAACCTCTAGGTGTGGCACCAAAGTCTAAAGAAAAACCCTAGGCATAAGCCTCTTATTTATATCAGGCAATAAAAGTAGCCCTAATTTTAATTGTAATTAAAATAATAATTTTATTAATTTCACAAAAATCCTATATGTGGTGCCAACCCTAATAAGAGTGTCCACTATAATTATGCCCAAGCCCTAATGTCCATAATATTTTGGCCCAAATTTATTTTCTAAAATTTTGCCTATTAAGTTTGAATACTAATTAATTCTGATTAAACTGTTAATTTTGTTTAGCAAGATAATTTTTTCATAATTCCAATTCTAATTCAAAATAAAATCATGGCAATTTTATTTGAATAAAATAATTATGTACTAATTATCAAAATAAAATTAACTATAATAAAATAATTAATTTAATCATATATTAAAATAAATTAATTAATAAATAAAATAATTTTTCCTAATTTATTTAGAATATTTTTCATATTTAATTTATAAATAAATATTTAAATATGACTTAATAGATATTAAATTAATTATATAAATAATTAATTTTTCATATTTATTTAATTTAAATTAATTCCTATATTTATCAGAAGATAAATATAATTAATTTAACTTACAATTCTTGTCTAAATAAATATTTAATTCAAATTAAATATATTCCAAATAAATAACATCAAAAAATCATTTTCATTTATTTACTGAAGAAAACACTCACACTCCTAAAATGAGTGAATCCGGCGTACCACTTCATCATATTAAGAATCTTCATATTTGGATATTTCGATCCTAATCAACCATTAAAGAATTATGTTAAGCTAGTGAAGGGACCAATTGGACATATATAATTAGGCTCCAATAATCTATGTATTAATTATTCTACAACAAATAATTAATCACATAATTATTAATCTCTAAGTTATACCACTAAAGACCTGAGATTGCACTCCCAATTATATACTGTATTATGTAAGCTTTATAAACAACTTTTAAGTCCAATGACCTTGTCATTTGCGTAATACTCTTATATGATATATGTGCTCAACTTAAGGCTAAAATGTCCATTTTACCTACTTGATCACCTTATCTTAAAGTTCCATTAATACTCTCCATATGAAAATGATTATTTGCATATGTTAACAATTTATCATTTGACATACAAATGATTAAAGCCTCGTCCATTTTCACTATACCATATAATGCCTTTTAAGAGGATAATCTTAACTCTTTATGTGAGCTATGATTCCATATCTATAAGTTAAGCTCTTATCAAGTATATGTCATATGCCTAACAAACCAGTCTAGTAGCTTACTACTTCAAAATGCTTTAGCTTTTGGAACATCAAAGCATACAAATTATACATATGGAGTCAATTACTTGCTCGAGATTAAGGTAATTATACAATGAACATTAAGAGCTAATTAATCCTTGTAAATAGACTTATTAATAGATTAATTGCACTTTGGTCCAGTCAAATATATCACCTCCTCTACACAATATATCTATGTCTTTACATAGGAGTCAAACTACTCTAGATGACCAAGACAAGCCATCTCACCAATTAGATTTAGACGACATAATAATCTTAACATGAGTTAATTACTCACGTTAACCCCATAGACTATGGACTATCAATTTAGATTACTTACCTTAGAATGTTATCATCCCACATATAAAGTCCATTATATGCAACATTCTAATAGTATAAATACAAGTAGTCAATGAGCCATATTTGCTTACATTTACTTTAATATGTAAATCTAAATGAAAATGGAATAGCAGTGATATAATGAAACCTTGAATAGATATAAATAATCAGTTCAAATTAATGAAATCCATCAAAATGTCTTTCATCCTTGAGGCATTCCTAACATAAATTTTTTACTTTGAATAAGATTCTCTAAATTTTTTTTACTTTGAATAAGATTATCTAACTTTACCTAGGGTTCTTTTCTAGCCACTATAAATAAAGACTTAACTTTAACACTCAAAGGGAGGAAAGATCATAATTAAGTGGAGGTTGAGAGCTGAAGAAGGATAACTGGAAGGGAAAAAGAGAATAATAGTTAAACTAGTAGAAGGAAAAAAAGATTACAACCAGCCACCACACCTCCGTTTCTTTTTTCTTTTTTTTTTCATTCTTGCTAGATTTTTCTTGTAAAGCTATTATTGAGCACATCAAACATGTGTAACTAAATTTTTTATTCTAGTTAAGGGTGATTTCAAAGCCCTAAACATGACTTTGTAATTGATTTTCAAAATTATTCAACAATTATCTATTAAAATTGGTTATATTCTTCCATAAAAATTGTTTATTAATTATTATCTTAATTTGTTTAGATGTGCAACTAAACAGACCTTGATAATTATCTATTGCTAGATTAGGAATCTTGATCTCTAATTATGCTGTTTTCCTATTTATTAGTTGTAGTTTGTGATCAATAGATTATGGTCAAGTTTTATTGATTGCAATATGGAACATAACTTAGGTTAAATAATTCAAGCTTGTCTGTTTATTGCTTAAATCAACCTATCTTTCTTATCTTAAAGCTTTTATTAAATTAAATTTGGAGAGCTTATACCAAGTTATTTAATATTTAAGTTTTAAATAGAGAGTTTTTTTCTATTTAACTACAAACTAAGGAAATTTTGGTGTAGCAGAGCTTGTTGCTATATATGGTTGGTAGTTTTAAGAGGTAATTGGAGATAATTCTAATATTGATTCATAGTTTATGTTTAGAGGTGGAGAATAATTCCTTAACCATACTTTTATCATTATTATCACTTATTATTAATATTTAAGTTTTAAATAGAGAGTTTTTTTCTATTTAACTACAAACTAAGGAAATTTTGGTGTAGCAGAGCTTG
>JBBYHK010000006.1:5772714-5892107 GCA_038382065.1 Adansonia grandidieri | reverse complement strand
AAAAGAATAAAATTAGAAGTAAAAAGATAATTAAAATTTTTATTAATAATTTTAATAATTATTTCCTTCTTTATAATTATTTTTTTTGTTTTATTCTTTCTTAATAATTACTAGTTTACTTCTTTTGTTGAAATTTTTTCAAAATTTATATATATGTTGGGAAACAATAAGAGATTTATGTATTGAGAAATCGTCAAATAATATGACGATTTTTAAATTAAATTTTATAATTTTTTGTTTATGTTGAGAAATCATCATTTCAAATGACGATTTCTTTCAAAATTAGCCTATTTCAGTAAATAATCTGAAAACGATTTATTTTGATAAATAAAAAAAATATTTTATATTATTTTAATAAAAGGCCCTTTTTTATCACAAGTGGTGCCCTTTAAGCTCGTCTAGTTTTCATATCGGCAACATTCAGTCTCTCGAAAGTTTTTCTTCTCAACAATGGGAAGGACTTCTTAATTACTTTTTCATCTCTTTTCAAAAATCTTGGAATACTATTTTATAGTCGAAAGAATGGGAATATTTTTTTACCATAACTACACGAGTCTATAAAAAATGAAAAAGGAAATTCCTTTCAGTTCATTCTTATTCCATATGCATAGAAGTATATTACATGGAAATTAACCAATACAGAATTAAAAAAAAAAAAAAAAAAAGCACGAAAGATACAGGGTTTAGGTGAGTAAAATTTTATTCGAAGGCTTTAGTCATTGTGATATGGTAGCTTCAGTAAGCCATGAGTTCTCCCAATTCGATCATGGAGAATGGCTTGGAAAGCAGCGGCCATTGAGCTGCAAGTGTGGAAGAAATTTTTTGCATTGTTGGTCGATCTTGTGGATTAGCATTCAAACATGCAAATGCTTGCTGTATGGTGACGGCCACACCTTCTGCAATTTTATTTTTTATTGGAGATCGGAGTCGTTGGTCAAGCACGTCTGTCAGAAAAGTACGCTGAGTGATGGGTGATGAGGACGACGACGATGCCGATAATGATGATGATGTTGAAGAAAATAAAGCCAAGATGAGATCACCGGGATGGTTGCCTCTCATTATTTCGAGTGTTAGCATGCCAAAGCTGTAGATGTCACATTTCTCATTCACTTTCATCGTGTAAGCTAGCTCTGCAAAACATTGTTATGTATTGTTTTAAAAAAGGAAAAAAAAGAAAAAAAAGATTAAAATTGTATCAACTAATTGCATTAATATAGCTTCTTATTTGTTAACAAATTTATTACTCTATTAAACATAGAATTTAAAGAATGATTATCCTTAGACAAACTATATATATTATATAAATTAATTATTTAAAAATGAAAAATGGAAGATGACAGAGAAAGAACGATCAGCCAATGTTTATCCAATAGACTAATTGCTCTTGGAAAATAGTCTTCTTTATGATTTTTCTTGCAAATTGTATAAGTTTACGTTTCCTTGTTATTTTGGTTGGCGTTTAAAATAAATTTCAGAAATTTATATATATATATATATATATATATATATAGAGAGAGAGAGAGAGAGAGAGAGAGAGAGAGAAACATGCATGCCTGGAGCCATATATCCAAAGGTTCCCGCAAGGGAAGTTAAGTTGGAAGAATCGGGCTTTAATAATCTAGCCGTCCCAAAATCAGAGACGTAAGCTTCATATTCTGAATCTAAAAGAACGTTGTTACTAGAAATGTCACGGTGAATTATCGAAGGTGAGCATTCATGGTGCATATAAGCCAAAGCATTAGCCACCCCTTTAACAACATTCAGCCTCTTTGCCCATTCGAATTCCATTGCTTGTTTTTTATCATTTAGAATCGCCCTCAAGCTTCCCTTTTCAATGAACTCATAAACTAGAAAAGAGTGTTTTGAATGTGGACAAAAACCATATAGCTTCACAATATTTCTATGCCGTATATTTGTCAGGGCAATAACCTCACTTCTAAAAGCATCAACATTGCTTACCACTCCATCATTTGACAGATGAAGTTTTTTTACAGCGACCACCTGACCTGACGGTAACACTGCTTTGTAAACGGTTCCATGCCCACCTATCCCGATGCAAAAACGGGAGTTGAATTCATCTGTTGCCCTGATGATATCTTCATAGAACCTTTTCCCATCATGGCCCAATATACTGGAGAAATGCTCACCGCAGTTCTGCTTCTCCTCTTTGGACGTCTTATTCTTGCTTTCGTATATCTTGCACATAGCAAAAAGACCTAAGGTCAACAAAAGCAACAAAAGCGTGCTACCCAGTAACGGAATGATCAAAATGAGGGCCCTCTTTTTGCCCCCTCGTCCCCTGGACTTTTTGCTTTCAAATGGATTTCGAACACAGGCCTTCAAACATGTTGCATTCCCGCACAAGCCTTTGTTTGTTAGAAATGCATGACATGGAGCCTCTCGGAAAGCTTTTATGTTAGGAATTGGACCCTCTAATTGGTTGAAGGATACATTTACAACTGTCAATCCTGACAAACCTTCAAACGTTGCTGGAATGGAGCCAAATAGCATATTGTGGGAAAGATCTAACATTTCCAACATCAACAATTTCCCGAGTGGTTCGGGTATTTTCCCAGTCAACAAATTTTGACTCAGATCAAAATTTTCCAAAGAGCGCAAATCACCAATTTCGGAAGGGATGGTTCCGGTAAATCTATTCAAACTCAGATTCAAGAATTGCAGTTTTGCACACTCTGCAATTTCCAGAGGAATCGATCCACTCAAATTATTTGATGCAAGATTAAAACTTTGAAGATCATGTAGCCTTCCAAATTCTGGAGGAATGGTGCCCGATAGTTGGTTACCATGTACCAAAAGTTCTATCAACAGTGTCAACCTTCCCAATTCTTTTGGAATCTTTCCGATTAGATGGTTCAAAGAAAGGTCAAGTATGTGTAACTGAGCCATATTCCCCAGAGCGGCGGGTATCTCAACGGAAATCTTATTATTGGAGATTTTCATGGCAGTCAAATTACGACATTCCCCCCATTTTGATGAAAGTTCACCATACAATTGATTATTGCTCAAATCAATGTAATTCAACTTAGGATATACGCCAAACTCTTCTGATATATTTCCAGTTAATTGATTTCCGTCGAGCCTGACCCTAAATAAATTGGTGCAATTCTTTAAACTTTTTGGGATTGGACCTGTGAAATTGTTGTTACAAGCAGTGAAGTTTTCTAGCAACCTTCCTTGGCAGATATTTTGCGGTAAAGAACCAATGAATTTATTGTCAGATAAATGTACCACCTTCAAATTTATTAGGTTCTCCATCTCCTGAGGTAATGAACCTGAGAGGTTGTTGAAAGAAAGGCCAAGAAGGGATAAATTCACCAAGTTTCCTATTGAAGTTGGGATAGAACCCATGAGATTATTATGGGATAAGTCAAGCATTTGGAGATGTTTTAGGAATCCGATCTCTCGAGGAATACAACCTGTGAGTTCGTTCGTATGAAGGTAAAGAATAGATATATTTATCAAGTTTCCAATTGAAACTGAGATTGGACCCGTCAAATTATTTTGAGACAAATAAAGCTCAGAAAGAGACCCCAAATATCCAATCTCTTCTGGAATGCTGCCAGAGAGATTATTGTCGGATAAGCTAAGTTGATGAAGATGCTTCAACAATCCAATCTCTTTGGGGATGGAACCAGAGAGTTTGTTGGCTTGAAGAAAAAGATCCGATGAATTCACCAAGTTTTCTATTGAAGTTGGGATAGAACCCATGAGATTATTATGGGATAAGTCAAGCATTTGGAGATGTTTTAGGAATCCGATCTCTCGAGGAATACAACCTGTGAGTTCGTTCGTATGAAGGTAAAGAATAGATATATTTATCAAGTTTCCAATTGAAACTGAGATTGGACCCGTCAAATTATTTTGAGACAAATAAAGCTCAGAAAGAGACCCCAAATATCCAATCTCTTCTGGAATGCTGCCAGAGAGATTATTGTCGGATAAGCTAAGTTGATGAAGATGCTTCAACAATCCAATCTCTTTGGGGATGGAACCAGAGAGTTTGTTGGCTTGAA
Source organism: Adansonia grandidieri (assembly GCA_038382065.1). Classification (NCBI taxonomy): domain Eukaryota; kingdom Viridiplantae; phylum Streptophyta; class Magnoliopsida; order Malvales; family Malvaceae; genus Adansonia; species Adansonia grandidieri. The sequence continues at coordinate 5,888,073 of JBBYHK010000006.1, read as the reverse complement.
GAAAAAGATCCGATGAATTCACCAAGTTTTCTATTGAAGTTGGGATAGAACCCATGAGATTATTATGGGATAAGTCAAGCATTTGGAGATGTTTTAGGAATCCAATCTCTCGAGGAATATAACTTGAGAGTTCATTCGTATGAAGGTAAAGAATAGATATATTTATCAAGTTTCCGATTAAAGCTGGGATTGGACCCGTCAAATTGTTGTGAGATAAATAAAGTTCTGAAAGAGATCTCAAATATCCAAGTTCTTGAGGTAAGAAAACAGATAAGCTATTAAAAGAAAGGACAAGATAAGACAAGTTACTCAAGTTCCCCAAGCAAGGACGGATTATACCCGCTAATAAATTTCCTGATAAGTCAAGATAGATGAGTTTGGATAGATTACCAATTTGTGAAGGAATGGTTCCAAAGAGTGAGTTCCAACCAAGATCTAGATGAGTAAGGCTGGCTAGAGAGGAGAAGTTCAAACTCTCAAGCGTACCTTTCAAACTAGAAGAGGAAAGGTTCAAATAAGTGACACTCCAGAACTTATCACAATTAATCCCAACCCAATTGCAAGGGCTACTTCCAACCCAAGAAGACAAAGTGGATTGAGTTTCCTCATCAAAAGCAGCCTTCCATTTTAGAAGGACCTGTGCTTCCATCAGTCCTACTGCTGCTGTTGCATTTTTAGAAGACGCAGCAGCAACCAACAAAATGGAGGATTCGAAACAAGGAATAATGGGATACAAGGAAGAAACTACTGAAAAAAGACTGAGGAAGAATTGGAGCTTAAATGACAGGGACATGGTAACTTTTTATGAAAGGATAATGGTTGTATGTTGGTGTGGATGATGGAGAATAGAAGCTGCCTGCTTATGGGATATTTATAGAACAAAATGGAATCTTAAGTGATTGTACTTAGATATTGTGGGCTCTCCACATGTTACGTTAAGGGTTTTAGCTTCTCCGTGGGGGTTTCTTTGTCTAAGACTTTTCTTAAACATTTTGAGGCGATGTATTCAATATTTTTCATGTTTATAATTAGTTTTTTTTTTTTTTCCTTCACATTTGTTATTATTTTCATGATAATTTATTAATGGTATCTTACCGGTGCTGATTTACATCATTACATTTGATTAAGAACCATTAACTATTAGAGATTAAGATTAAAGGTAACTATCTTTTATATTCCATAAAAGTCAAATATCATTTTGTTCAAAGTATGTATCAAATAATCAAACATATATAAAGAATGGTATGGATGTTGAAATTAAAAGTTTAAATTGATTAAGCAGAAGAGTTATTGATAGACTATAGTCATGGACAACATTAGCACAGTGGAATTGGTATGTTAAAAGCATTTAAGCAAACAATAAAGACGTGTTGTATTTGTAGGAGAAGAAAGACTTAGAGCTCCAAAGTCTTCATTTTTAGTAATTTTTGTCATTCAATTGCGATTGTAATTGGACAAACAATAAAGACATGCCGTTTACTTAACATTATCTTTTTGCTAGATTAAAACTTATTTTTATGTAAAAAATTGAAATTGGGGAAAATTTTTTTTTTTTTTTTAAAATTGATGAATAGTGAAATATTTTAAAAGGATGTAGGTGGTAAATATAAAAAGATTATGAATGAAAATAAAATATTAATAAAAATTATGAATAAAAATAAAAATATTAACAAAAATTGCATATATAAATTGCAATTTTAAAGATTATGATGTATAGATTACTATGAATACAAAAGATCAATAAAAAGGAGAAATTGTTTGACAAAAACAATTTTTTTTTTCTCCGAGGCACAATTTTTCTTGTCATGAGTTGGGGATGTTATTGTCAATTTTGTTTTCATTTATGAAAACACAGTAAAAAATGGGACGAGAACGAATTACTTTCATCTTGTTAGAGGACTTGACCAAAGTATCCTTTCGTCAATAATATTTTAAAATTTATAAAGTTGTGGATGGTGAATTAATTTCAGTACTTTCACTGTATACCCTCAACTGTGAAAAACATATATAATCCTATTCTTGTATAAATAAAATCAAGACAAAGTAAGTTTAATTACTTAATAATTAAAGTTAAGTTCAAGATTTAAAGAATAAATAATTTTCTCTTTTCTTAAAGCAAAAATATTCCCCAACTAATGGAGTTTATTGGGTAATTTGAATGTTAAAAAGCTTATTATTTTTCTTAAAGGTAAATTCCATTCCATATATATATATATATATAATATCTTATGAAGTGATAAAAAAATAAAAATTTTTATGAAGTGGTATATCTCTTATGGAATAGAAAAATATATGAAATGGTATAATTAATTTTTTTAAATAATAGTTTTTTTTAACCCTAATTTTATCTCAATTTATTTTTTTTATAATTTATTTTTTTATAATTATTTTTTGTTTTTATTTTTTAGTGTATTTGGATTGTTTTTATGTTGTTTTTATTATATATTTATATAAATTTTGAAACAGTAATAATTAATTTTATGTAGATTTTAATATATTTATGTATTCATATTATTTTTTGTGTCATTTTAATTATTTTTTTAATTATGTTCGGGTATAATCATGTTGTTTTTTAAATTATCAAGTAGAATTGATACTATTCAAATAACTTTCAATTATATGTCACGTCTCATTGTGTTAGCATTCACAGCACATTAAGAATTCGTTTTATGTAGATTTTGATACTTTATTCATCTATTCATGTCGTGTTTATTTAATTTTTATATCATTTTATATTTTAATTATTTTTTTCATATTATGTTCAAAACGTGTCAAAATTTATATATATGTAATATACTAAATACGATTATAATATAAAAAGTAATATAAATACAACATGTGGTAATTATAATTACAATTGCTTGCCATATGTGGTAAGTAATAGGGGTAACTTTTATTTTATTTTATAAGATATGTGTAATCTCGTACTTCCCGTGGGTTTTATTTTTCTAACATCGTTTAATGTATAATTTTTAATTAATAAAACATAAAACATAAAAATATTGAGATTAATATTTTAAATGAGTTATTTTTTTCAATCAATAAATTATAACAAATAAAACTTAGGGTATAATATAATGAAATGAGACTGGGTAAAAAAAATTTGTTTTGAAGTTGAGATTATCATATCCTTATTGGCTTTTAGGCTGCTTAATTGACGGTACAAAGAACCTAAAAATTCCAGCATTCAGGTCTTCTTACTCACCAAATCTCTTTTGTCGAGTAAACGCAGTCAATACTGCAAATTCTTATTTTTGTTGTGGGATTCTAAATTCTGCAGTGCTTCAGTGAGTGCACAAGTTGTGGAGGAAAGTCCAGATTTACCTAAACAGAAACCTATGATAGAATCAAGTGTCTAAATTTTCTCACTGCTTGTAGATTAGCTTTGGTTGACTGTGATACGAAGCAAGACCAAGTCAATTGACATTGATAGGTCTTCCTCACTCTCAGCTTTTCTCTGATGGACGTAGCTTCTCTCTCACACCACAAATTTTCTTCTTGGTGGACCATTAAAGAATTGACCCTGAAACACATACAACTTGTAAGCATGTTGGTGTTACATCGGAATTAAAATTGACTTCAATTTCTATACCTTTAAAGATATATATTGTTCTTTCCATGGAATTTACATGCCTTCTATATTTTTAATTTTGTCCCAAACCTACATTTGAACATATTAATAGTAATACATAGCATAGCAGAATGACACTTTTTTATCCATTAAACCATGCACATGAGTTAAAAAGAGCAATCAATTGAATTCTAGTTGATGGAAAAAGGACGATAGACCCACAATTTATCCAAAAGCAACAATTCTAATGGTAACAAAATTTCCTAGCAATAAGAAATAAATCATCTTTAGACTTTTGTTTCTTCTGAAACTCTGATGCATTGCTTGCTACTTTGTTATGTCATCAAGTTCCATCAAACCAGGTGACACTTGAAACTCTAGGTATGGATTATAATTAAATTCAAGGTTTTACGTTCAGCGATGCACACTTTGGGACGTGTTCTTTCTAGTCCTTTGAACTGAGATAATTTTTCTTGCTAAAAGTAACAATTCCCAATAAGTTTTCTTCATAATCCTTTAAAGCAGTTACTAGCTTGAGATACCTAAATAATTCAAGAAGTGGAATCAGCGTACAGTCGATTTCACTGGTAACAAAACTTTCAGCTATAAAACTGTTAAAGGGTAAACTAATCTGTCTTGATATGAAGTTGAGGTACTGCAATGGGTGGCTCTCATATCCTATTTCCCTTCTGAGTAGCTTAATTAACGGTGCAATGAAATTCAATTTTCTCCTCTTATAAAAAACTGATACTTACATTATTAAGAAACAGATGTTTTTATTTTGTTTCATATTGGTTTCACTTTGCCACTTCTTATAATAAATACGATTCTCACCATTCATATACCTATCAATCATATCATACCACTTTAATCTTCAAATACTCTTACTCTGAAAATATGTGCTTCTTACTCACACCTTATCACTTCCTCTGCCTACTTTTCTTCTTCCTCAGTTTTCTTCTTTAAACTTTGTTAAGAAATATATTGGATGGGACAGTTACAATAGGCAATACGTTATCTTTCAGGCTCTGCTTGATTGGGAAGGAAAAAAAATGGAAAAGAAGAAAATTGGAAATATAGAAAAATTTTTTTATTAGTGTGCTAATTTTCTTTCCACCAATTATTTTGTATGATTAAAAAAAAAATACATTGTTTTACCATTATATTCACTGGAAGTTAAAAATAAAATTTAAAAAACGATGGATATTTTTATAAACATACAAACTTGACTCACTAATATCAGTTTCTTTAATGTGTTTTTTTTTTCAAGTTGAAGTGATCTATTTTTATCAATAAGTATGAAAAACGATACTTTTTTTTATTTTTTAATTCTTTGCCGCTAAATGTATCCAAAATTCATTTTGTTTTCACTTTTTTCGCTCTCTCCTATTTACTTCCACTTCTCTACATACCAAGCACACCCTTGAGTTTTTCACTAGAGATATTGGTGTGGTAATTTTTCCACCCATCAAGACATGGTAACTTTTTATGAAAGCAAAATGGTTGTATCCATCCTTTCTTCTTTTTTACCTACGAAGCACACTCTTAAAGAAAAGCTTTTATTCTTTTTCATTAGAGATATTGGTGTGGTAACTTTTCCACCTTCCAAGACATGGTAACTTTTTATGAAAGGAAACTGGTTGTATATTAGCGTGGATGACGGAGAATTGAAGCTGCATATCTGTTGACTATTTATAGAACAAAACGAAATCTTTTAGAAGTGATTGTATTTAGGCTCCCCACATGTAAGAATAGCTTATCCCTTGGGGTTGCTTTGCCTAAGACTTTTCTTCAACTTTTTAGAGAGATTATTCATTCTTTTTCATTTTTATAATTATTTTTAAAGGATAATCATGCTATTTGCTTACAAGGAATAAGCAAGGCTAATCACATTTGTTATTATTTTCATGTTAATTTAATTAATGGTATCTTATCAGTGCTGATTTAAAATCACAACATTTGATTAAGAATCATTAATTATTGGAGATTAAGAGTAAAGGTAACTATCTTTGATATATCATAAAAGTAAAATATCATTTTGTTTCAAGTACCAAACGAATAAAACATATAAAGAATGATCTGAATGTTGAAATTTAAAGTTTGAATTAATTAAGTAGAAGAGTTATTGATAGGGAATAGTCGTAGACTATATAAGCACAATGAAATATGTATGCTAAAGCATTTAATCAAACGAATGTTTAAGGATATATAAGATGTGTTGTAGTTGTAGGATAAGAGAAGAGAAGACTTGAGCTCCAAAGTCTTATTTTCTTGTCAGTTTCGTTATTCAAATGTGACAGTAGTTAGACAGACAATAAAGACATTAATCGTGACAACTTAATTGGAAAGGCTATCAAGTTGCAAAAAGATGGGACCTTAAATACATACATCAAGCTTGCCATACATTCATGTATCAAATCCTCTCTCCTTTGGACAAAGTATCAAAATTAAATATAAATGCCTTCAATTCTATCGTAACCATTCTTACATCTGAGCCGCTTTCAAGACCTTAGTTCAGTAGCATTTGGTCATTTCACATTTTTTTTTCACACAAAGAGTTTAACAAAAGCATAACTTACGGTAGCAATAATCACATTATAAGTATAATAAGAAAATATATTAGAATTCATTATTTAGCGATCTTTATTAATGATTTAGTTTTATACAGAGTTTGAGAGTTGTATTTAGCGGATGTGACTTTTATTAATATTTTATTTTTTATAATTTTTTAAAAAATTTCATTGTTCACCAATGATGTTTTTAAATTTTTTTATTCATCCATGACTTTTACAAGTTCATATATATGATTTAGAAAATATATTGTAAAAAATTTGCATTACATGTGCCCTCACATGGACCCAAAAGGGTCCAGTGAAAAATTAAAGGATCAGTTGAATTGTTTTCGTTTATATCCTCGTTTCCAATATAAATGTTCTATTTTATCTTTTATCTATAACATAAAACAAAAACGTGATGCATATTATCTTTGTTGTTGCATTGTTGATCAATTTTTTTCTTTTTTTTATTATAATATTTTTGACTTTATTCATTATAATATTCATTGTTATTTAATTTTTTAAATATATTCAATATTTTTTAATTATTTAATACAAATACAAAAATAAATATATTTATATATAATTAATTACATAAATTAAATTACATAATTAATTACGTCTGTTTAAAATTATATCTATATACAAATTTTGATTTAATGTTTTTAATAGTAATTTTTTCTTACAATAATTTACCTCACTATTATTGTTATGTTTAAATCCAAATACATATTCTACTATTTATTTTATTTTCACCATTATAATATCTAATCTCACCACTACAATAACTGATTTAATCACTACCATTAATTTTAATTTTATAAAAATTAATCTCACGGTTTATCTAAATGAAGCCTTAATTATCATGACTTTAATTTTCTTGGTTGGACTTATAATAGAGATATCTATACTTCAAGACTTACGACGAAAATTGTTTCCAGCTAGACACCTCAACTTTTCAAATAATTAAACCTATAATAGAGATATTTATACATCAAGAATTATGATGAAGTTTATTCACGGTTGGATTACACCTTTAATATTCCAATTGGAAACATAATAGAGATGTCTATATTTCAAACTTACAATGAAGATTGTTCCTAATTGGATTGCATCTTTAATTTTCCAAAATAATTGGACCCTTAATAGAGATATCTATACTGCAAGACTTACTATAAAGATTATTTTTTATTGACTACTTCTTTAATTTTCCTATTGGACCCATAATAGAGATGTCTATACTTCATGAGTTACAATAAAGAATTTTCCTGATTGGACTACACCTTTAATTTTCCAAATAATTGGATCTATAATAGAGATATCTATATTTTTTAAGATTTATCAATGAAGATTGTTCTTGGTTGGACCACAGCTTTAATTTTCCAGTTGGACTTATAATAGAGATATCTATACTTCAAGACTTACGATGAAAATTGTTTCTAGCTAGACACCTTAACTTTTAAAATAATTAAACCTAAAATAGAGATATTTATACATTAAGAACTATGATGAAGTTTATTAATGGTTGGATTACACCTTTAATATTCCAATTGGAACCATAATAAAGATATCTATACTTCAAACTTGCAATGAAGATTGTTCCTGATTGGATTGCATCTTTAATTTTCCAAAATAATTGGACCTCCAATAGAGATATCTATACTACAGGACTTACTATGAAGATTATTTTTTATTGACTACTTCTTTAATTTTCCTATTCGACCCATAATAGAGATGTTTATACTTCAATAGTTACAATAAATAATTTTCCTGATTGGACTACACCTTTAATTTTCTAAATAATGGGACCCATAATAGGGATATCTATATTTTTTAAGATTTATCAATGAAGATTGTTCCTGGTTGGACCACAGCTTTAATTTTCCAGTTGGACTTATAATAGAGATATTTATACTTCAAGACTTACGATGAAAATTGTTTCTAGCTAGACACCTTAACTTTTCAAATAATTAAACCTAAAATAGAGATATTTATACATTAAGAATTATAATAAAGTTTATTCATGGTTGGATTACACCTTTAATATTCCATTTGGAATCATAATAGAGATGTCTATACTTCAAACTTACAACGAAGATTGTTCCTGATTGGATTGCATCTTTAATTTTCCAAAATAATTGGACCCCGAATAGAGATACTTACTACAAGACTTACTATAAAGATTCTTTTTTATTGACTACTTCTTTAAGTTTCCTATTGGACCCATAATAGAGATGTCTATACTTCAAGAGTTACAGTAAAAAAATTTCCTGATTGGACTACACCTTTAATTTTCCAAATAATTAGACCCATAGTAGAGATATCTATATTTTTTAAGATTTATCAATGAAGATTGTTCCTGGTTGGACCACAGCTTTAATTTTCCAGTTGGACTTATAATAGAGATATCTATACTTCAAGACTTACGACGAAAATTGTTTCTAGTTGGACACCTTAACTTTTCAAATAATTAAACCTAAAATAGAGATATTTATACATCAAGAATTATGATGAAGTTTATTCATGGTTGGATTACACCTTTAATATTCCAATTGGAGCCATAATAGAGATGTCTATACTTCAAACTTATAATGAAGATTGTTCCTGATTGGATTGCATCTTTAATTTTCCAAAATAATTGGACCCCCCAATAAAGATATCTATACTGCAAGACTTACTATGAAGATTATTTTTTATTGACTACTTTAATTTTCCTATTGGACCCATAATAGAGATGTCTATACTTCAAGAGTCACAGTAAAGAATTTTCCTGATTGGACTACACCTTTAATTTTCCAAATAATTGGACCCATAATAGAGATATCTATATTTTTTAAGATTTATCAATGAAGATTGTTCTTGGTTGGACCACAGCTTTAATTTTCCAGTTGGACCTATAATAGAGATATCTATACTTCAAGACTTACGATGAAAATTGTTTCTAGCTAGAAACCTTAACTTTTCAAATAATTAAACCTAAAATAGAGATATTTATGCATCAAGAATTCCGATGAGGTTTATTCACGATTGGATTACACCTTTAATATTCCAATTGGAACCATAATAAAGATGTCTATACCTCAAACTTACAATGAAAATTGTTCCTGATTGGACTGCATCTTTAATTTTCCAAAATAATTGGACCCCCAATAGAGATATCTATACTGCAATACTTACTACGAAGATTATTTTTTATTGACTACTTCTTTAATTTTCCTATTGGACCAATAATAAAGATGTTTACACTTCAAGAGTTACAATAAAGAATTTTCCTGATTGGACTGCACCTATAATTTTCCAAATAATTGGGCCCATAACAGAGATATCTATATTTTTTAAGATTTATCAATGAAGATTATTCCTGGTTGGACCACAGCTTTAATTTTCCAGATGGACTTATAATAGAGATATCTATACTTCAAGATTTACGATGAAAATTGTTTCTAGCTAGACACCTTAACTTTTCAAACAATTAAACCTAAAATAGACATATTTATATATCAAGAATTATGATGAGGTTTATTCACGGCTGGATTACACCTTTAATATTCTAATTGGAACCATAATAGAGATGTCTATACTTCAAACTTACAATGAAGATTGTTCCTGATTGGATTGCATCTTTAATTTTCCAAAATAATTAGACCCCCCAATAGAGATATCTATACTGCAGGACTTACTATGAAGATTATTTTTTATTGACTACTTCTTTAATTTTTCCTATAGGAGCCATAATGGAGATGTCTATACTTCAAGAGTTACAATAAAGAATTTTCCTGATTGGACTACACCTTTAATTTTCCAAATAATTGGACCTATAATAGAGATAGCTATATTTTTTAAGATTTATCAATGAAGATTGTTCCTGGTTGGACCATAGCTTTAATTTTCTAGTTGGACTTATAATAGAGATATCTATACTTCAAGACTTAAGATGAAAATTGTTTCTAGTTGGACACTTTAACTTTTCAAATAATTAAACCTAAAATAGAGATATTTATACATCAAGAATTATGATGAAGTTTATTCACGGTTGGATTACACCTTTAATATTCCATTGGAACCATAATAGAGATGTCTATACTTTAAACTTACAATGAAGATTGTTCCTGATTGGATTGCATCTTTAATTTTCCAAAATAATCGGACCCCCAATAGAGATATCTATACTGCAAGACTTACTATGAAGATTAGTTTTTATTGACTACTTCTTTAATTTTCCTATTGGACCCATAATAGAGATATCTATACTTTAAAAGTTACAATAAAGAATTTTCCTGATTGGACTACACCTTTAATTTTCCAAATAATTGGGCCCATAATAGAGATATCTATATTTTTTAAGATTTATCAATGAAGATTGTTCCCGGTTGGACCACAGCTTTAATTTTCCAGTTGGACTTATAATAGAGCTATCTATACTTCAAGACTTACGATGAAAATTGTTTTTAGCTAGACACCTTAACTTTTCAAATAATTAAACCTAAAATAGAGATATTTATACATCAAGAATTACGATGAGGTTTATTCACGGTTGGATTACACCTTTAATATTCCAACTAGAACCATAATAGAGATGTCTATTCTTCAAACTTACAATGAAGATTGTTCCTGATTGGACTGCATCTTTAATTTTCCAAAATAATTGGACCCCCAATAGAGATATCTATACTGCAGGACTTACTATGAAGATTATTTTTTATTGTCTACTTCTTTAATTTTCTAATTGGACCCATAATAGAGATGTCTATACTTCAAGAGTTACAATAAAAAATTTTCCTGATTGGACTGCACCTTTAATTTTCCAAATAATTAGACTCATAGCAGAGATATCTATATTTTTCAGGATTTATCTATGAAGATTATTCTTGGTTGGACCACAGCTTTAATTTTCCGGTTGGACTTATAATAGAGATATCTATACTTTAAGACTTATGATGAAAATTGTTTCTAGCTAGACACCTTAACTTTTCAAATAATTAAACCTAAAATAGAGATATTTATACATCAAGAATTACGATGAAGTTTATTCACGGTTGGATTACACCTTTAATATTCCAATTGGAACCATAATAGAGATGTCTATACTTCAAACTTACAATGAAGATTGTTCCTGATTGGACTGCATCTTAAGTTTTCCAAAATAATTGGACCCGCAATAGAGATATCTATACTACAGGACTTGCTATGAAGATTAATTTTTATTGACTACTTCTTTAATTTTCCTATTGGACCCATAATAGAGATGTTAATACTTTAAGAGTTACAATAAAGAATCTTCCTGATTGGACTACACCTTTAATTTTCCAAATAATTGGACCCATAATAGAGATATTTATTTTTTTTAGGATTTATCAATAAAGATTGTTCCTGGTTGGACCACAGCTTTAATTTTCCAGTTGGACTTGTAATAGAGATATCTATGCTTCAAGACTTACGATGAAAATTGGTTCTAGCTAGACACCTTAACTTTTCAAATAATTAAACCTAAAGTAGAGATATTTATATATCAAGAATTATGATGAAGTTTATTCACGGTTGGATTGCACCTAATATTCCAATTGGAACCATAATAGAGATGTTTATACTTCAAACTTACAATGAAGATTGTTCTTGATTAGACTGCATCTTTAATTTTCCAAAATAATTGAACCCCCAATAGAGATATCTATACTGTAGGATTTACTATGAGGATTATTTTTTATTGGGCTACTTCTTTAATTTTCCTATTGGACCCATAATAGAGATGTCTACACTTCAAGAATTACAATAAAAAATTTTCTTGATTGGACTACACCTTTAATTTTCCAAGTAATTGAACCCATAATAAATATATTTATCGTTCAAGACTTGATACGCGCTTTGCTCTTATCAATTCTTTTTCTAATTAATTATTATGACCCATTATAAAGGACCTTTGTTGCAAGTCCAATACTATTTTTGAACAGTCAGATTTATTCAGCAAAACGAAGATAGACCATACAAAAGACAACGATAGAAGGTCCCAAGAAAAGTCCAGCAAGCAACAACTAAAACTCAATTACTAAAACAAAGAACTAAATTGGAATCTATTCTCCTCGACTTAACAAGCCCATCAGGATATATTTTAGTTCCCTGTTAATATGCATGATGTGCCAATATCCCGTGTCAGCTTCAAAATCTTGATACTGAGAAGGAGCTTTCTTAGTCCCCAAGTAGCGTGTCTAATATTTTTAGATTAAGAATAAATTGTTATTTAAAAAAATTTTATTTTAATTATTTTGAATTTAAATTATTACGTTTTAAAAAGTTAATGTTTATAATCATTTAAAATTATATAAGATTATTCTTTTGAGTTATCGACTTTACATCTTTTCAAATTCAAATTAAATCAAATTTGAATTAGATAAGTTTGGAGTGTTCATTTATTTTCATCAAATTAAATTGGGTTATATTTAGATGAATTTAGTAAAATTTTCAAATTCGGATCAAACTTGCCAAACTTTAATATTTTTGAGCTCCTTAAATTTAGGTTATGCATAAACTAAAATTTTTTCTGCATTTTTTGCACAATTAACTTTTATTTTTTTTTAAAGACATTCAAGTAACACATATATTATATTAACATATATATTAATATATATATATATATATATATCATAACTTTTAAAATTGAAAGATTTTCTTTAAAAAAAAGCAATATACTCATATTACTGTATTTATTAAAAGAAAAAAGATTCAAAAAACTAAATAAACTAGTAATTGTATTGATGGAATAAAACTAACCTTGCATCTAGAGTTATCCAAAAGTCGAATAACCAATCTAAGACTAGAGGATATTGGGCTTTGCTTTGGTCAATGTGATTTTCTTGATTAATTACTAGTAGACCTATTGTAAATTGTTCATCTAATTTAGATTTTGAGTTTTGATTATTTTAAATTTAAATTATTGAGTTTTTTAAATAATTTTAAGTCATTTCTCATTTTTTTGAGTCATCAAGTTTGCATCATTCTAGGAAATTCAAACCGGTTAAGTTTATAATGTTAACTTATTTTTATCAAATCAAATTAAATGAGATTTGGACTACTTTTGTAGATTTTTGAATTCGTATCAACTTTGCTAGCTCTAGTCCTTTTGGATGCTAATTTAAGCTAATTAAACTTAATTTCAGTATAAGCTATAATTTTGTCCATTATTTGCACAATTTACCTTTGTTTCTAAAGACATTTAAAATAACACACATATTATAAATGCACGTTAATTTTGCCCTTAAAAATTCAAATAATTATCAAAATGCTTAATTTAATTTCCATAACTTTTGAATATTCTAGAAGTTATTCTGGTAGCGTGTAGGATATTTGAATGCATTCAAATGATCTAGTTGTGTGATACGTCATGCTTTAATTAGTTGCATAATTAAAGTTGTATTAATTGCATATGCCAAGCATGTTTTACTTTTGGATTATGAAGTCCTCTAATTGTATGAAATATGATTTTATTTAAAAAGAAAAAAAGACTAGAAATGTTATCTTAAGTGGGAGGTTTGGTTTAATATTTTAAAATTTAGAGTTTACTTCTAAAATTAAAATTTTGTGGATGAATTATTATATATATGAGAAAGATTTCTTTGTGTGAGGGAGATAATTAGGAGCATAGTGAATTTTCGATCTTTTTCATTATTTAATTTGAATTTTTGTAATATATTGTAATATCCAATGCGCATTTTCTGATGAAGGAAAAGAAAAACAATGCCAATAAGAAGAATGTAATCGCCTGTTTAAGAGAAGTGAAGAAATTGGAGGGCAAAAATAGTAACACTTTGTGCCATAAGATCTAACGCCGCCTTAATAAGAAAAGCCCAAAACTAGAGATGAACTTAACGTAGCCAAGATCTTGCTGCGTACCAAATTCGGCGTAAGAATGACCAGTGTATAAGCGAAAAACATAATGGATTTGTATGCATCTTTGAAAAGTATAAGACAGCTTACAAGATGTAATAACCCTCCATAAAACTTTTGATGATATGTGGCATTTTGAGTTGGTGTATGAGTGATAAAGGTGTGCATATAATTCGGTTTTGACATAATTAACTGATTGAAATTGAATTTATTTTGATTAATCGGTTAATTAGTAAATTTTTAGATTGGTTATAGGTATAAAACTTTTAGAATTATGGTTACTTGTTACTTTAGTTTGAAAGTTGAAAATAACCATATTACAATTACCCAAAATATAAAACATTATATTTTTAATCTTTATTAAATGTTTTAAGTTTTTTATTGTTGAAGTTTTTTTTCTTTTCATTAATATACCTTTAATTTATGTTTGATATTGAAATATTTGTTGGATGATTATACTTATATAAATTATGAAAAAGATTTTAAAATATATTTTTAACTTATTAATGGTAGAACAATATTGAAATTTGTTAATTCAGTTAACCAACAAATTAAGAAAAAGGAAAATATTTCCATTGATTAATGCTAAATATTTCATAATTCAATTTGATTAACGGTTAAAAAAAATAAAATATTAGATAATTCTGTTAAAGTTATTCGGTTAAGTTATTAAACGAACTTACCAAAGGTACAAGCCTAATGAGCGTCGGAATGCTACCAAATCAAATAGCATTGCACAGTTAAGTATTAGCAAGGCATTCAAGCCTAAGAACAAGAATAGCTGAAAACCTTCTGGGTAGGATTTTCACGAAATATCTTTGCTATAGGAGGCCAAAACCGCTAAGCAGCATAAAGACATTCTGGTTGAGACACCTCGACCATGAATACACTAAGCTGAAATTGGTACTATGACCAAATTCATGCCTCATTTTGATTGCTTTATGGCTAGTCAAAATATAATTGTTCAACCTTTTTCCTACGTAAAATGAGGACTCAAGAGCAACAAACCACTTAGCACGAACAATAGTTGTCGTAGAGTTCCGTCGAATTCAAGTTGAATTTGACGCATCAAAATTAGGGAATATGAATGGACAATTCTAGATATGCGTGGTGGTCGTACGTTGCTTCTCTATGATGTACTTTACACTCTAGAAATACGACGAAACTTATGTTAAGTTATAACCATGTTAGGCCTTTTAGGTTTTCCTTCGAAGGCAACAAGGTTTATATCTATTTGGGAACAATTTGTTATGGTTGTTTTGTTTCAAACGGTTTAATGATTTGGACATTGATTATTCTACCTATAATAACGTCAGTGACTGGTTCCTTCAATTGCTACCCATGATAATATTTGAAATAAACACTAAAATGTCATGCTAGAATGGGGCATAGTGGGCAAGATATAACGAATATATTAGCTAGAGCAATGGCAGATCTTCATGGTACCCCCACCAAAATTTTTAAAAATTTTTAATATATATAGGTTCACATATTAATATTAAATAATTTTAAATTGATTCAATAATATTAAAATTGTTAATTTTTCTTTCCTTTTTATTTTATTTTATACATTATTATAATTTAAGAAGAATTAAAATCATATTATTACTTTTTATTTTGTACTCATCAATTAGTATTATAAATCTTTAAAATTAAAAGACTTATTATTAATTTTAAATTACAATAACCTAGACTTATAAAAATCAAACTAATTTTTTTCTTCGTAAAATATTTAAAGGTTTAGCCCATTTAAATTTGTCTCATTATATTCACTGAAAGACTAAAAAAATACTATATAGATTGCTTATATCTACCTCTACCCATTTATAATGCACTAAAATTATATATTTTAGATGTGTGTGATGTAAAAGATGAAATATAATTTGACCACCCTAAAGTGTCGTTGAAGATCCGCCACTGAGCTAGAGAAGACCAAATAGGTCCAGTGGCTGAAATGTTTTTACCGACATGTGAACGATTCGTAAAAGCGAAAATAGCATTTGTTCTGTTGCGAACAATCCATTCAAATGTTTGTTGTCCATTTCGTGTTTTAGCTGCCGAAAACATGCCACACTTCTCTCAATTTTTTGGAAGGATAATCGTACTAATGCTGATTACATTTGTTATTGTTTTCAAGATAACCATGATAATTTAATTAATGATATAACTGCTGATTTAAAATAATTACATTTGGTTGAGGATCATTAATTGTTTAAGATTAAAGGTAATTATCTTTGATATATCATAGCGTAAGTGTCGATTTCTCAATATGATTTTTTTTTTGTTTGCCGATCTGCCAGCATTACATTTTTTTTGACAACTTAAATTCCAATCTATTTTTTATGCAGATTAGTTTTTTATTGTTGTTTTATATGTTGAAAAATTGACACTTGAATTATTGATTTCTCAACATAGTCAGAAATCTTTAAATCATATGATGATTTTGTATTCTGTGCCACAGATTTGTAGGGTTTAGAGTTTAGACTTTATTTATGTCTGTGATTAATATATTAAAATTAGATTTCTTTTGATATGAAATAAGTTGATAAGATTAATGCATTGGAATTAGATTTCTTTTGATATGAAATAAGTTGATAAGACTAATGCATGGAATTAGATTTCTTCTGATATGAAAAATAAGTTGATAAGACTTTTGCATGTGAATCAGATCCTTTTTATATAAAATAAGTTGATGAGACTAATGTATGAGAGTCTGATTTCTTCTTATATGAAATAAGTTGATGCGACTAATGCATGAGAGTCAAATTTCTTCTTGTATAAAATAGGTTGATGAGAGATGCATGGGAATCAGACTTTTTCTGATATGAAATAAGTTGATGAGCGTAATGCATGGGAATCAGATTCCTTCTGATATGAAATAAGTTAACGAGACTAATGCATGGATTGTAAATTTCAAACTGCAAGGATTAGACTAATACATGAGACAGATACAGATATTTTGAATGGAAAGAAAATCTTGTTGAGTATGTTGCTTTATGAATATGGGTTCATCATTGTCATTGTTATTGTCATTTTCGTTTTCATTTGCTATTGTTGTTTTCTGAGTTTAGTGATACTATTTTTCCATTCTCCTCTTTTTGCTTCTCTGTTTTAGTATTCAGTTGTTAGTATTTTGTTTAGCGTTATTTCCATCTTACCAACATGAATAATAGATTTGTTGCCCTTCTCTATTTTAATAGAGAAATTGTTAACAGTGAAGAAGGTGTTATCTTTCAAAGTTGTCATCCTAAAACCATTAATATTGACTAAAACATTACAATAGAGGAATTGAAGCTCAAAATTCATGCAAAAAGCAAAGCTACGAGCAGAATCAGAGTATCAAATATCAAGTATAAGCTTCCAATTATAAGATGATGTGTTTGATATAGGACATTCCCACTTAAAGATGATGACGTATTTGATGTTCAGTGGTAATTTCCTAATGTTGGTGTAACTGAGTTATTTACTGACCTGGAAGATGTACATTATGATGGTGAAGCTTCGTATATCCTTATTGGAGATGCCCAAATGTCATGGCCATTTAAGAATCCTGAATGTCAACATCCTCCAAAAGTATAAGTGGTGATGAATAATTTGTATAAATCTTTTCATTATTCATCTATGTCACCAATAATTCCTAGTGCCGAAGATGATGAGCTAAACAACTTTATGATGACAAACTCTCTAATTAGAGGTGTTAAAATGGAAGGTGGAGGGCCAAGTTCATCTGCTGCTAATCCTGAACTATCATATAAAGCCCATAATAATTATGTTGGTGACTTTAGTGAGTCCAAAGAATATGCTGAAGCTGATAATAGTGATGACAATAATGATCCTAACCCAGATGTCGGTGGTGATATCAACATTTCTCATTTGTCATTTATTAGTGGAGCTAATGATCTTTTTCATCAATATGAGCCATCTCCTTATATGCGTTCCCTTAATTTGGACGTAATGCATGTAGTAGAATTTCCAGAATATGCTCATTCATTAGGG
Source organism: Adansonia grandidieri (assembly GCA_038382065.1). Classification (NCBI taxonomy): domain Eukaryota; kingdom Viridiplantae; phylum Streptophyta; class Magnoliopsida; order Malvales; family Malvaceae; genus Adansonia; species Adansonia grandidieri. The sequence goes on along the minus strand of JBBYHK010000006.1, from coordinate 5,870,073 downwards.
TTTCGACAAGTTGGAATCAATCTAGTGGTGAGCTCTAGGGGTGAGCATTCGATCGATTTGGTTGGTTCGGTCAAAAAAATTTCAAACCGAATTAACTGACTTAGCTAGAGGAACCGACCGAACTAACCAACATTTTTAACTATAACCGAATTAACCGAACTGACTAAATTTCGATCGGTTTGGTCGGTTAGTTCGGTCAAATCGGTTTATTGGATCTTGGGCTAATGGTTGTATATTTGGGTTGGGAATGGGTTTAATTAGGCTATTAATATATATAAATATATAATTATTAAATATTAAATATTAAAAGTTCGGTTAATTCGATTAATTCGGTTAATAATTTTACTAACCAATAACCAACCGAATCCAAGTAAACTAACATAAAAAACCGACATAACCATCGAACCGACTTAACCAAACCGAATTAACCAAATTTCATCGGTTAAGTCGGTTAAGTCAGTTTGAACCGACTTATGCTCACCCCTAGTGAGCTCTGCATTGGGATGTAACTCGCAACAAAAAAGCTATGGTTTCTGCTATAAAGCACTACAACATCAAAAACTCTATAGATTATATAGTACTAGAATCCTAGCCGAATAAATATCACCGCTAGTGTATAATGTATGGCATGGGGTACAGCTAGAGTATAAGAGCATTATTGAAGAAGAAATAAGTAGAGGTGATTAGAAAGTATAATAGGCTTCATACTTATGCATCTGGGCGTGTTTTACAGGATCACATGAAATTGGATTCTAGCATGATATGTTCATGCATTTTATCCTAGGTACAAGCAAAACCCGCCATTTTCATTTCAATTTTGTTTGCCAAGATACGTAATGGGTATGGATACATGATGTCTTATAGGAAAGCACAGATAGCAAAGCAGAAGGCAATTGTTTGACTATTTAGCGATTGGGATAGATCATATAATGATTTGCCAAAATGGTTGGGTGCAATACAAATATTTTGTTCCTAGCATAATAATGGAATTAGAAACTGTGCCTATATACCACAGTCATCGAATTGTGCAAGTATGAGTATTTTCCAGAGGCTATTTGTGGACATTTAAGTCTTACATTAAAGGCTTTCTATTGTATAAATCTATTCCAAATAGATGACATATTTTTTATACAAAAAAATACAAAAAAACATTATTGTTAGCTGTTACACAAGATGGCAATTGAAATATAGTACCAATTGCCTTTGCCATTGTAGAGGGTGAGACAAAGGAGGCATGGTCAGTTTTTCTTGACAATTTACAAGATATCTTGCTACACAACCTGGGATATACTTGATTTTTGATCGACACAAACCAATCAAATCTATGACCAGAGACTTAAGTAGTGCATGGAAACATCCACGTGCATATTCTGTGTACTGCATTTGACATATTGCCGTTAACTTCATAAGAAGGTTTAACAATAAAGAGCTGCATCGACAAGTTGTTAATATGGGTATGTAATCGCATTTATAGTTATTTACTCTTTTATAACCTTGTCCATTTTCATCTTTATCTATAAGTCATTAACAAGTGCAGAAATTAATATCTTATTTTTCCAGCATACGAGTTGTGATGACCGCATTTTCAATGGCAGTATGAAAATCTTCGTGCGAAGAACGCAAAAACGACCGATTGGAAAAGTAGAATCCTAAGAGAAAAGTGGGCACAATCATATGATGAGGGACAATGCTATGCACATATGACAACAAACCTAGCTGAATGTATTAATTCAATGTTAAAGGGGACTTGTCATCTTCCCATAATCATTTTGGTGAAATCCACATATTTTAGATTGGCGAAACTATTTAGGGTGATGGGGAGCAAGCAGATAGCAATGATGGCGACCAAGCACAGTTACTTTGAAACAATCACAAATGCTATGCAAGGAAATTGAAGAAAAGTTAACTCCCACCTCATTTGTGGGTTTACATGAACAAATCAATCTTTTCTTTATTCAAAAGTTAGAAAACCCCCAGAAGAGAGTTTTGGCTTTGACATACAAAGTCAATCTTAATGAGAGTGGTGTGACTGTTAGAAGTTTCAAGCATACAGATACTTATGTTCACATGTTGTTGCTACTTGTGTTTATATTCATATAGATTGCATGCTATATATGGATAATGTTTATAGACTAGAGACTATAAACAATGTTTATTGGTATAAGCTTCAACCTATGAGGAATAAAACTTATTGGCCAGAATATAATGGTCCATAATTATGCCTTAATCTAGAAATACTAAGATATCCCAAAGGTCGACCAAAATCAAGTCGAATTCATAATGAAATGGACCTTAGGGAGAGAAGTCAACCAAAATGTTGTTGACCGTGTACGAATAAAGGCTATAGCCATAAAAAATATCTTTATCAAGTTTGCATATTAGGGGAAAGTTCACATTATTGATTATCGGTTTTTGTTTCTAATTATATTAGTAAATGATGTTTACATTTGTGAAATTTATCAGTTTTAATTTGATGATGCAAATGTTATTAATTTAATGAAATACAATTCAAGTTATTTTTTATTTATCTTGTAACATAAATAATTGAAACACATATTATAGAAAATAATATAATTATTGTAGAAAATTAATATTTATAATATAATGATAATATAATTGTTTATTATTAGTATTTATTGTAATACAATTATTATAATATACCTTCAACATATAGTTATTAATTATTATAATATAATATAATTATAGTATACCTTGAACATCTGATCTCTAAAATTATTATAATATAATAATAATAATAATAAAATAATTATTATTAATTATATTCCAACATAAGAAACATAAATAAATTTTTGTAATACAAATGTATAGCATTTATAACTTTGTATAACATTCTATAACTATGTAACTATATAACATAACTATAAAACTATAAAACTATATACTTGTATAACACAAGTGGCTTATACAAGTTTATATCTATTGACGAGAGGCCTTATCACGTAATGTTGAACAACAATGCAGAGCTCCCCTATTACGTGGTGGTAATACTCTTCATTCAACATTCTCATTTTCATTGCCATGCACTCCTTGGGTTTGATGTATTTGGCCCCTTATTTCCACCGTTGAAGCTTCTTCTTCAATGGCTTCTTTCTGAGTTGGATGCAATCCCTAAGTTCACTTATAGCTATATTAATGTTTGCCACGTAAAAAAATTGTAACCCACTATTACAGGAAGTAACACTTGCTGCACCAGAAATAGAGATGATAATGTACACGAGGGGGTTCTAAACTGATATAAGCGAGACGTATATGCTAAAGCTAACATGGAAGTCAAAATTTGACATCTAACCTACTAGTGGGTGGCTCCGGCCGATAGCACCTATCATCATCATCCCCAACATGACTAGATGATATTGCAAAATCATGCTCTGCTTCAGGATGATTAAATGACATCCTAGATGCATTGACATTGTCAACATGTCCTAAAGTACCTTGATTTATCCTCCAACTAATTCTATGCCATCGATTACGTCTGTGAAGGTTTATAGGAAGGTCTAGATTTGAAGTTTGTTGATCATGTGGTCTACTTCTCACATCTTGAAACCCCAACGATGGGAAAATAATTAGCCACACTTAAGCATAAAACCATCTAATGTATTCATCTGATAGTGTGAAATTGTTGTTCATAATTTCATGACCTTTAACAATTTGTCTAGAACATTTTCTAAAAAATCAGAGTCAGTTTGAATGCCTTTCGGCCCAGTTTTTTGCATGATTACTGTGCATGTCAATTCTATAAACTTCATCAAGTTTCACAGCTGGTTGGGGTATTGGTTGTTGCATCCTAAACTAGCATAGGACCATGTTTGCCTAGTGATACTCCATAACTTGAAAACATATTAATGTTGTATTTACTCTTTAGATGTAGCTATTTTGGAAGGTTTCTGATGGAAGGCATTCCATAATTTCATTTGCAATATATAGTCTCCATAGAAACTATGAAAAAATAGACAAAAATTATTGCAAATTAGTATGCAGTAGGCTGGCTTAAAAATGCATGTACTTAAGGTTAACTATTATAAAATTTACCCTATTATGTCTTATGCGATCCGGTTATGCTCTAATGCTTTCTATGTCTATAGTCGTATGACTGAACTGCTTCAGACCGCACTATCTGTTCAAATACATATAATATATGAATAACTGGCATGCAAATACAAGTTGTCCAAGTATAAATTAAATACTTAAATTTATTACCTTAATGCAAGGGGATACATAGGATTTTCTCTAACCACCAATGCAAGAAATGGAAGCCGGTACCATACCATGACTACAATAGCATTAAACAACCACCTATGTCATGTGTCACCCAACTATTGCATGGTAGAGTTCCCAATACAAGAACCTTAACATACAGAACCCCAATTACACTTTCTTACCTCATTTATATTTGCCAAAAGTGGAAGATTCATCAAATAAAATCAATTTTCAAATTTATTGGGCATTAACATTCCACCAATGACGTGTAAAATGTATGCTTGAGTGGCAGATTCTAGTTGCCGTTTAGTTACATGTTCAAGGATATTACGGAATATTTCTGTCAACTAAGTCATTTTGATAGTTGATACTTGTATAAAGTTTTCTACAGGGATTACACCTAATAATTCTTTAAACAAAGCCTCCGAGTGTAATAGGCTCCTCATGTTACTTCATCGTCATCAATTGGTAAACTCAGTTGAAGTACAATATCCTCTAGGGTGATTTTGCATTCACCTCATGGAAAATTAAATGTATGCATCATGGGCTTCCATCGTTTAACCAAAGCACTTATTAGTTCTGCCTCATATTAACATCGATTTATTAAGGTCGAATGGTAAAATCTAGATCTTTTTAAATAGTCTTCAATTAATGGATTTGGTGGTCCAAAAAATACTTTTTGTGATCTTTTCCAACCGAGTATCCACTTTAAAAAGTTATTAATCCATTACTTGTAAAATTTATAATTCATACTATTTTAAATATATCATTAACAAAATTTTAGTATCTCAGATAATACCCTTGATAATATATAATACTCTTATAATGTCAATAATGATGATGATGATGATGATAATGCCATTAAATTGATCAAAAATTTTCCTGGAACAAAAATTTTTATTTAAATTCATTATTATTTAACCTAAAAACAAAAATTAAACTAAATTTCTACAAAAAAATGTCACACCTTCGAAATATTCAAACAATTTAATTCTTCGAACTTAAATTCAACTTCTTTACTTGCAATCAACAATTCAACAAAAAATTAACTTAATTACAACAAAACTCACTTCAACCATTACTAAATAATTTATATTTAATAATAAAAATTGACAATGCCCTAATATTTCAACCAAAAATACTAATATAATCAAACTAAATTGTATCATTTTAAAATAAATTATCTAAAAAATCAAACGTAAAAATCAAAATAAACAGTACGGGTAATTAACTGTAGTCAAGATGAATGAACTTTTTTAAATGAAAATACAGCATACTTTCAAAAATAAAAATTTATATAATAATATCAAAAATTACTTTTACGAATAAAATTAAATCATACCCTTCAAAAAACTATTTAACTCGATTACTTAACTTTCAAATAACACTTTAACTTAAACATATTCTCTTCGTAAAACTATTATCTTGCGAAGAGAATAAAATTGAGAAAACTTCTTTTATAAGAGCTCCCTCTATCAAATGCTGTGAGCACTTGATAAGGTTAGGGATAAGAATAGCTGTGACCTTCAATAATAAAAGGTCAAGACCCTTCTATAATAGAGGGTCATAATGCTCTGCTAAGGTTCACGTACCCATGACCCTCAATTATAAGGGTCATCGGTACCTAACCTATATGAAAAAAATGAAGGTTGGGAAATGGGCCAATCATTGGCTTATTTCCTAGCTACATATTAGGAAATCGGCATTTAATTGAACGATTTTTCCAATTTCACACAAGAAATTTACAAATTGAATTGAATTACTTTGAGAAATCGGCATTTCGTTCATCAATTTCTCAGGAATTGCTTTGAGAAATTTGCATTTCATTGATCAATTTTGCTTAGATAGTTGAGCAATCGTTTAATCAAATGCTAATTTCTCAATGGTTTTGAAAAATTAGCCTATGTCGGTAAATAATTTAAAAATGATTTAAAACCATAAATAAACAAATTTTAATATTATTTATATAAAAAAACCATATATAATATGTAATGTTTTAATTATTTGCATAATTAAATTTGTGTTAATTGCATAAGCAAAATATGATTTATTTTTTGGATTATATTATGAAGCTTGCTATTTATATGAAAAATGAAATTTAAAAAACCAAAGACTAGAAATATTATCCTAAGTGGGGGAGGTTTGGTTAAGCATTTTAAAATTTGGATATTACTTCTAAAATTAAAATTTTGTGCATGAATCATTTTATATAATGAGAAAAATTAATTGTCTTTGGGAGATAATTAGTAGCATAGTGAATTTTCCATCTTGCAACTTGTTAATTATTTTCATTATTTAATTAGAATTTATATGGCAAAATATTATCTTGTGCTGCAATTAATAATTAATATCCAATGCATATTTTCTAATAAAGGTAAAAAAAAAAAAATTGCTAAAAAGAATGTAATCGCTTGTATAAGAGAAGTAGGGAAATTGAAAGGCGAAATAATAACACTGAACACCATAAGATCCAATATCTCCTTAATGAGCGAAAGCTCAAAGCTAAAGATATAGCTAACATTATTAAGATCTTGCAACCTACCAAATTTTATGCAATAAAGATTATTGCATGAGCTATATGTAACTGCTTTTTTGAAGAAGAAAAGAAATTGTATGGCAAAATAATAACACTTCATAAGATCCGGAAGCTGAAGGTATATTGAACATTTGGCGTAAGAAAGATTACTGTCTGAGCTATGCGTAATTGATTGTTTGAGGGAAGAAGAAAAATTGGAGAGCAAAATAATAACACTTTGTGCCATAAGATCTCATGTCTCTTCAATGAGAATAAGCCAAAAATAGAGCTACAACTCAACTCAATGTTGCCAAAATCTTGTAGGCTACCAAATTCGGCGCAAGAAAGATCATTCTATGGACTCTACCGAGTTAAGCGAAATACAAAATGGATTCGTATGCATCTTTAAGCAATATAAGACAGCTTACTAGATGTAAAAAACCCTTGATAAAATCTCTGAGGCATATGGCACTTTGAACTGGTGTGAGCGCCAAAAGCGTGTGCGTTTAATAGAATTAACTTATAGAAATCAAATTAATTTTTGCTAATTGGCTAATTAATAAAAGTTTTGATTGTTACATGTATGAAATTTTTAGAACTTATGGTCATCGGTTGCTTTAGTTTGAAAGTTGAAAATATATGCATTAATCAAATTTTGCAAGATATATATATATATATATAACATTATATTTCTAATTTTTATCATCTTTTATAAGTTTTTATATTGTTGATTTTTTTTTTTTTTTTTACTTTTTATGGATGTGTTGTTTACTTATGTTTGGCTTACGTTTTTATATAATTCAATTTGACTTATGTTTCACGCAAGACATATATAAAATTTTACTTATGCTTTTAGGTTAAGTGTTTGAATATTTGTTGGATGGTTATACTTATATAAATTATGAAAATTATGAAAACGATTATGAAATATATTTCTAACTTCTTGATGGTAGAACAATTGAAATTTGTTAATGTGGTTTTCCAACCAAATTAACAAAATTTTTTCAGTACTATATTTTGTATAATTCAATTTGATTAATGATTAAAGAAAATAGAATATCAGTTAATTTAGATAATGGTTATTCGGTTCAGTTATTGACTGATTAAAGGCACTATCTTAATGAGCGTCAAAAGGCTACCAAATCCAATAGCATGTCACGTTGAGTCAGCTATTAGTCAGGCATCCTAGCCAAAGAACAAGAATAGTTGGATACCTTCGGGGAATGATTTTGACAAAAGATCTTTGCTATAGAAGGCCAAACCCACTAATAGCCATAAAGACAAGCGTGATTGAGACACTTCGCACAGGAATGAATTGAGCCTAAGGAGGTACTATTACTAACTTCTTGTATCATTTCGATTACTTCATTGCTAGTAAAAATATAACTGCTCAACCATTGCCGATGTGGAATGTGGATTCAAGAGCAACAATCCACTTAGCTTGAACAACAGTTGTCATAGAGTTTCATCGAATTCAAGTTGAATTTATAAGCATCCAAATTTTAGAACAGTTCCTTGCATGTGTGGACAAATATTTATGCGTGGTGGTCACTTATTGCTTTTCCATGATGTACTTTAGACTCTAGAAATTTATAACCATATATGTTGGGGTTTATAGGTTTGCCTTCGAGCAAGGTTGATATCTTTTTCGGAACGACTTATTATGATTGTGGTTTTTGTTTCAAACGATTTAATGGTATTGGACATTGATTGTTCAAGCTATGATAATGTTAGTGATCGGTTGCTACCCTTGATAATATTTGCAATAATTAGTAAAATGGCATGCTAGATAATGCCATGTTGGGCAAGATACAATGGATAAATTACCTAGAGAAGGGCAATTAGGCCTACTAGCTAAAGTGTTTTTATTGACATGTAATGTAAACGATATCTGGCTAGAAAAGCAACTAAAATACCATTCAAAAAGCCAAATAAACATTGTTCCATTGTGAATAATCCATTCAAATATTTGTGGTCTAATTAATGTGAGGGCAAGGCATGGAGAATCTTATTGTAAGATAATAGTCCAATATTTATAGGATAATTTTCAGTTATAGTTATTGGTCAATTATCAAAATGATTATTTAATTGTTAATAATAAATTGATATTTGTCCTTTACTAAAAAATCTCAATTGTTTATATAGATACTTGATAGTCATTTCAAAATTAAAGATAGAAATATGTATTTAAATTGGTCTTCTCCTTGTCCATTAGGGTTTCTCATTCACACATATTCATTTTCCATCAAAAAAAAATTAGGGTAACATAAAGAAAGATCAGAGGAGAGAAACCAATTTACTTGTGGAGATTAAATTTAATTAATTCACTAGTAGGGATCCAGTGTTTTAATTATCTTCCACATAATCAAGATTAAATTATTGATTTTTTTTATCATTGCACAATACGGTACCCCATTTAAAATGTGAGAATTATGTGTTTAAAGATCCTTAATATATTAAATTTAGTTATCGATATGCTTGATAATATTTATGAATTATGTTTTACGTGTGATATCAGAGCTTATGGTTAGTAATCACTTAATTTCTAAGTAAATGCTTTCTATAGAATTTTGTTTCGCACATAATTCATTTTCTTTTGCTAAAAAAAATAAGAATTGAAACTGCAAACCTAGTGAGATATTTATAGAACAAAATGGAATCTTAATTTCAAGTGCCGTTTTGTTTCAAGTACCAAAATAATCAATTTATAATAATTAAAATATAGTAATTTTAATACGACTAGAATTTTGATACATTTAAAAAAGTCAGTGAAAAATTTAATTTTAATTTGATTTTTTAATAAATAATAAATAACAAATTGATAATTTTTTCAAAGGGAGAAGCTTTTTTCACTAAAAAAATGGGTTTTCTAGTAAAACTCTATTTTTTAAAAGTAAAAAATGCATATTGAAATATTATAACAAATGAAATAGCCAAAAACCCTCATTTTATATTTATTTGAAAGATTTTATTTAGACTTCTCTATAACTTTTCAATTGAATAGATTTTATTTGACTTATAACATTAAATTTAATCAAAAATTTTTATAATAATAAAGATATAAAAATAACAATTTCTAAAAATAAAATATTAATATATCAGCTTCGTAAGATATAATTTAATTATTAAACTAAAAACATATGAAAAAGATATTTATGAATGAGTTGCCGTAGAGTTATGCTTCAATTTGCTGTGAATCACGTGTACAGAATATAATGAACAATATTTAATCATGGCACATGAAACACAATCAAAAGTTTGTTATTTCTTAAAAATGAAACAAAACTGACTAGGCTTTTTGAAGTGATATTTCAATCTTTTCCATGTTTATAATTAATCTTTTAACGATAATCACACTGTTTCTTAAAAAATGAAAGTAAGTCTAGTCACATTTTTTATTATTTTCAATATATATCAAAGATAATTTAACTAATAATATATTTAAAATCACTAGATTTAGTTAAGAATCATTAATTATATATACTGCATCTATAAAACTATATATATATCAAAGATAATTTAACTAATAAAGTTATCTTATTAATTATTTTTATTTATTTTTAAATGATATATTTAAAGTGATTGATCTACATATTGATACACGGATCGATTTAATATTCGTACTAACTCTAAATACAAAATTTAAATAAATAATTATCATTTAAATTTTATTAAAAATTAATTTAAAAAATTAAAAAACCCCTGCGAAGGTGGTCTAATTCTAGTTATAGATTGAAGGTCTTTGATATATTAAAAAGATCAAATATCATTTTGTTGTGAATCACATTAAACGATAACGTGTTGTAGTTGCAGAACAGATGGCTTGGATTCAGGTACCAGAGGGCTCTCTTCTAGAGAAACTATCTAAAGTTCATGTAAATGCCTTCAATTCTAACATGCCAATTCTTACATGTAAGCCACACTTTCAAGACATTTGCTCATGCCATTTTATTCACGCAATGGGTTTTATGAAAGCAAAACTTACAATAGCAATAACGACATCATAATTCCATTCAAAAAGAAAGCTCTTTCCTGTAGCGATACTTGTGAGATTCATTGTTTACTTCAGAAATAATTCAGAAGTGAAAAGGTTTAACATTTACTAGTTTTGAGTATAGTCAAAAGCCTGTTTTAGCAATATACAGTTTACGAACACAAATAACTTCTTTTGCAAAACTTTTTTCGCAATGAACTCACATGACTTTTTTTCCTTGACAAAGGGAGGTGTATGACAGTTTAAGTGATAAACATGGCCATCGAAAATGACCATGAAAAGGAGTTACTATCAATCTTTTTTAGATAAGTGTAATTGTTTACCTATAAAAATTATTTTTTTAAAAATATTTTAAAATTAATTAAAATCTTTTTGAAAAGACAACTTGTGAGATTTGCAAGTAAAACTAGAAAAAAAAATAATGTGAGTTTAGGAGTTAGTTACATTTAGAGAAGATTATAGCACTCCATGAAGTTAGTAAATCGGTACCTATTGATAATATGTTATCTTTGGTCTTAAGGTTGGTTTCTAATTTCATATTTAAAAATAAATCCCTAAAAACAATGAAAATAGTCACAAGACTTGAGAATGACTTGGAATTCCTATTATTGCAAAATTTATCAGTAAGTAAATTGACTTTTAAACACTTGTAAGAGGGTAAATTCAAGCTTAGAATTAGGACAAAAAAACGTTTTCAGCATTTTCCTAAAGGTAAATAAGAAGTCAACTATTCGTTTATTGCTGAAATGAATGGAAATTAAAAGTTCAAATTGATTAAGTGAAAGAGTTATTGATAGACTATGTAGCACAATAGAAATTGTACTTTAATAAGCATTTATCAAGTCAAATGTATGTTTAACGATAACATGTGTTTCAGGAGAAGAGAAGACTTGAAGTCCAAAGTCCTTTTTTTCTTGTCATTTTGTTATTCAATTGCTATTGTAGTTAGATAGACAATGAAGACATTAATCGTGACAACATAATCGGAAAGGCTAGCAAGTAGCAAGATGGGACCTTAAAAACATACTTAAATTTTATCGTAATTCATGTATCGGAGCTTACCGCACCCGATTCATGTCTATCTCTTTTTATAAATTTTGCCATAAATTATGTATCGGAGCCTACCCTACTCGATTCATGTCAATCTCTATGTTGTATATTGGGGCTTGTAACTAAGGCAATCAAGTAGCTAGGAACTATAAAGAAGTAGAGAATATTGTAGGCAATAAGATTGAGGAAGATGTGTTTCGTAAGATAATAGTTTCCCCACTCGAACAACAATAAGATTGTACTTCAGATTCTTCAACATACATGAGCCATGTATCAAAATATAAGAGCGAGAAAAAAGAATGGATTCTTCAAAAAATTGAATGTAAAATGCGTAAAATGAACCTTTATAAAAGTATTTGTAAACTTCAATCGGTGTCAGCAACACTACTTTATGATTAAGCATATCTTGGGTGAAAAATCACTATTTTTGCAATAAAACATTATGTCCAATGAACATATTTTTCCAATCCTTAGAATGAACATTCAGATGTCCAACTAATGGCATCCGAATGATTTAAGCAAATTTTTACTCTAAATGCAAAATCCAAGAGGATATTCGAATGCCCTTCTACCGATTCTGATGCCCTTGGCAAATTTTATGAAAGATTACATTATTAAACCCTTTTGTTTTTTTTTTTTTTTTTTTTTTTGCTCAATAAAAAAGATATTCATATTAAAAAAAGTTTACCGGTGACCAAATCGTATAGAAAAATCCATAGGAAATAAACACAAAGCTGCCACAATAAAACAGAGACCATCAGTCACCCGCAATAAACACAAACACAAACCTCCCAAACTATCACCCCGTAATTAAACAGAGATAATCAATCACATCCAAGCACAAAGCATACTATCTCTATTCATGACCATTTTAGCTAATAAATCTGCGAAGAACTTTGCCTTCTTGTAAACATGGACGAATTCAACTTTGCTAATGCCTTCAATGAGATAATCGATATCATCAAAAATTTTCCATTCCCTCCAAGGTTGATTGTCCTTGTTACAAACCCACGATACAACAACTTTTGAATCTGATTTAATAATAAGCACTTTCTCATTACACCATGGAGATGGTTAAAATACCTACAGTGCAGTTTTAATTACAAGAATCTCCGCTAAAGTCGAGGCTATCACACCCAGTGGTATAAAAAAATACCACATACTGCCCTTTTCAAGTCTTAGCGCATCGCCACATCCAGCAGGACCAGGTTTACCTTTAACCGAACCATCAACATTAAAATTTGAAACATTTTATTGTGGACAAAGCCATTTAATATCCGCTCGATCATTCAACTTCCTGTTAGACACATTAGATTTCCAGGGAATAGACCACCAACACACTCTTGAAGGCCGCCTCTACCTTCCGTAGCACTAACACGAGAAAGGCCTAACTTCACACAAAAACAACACCTCTCCCCCATTCCATTATTTGCACTTAAACAGAAACTTATTTTTGGACAGCCGAAGCTTCCATAATAGTGTTACTCCACAACCAGCCGTCCACTTTTTCTCCACAGCCTTAGCCCAACGAACTGCCCCACATTGATAAACAAATTCATAGACTGATTTCGGTATTACCCGTTCAAGGCCTCAATATTTGATAATTTCTGCCCATATAGACTAGGAAAAATAACATGATATCAGAATATGATTGCAGTCCTCCTCCATGCACCCACACCAAATGCATAAACACTGCCCATCATCCGGCGATATACTTTCGGATCGCAGAAAGCATTTCGATGGAATGCTATCTAACATCGGGAGCCAAATAAAATTTTGCACTTTTAGAGGGACATACCTGTTTCTCAATTAATTTTATTTTTACGTAATGATAAAATTATTAAAATTAAAATTTTAAAAATTAATAAGTATTTATATAAATATAAAATTATATAATAATTTTATTATATATTGAGTATTAATATATTGTATTCAGTATTACCTAGAATTTTTAGTATAATATCAATTAAGTTCCAATAAAAGATAAATAAATAGGTTTAATATGTATATACGTATAGTACAAATAAAAATAATTTGTATATTTTGATACTTCTTATTATTTTACAATGATTATATACTTATAATCTTATTAGTTTTTATGATATTTAGAATTGATATAATTAATAATTATACAAGAATTTTTTGTTTTATAAGTTAGCTAAAATAAATATAAAAAAATACTAGATAAAATAATTGTAAAAAATTATTGGTCTACATTTAAAATCAATCATTAGAATGAAACAAGTTATAAATAAACTCTTAAACATATATATAAATATATCTTTTAACTCTTAACCTAATAACTAATTGGGCTCTTATTTACTTCGTCCCATAATTTTTTTCTTTATTTTATTTCTTATTAGTTTTTTAGTCTATTTATTATAATTTTGTAAGGTTACATTTGAGAATCTCGATTTCAAAATGGATTTACATTTAAAAAATAAGGTAAATTGCATAATAAAACACATTAAATATAGCATTTATGATTATTTTTTTATAAATTTGTTAGATTTCTATTTAATAGTTAATTTGAAATACTTATAAATATTTGTGATTTGAAATTAATGTCTTTATATCTTTCAAATATGTAATCATATTAAATCATAACTTATTTAATCATAATATATGAATTTCTTTTTCACAATTTAATAGCAAATGATCCAAAGTTTCAAATTATATAATATTGATAAAATTTTAATATTTGATTATTTTGACTAACATAAGATATCTCAATTAATTATTTAAATTAGTGTATTAAATTAAAATACTATTATTTACTTTTTATATAATAAGTAATTTAATTAATTTATAACTTTTAATTTAATTGTAAATTTGTTATTATTTGAACTTACATTTTATTAAAGGGATTTAAAATTTATAAAATTAGATCTATATCACATATAATAGAGTTGAATTTATTTTTGGATTAGATTAGAGAAGTTTATGAGGAAATTAATGTTATCGATTATTAAGAAAACAATTTTGATATCTAGCTCCTCATTAATTGAAAATGATGTATAGATATTTTAATTATATAGTTACTTTGTGATCAACATTTAATATGCGTATTAGAGTTATAAAAAAAAATGCAAAAGCAAAAATATTTAAGAATCAAAAGACTTTATTTGTTTGATTTTAGGAATTAAAAATTATATTTTATTTAAACATATTTTGTTTGAATGTTATATTGTTTAATTTAATTATTTAATTTTTATATTTTGATTTTCAAGCTAATATTTTATTTTCAAGTAAATTCAATATTTTATTTGTTTGAAACACTAAGAGAAATATGGTTTAAAGTTAAATTAGTTAATAATGCTATTAATATAACACAAAATACCAAGTTGAATCATATGTTGGAATTATAATATCATTTTTTGTATATTCAATTATACCGTATGAAAATTAGATTTTAAACGTGGAATAAGTATAATAATATATAGTGCAGGATTATTTTATAATAAAACAAATGTTAAATTAATAATGATATTTTTTATTTTTTTGTGATTAATGGTTATAAATATAATAAGGATACTACCAAAAAGTTTTTGATTCATACTTAATATGTTTCAAATAAATTTTATTTTGCAATCTAATTTAAAGATTAATTATTAATTACTGTTATTGACAATATATTATTAAATATAATTATATAATAATTATAAATACCTTTTTATAAATTAAATATTTTTATTTAAGAAAAATTTGATCATTTATTTATACTTTTATTTTAAATAAAATCATATAATTATAGCTCGAGTTTTTTTCAATTGTTAATTTGAGTTTTTACAAGTTTTGGATCAGATTTATCTCAAGTTTGGGTCTTAACAAATTCAGGCCTTTACAAGTTTAAGATCATGTCAGTTTCAGGCTCTTTAGTATTAAAATTTTTTCAAATTTGGATTTTCTCGAGTTTCAATATTTTTGAATTTTGATTTTTGACTTTTTAAGTTAACTCAGATCAAATCAGATTCAATCTCGAACTATCTCGGGTGGGCTTTCGAGTTCGAGCCTCCTTTGCCCACTCTAGTAATGTGCTATACAAAATTATGGCAAAAGTTTTAGTAAACAAACTGAAACATGTTCTTTCGCATTGCATTAGTGAAGTAGGCTGATTACTGCTGGTGCATATGTGATAGTGCATAATTTGAAGTTGCGAAAATTAGAAGGAAACAATTGTTTTACTTTAAAACTTGACAATAGTAAGACTTATAATAAGGTTGAATGAACTTTTTTGGAAGCCATAATGACCAAAATGAGATTCGAAAACAAACGGATTTCCATTATTATGAATTGTATTACAACTGTGTCTTACTCTGTTGTTATAAATGAAAAGATTTTAATGGGCTTAAACTAGGGCAAGCACTTAAATAAGGAAACTCACTATCACCATATTTATTTTTGTTTTGCATAGAAGGTTTATCAGTAATGCTTTCTAGGGCTCAAAAAATGGAGAGCTACAAGGAGTTCAAGTGCGCAATTATGGTCCGCAAGTTAATCATCTTTTCTTTGCGAATGACAGTTGTTATTTATGAGGGAAAATAAAAGCAAAGAAGAAGAGCTTGTAAAGGATGTACGAAGAAAGCTCTACAAAACGTCTTAATTTTACAAAATCAATCCTATTTTTCTACCCCACCACTTCAATTTGACAAAAGATGAGCTGCAAAACTTGTTTAAAATTCAAGTACCTTTTAAACCCGAGAAATATTTGGGCAGGCCCGCGTGATAGGCAGGGAAAAGTAGTCAGTATCGTACCGGTGAGTGTACCTTTTGTGTTCTGGTATTGGTATATATCGATATTGATAAGTTTCAATGCACCATTTCAGTTTTATCAGAGTTTGAACATTTTTAATTTATATATATGAAAAATATTTTTAAATATGAAATAAATGAGATTAAATAAATTTCATATATCAAACATTCGTCAATTATATATAATGTTCTAAGAAAACTTTATCAAATATAAGAAGATCAATATCAGTCAAGTAGTAAGGTTAAAATTTTTTAATCATTGTTAAATTTATGAATAATTATATATAATATTCATCAATTTTACAACTAATTATGTATAATATTTATCAAATTTAAGATCAATATCAATTTAACCTTTTTTTTTTACAAGCTTATGTTATGCATCGATCGGTACAGCTATTTTCGGTCTATATGACCGAAACAGTCGATATCTATCGGTACAGCCGGTGGAGATCGAAACCAAAACTAAAATGGAATGACTTATCGTTAGTACTGTTACATGTCGAAACTGGTACATATCGACTGATACAATCGGTACCAGTACGGTACCTTTATATGTCGAAACTGATGCATATCAATCGATACGGTCGGTACCGGTATGATATTGATATCACTGAGGTAGGGGAAAAATGAGTGTTTCCAAGAGGTCACAAACAGGGTGCACGCCTAAAGTAAATGATGTAGTCGGAAATTACTACCTTTAGGTGGCAAAGAGCTCTTCATCAGGGCAATATGGCAATAATTGAATCGTCGCGGAGTTATGTCATGAATTGTTTCCTTCTTCGTAGAGTATTATGTGAAGAGATTATATGTATCATCAGGCGTTATTGGTGAACATGCAAGTCTGAAGGAAGAGCCATACATTGGTTGAATTGGAAAAACCTATGCATTCCTAAGTTGATGGGTGGTCTCGGCTTTAAGGATCTACACATTTTCAACATTGCTTTATTGGGTAAACAAAGGTGGTATTTGTTACAAAATACGAAATCTTTGTGCTCTAAGGTTCTTAAAGCTAAATACTTGCTTTCCTCATGCGAACTTTCTTGATGCTGAGTTAGGTTAGTGCTGTCGTACATTTGGAAAAGTACTTGGACATCAAAAGCTCTATTACAAAAAGGAGTCATGCAGCGAGTAGGCAATAGGAAGTTAATCAAACTATGGGAGGACAACTAGCTACCTTTGAGTCGATGTTTTAGGATACGTTCTAACAGTTAAAACTGTCGAGGGAGGCCAAAGTTTAGGTAATAGATGTGGAAACTCGTTAGTGGAAGGAGGACCTAATAAGATACACATTCAGCCTAGATAAAGCAGAACTTATCCTTAATATCCAACTTGCAAGGAATAATCCAGCTGATACGTTAGTATGGCATTTTAGTCAGGATGGAAAATATCTAGTTATAAGTGCTTATAAAGTACGATTAGAGATGCAGTTAGCCATAGGACCTTCGAGGATAATCTGGAAAGTGTTGTCGGTCACAATGCTCCAATATTTGGGTGGAGGTTATGTCATGGTATTTTCCTAACTGATGCAAAGCTCGATTCTAGACTGATTAGAATGGATGCCACATGCAAAAGATGCGGTTATAGTCTGGAAACAAACTTTCATGCATAAAAGAATATTTGATCTCTAAAAAGGTACTGGAATTGTGCAATTTTCCAACAAAAATCTTGCAAAAATCCTTCACTTACAGCGTGGATTGGCTAGAACTAGCAGCACAAGAACTAGAAAGAGAAGATTTTGACAAGTTCTTAATGATGCTATATGGGCTCTAAGGAATGCATGCAATGCTGAGATTAAGTTGCACCAGAAATAAAATGAACACAACATAGTGGAGACAACAAGAAGGCTGCTGTCAAACTACAAAAAGGCATAGGAACCTAACAAAAGACCAATTGCACCAACGGTTCGAGCATACTGGAGACCACCAACGGTGGAGCGTTTAATTGAAAACTCAAGAATGGAGTTGTAGCATTATTATTAGAGATTATGAAAGTTTTGTGTTGGGAAGGGCAGCTGTTAAAATCAATGGAGTTGCTGACGTATGCATCACAAAGCCTAAAGCAACTATGAAGGTCTTGGAGTTGGGTGCGCAGATGGCATACAGGAAAATCTCCCTAAAAGGGGATTCCATTTAGGTTACCAATAGTTTGATAGGAAAGAAGCTGACTTATCTATCATGGAACAATCTTAGACTAAGGAAGAGGAAAATTGGTGTATGAGGAATGTGGACTACAACATACACAGGGGCAAGGGAATAGGGCTACCCATCTGTTAGCTCGATATAGCTTAAACAGTTTAGAAGATTTGTATCGGATGGAAGACTACCCAGGTTTTCTTCATCAAGCAATTATGAACAATGCTAATTAATATTTAGATTGCAATGAAACGATCTTTACTTCTAGGTTTTCTCCAATACTTCTTAGATAAAGAATAAATGGTTATTCAAGTTCAGATTTTTGAATTTTGATTATTATGAATTTAAGTTGTTGATTTTTTTAATAATATTTTAGGTTATTTCATGCTATGTTTTTAGACGTCTAAGTTTACATTATTTCATGTTTGAGTTTATTCAAATTTGAATCAAATGGGTTTAGATTATTAAATTATTTTCATTAGATCAAATTAAATTCTATTGGACAAATATGATAAACCTTTTAAGTTCGAGTCAATTTATTAGCTTTAACCCTTTGAGTTGCCCATTTGAACTCATTAATTTAGATATAAACAAAAAAAATTTTTATCATTATTTGCATAGTTAACTTTTTTATATAAACATATTTAAATAATAGAGATATATATATATATATTAACTTTCTAAAATCCACATTTTTTCTTTAAAAAAAATAGTATGCTCATCATACTATTACATAATGAAATAAAAAAAAAAAAAAAACTAAAACAACAATGGTATCAATGGTAATAAAGATAAAAGATAACTTGATTAGATTATCCATCTAAATGCAAAAAATCTGTCTAAAATTTAACCTAGTTTGGTCAAATTTTTATGACCCATTTAAAGAATTTGCAAAAAATGTGGAGCCCATTTAACATTGAATTGAGTTTCACAAAATAAATAAATAAACAAAGTCGGAGCTCAACCCTACCTAAGGAAATAATAGTACTTAAATTTTGTTGTATTTTTAATTATTTTCTTTCAGAAGAAAAGAAAAACATAAAATTTTATTTAGAAAAGATTCAAATCGTCTAATCAAAGGAACCCAAACATACGAGTGCCAATAAGTAATAATATAGTTTTTTAAAAAACAAAGTTAGAAGGATTATCATATTTGCAATTTTATGAAAATTTTAAACTCTACGAAGGTATTTTCAATTTCTTTATCTTGGTAATAAAATTTAAAATTTTACTGATCACATTTTAGATTATTTCCAATACAAAATGTCAATTAAGCAAATATAAATGTTCTAAAAGTTGCAACCATATAAGAAAACCCAATAATTTGTAATTCATATTATATTTATATATTTTTACATCTCAAAATTGTATTTAAAATATTATACATTTATATAAATTTTTATACGTTAACAATTTATATTATATAAGTTCTGATATGTTCATATTTTCATATCATATTTTAATTATTTTCCTCTAGTCATATTCGGGTTTTATAATCATATGAAATCCAAAGTTGTCATGTTTGATATAAGGAATGGTCCCTTTGGATATGGATAGAAATTTAAATTTCAGTTTGAAAAATTAGAATGTATGAATCATTGTGCAATATTATTATACAAATTGCAACCCATGCTAACACATCTGATATTTCCCATGTATTAGTTTCTTTCTTGTGTTAAATGTTTATATACAGAGTTGAAAGGTTCATATGGATTCTACAGGATTAAATTGGAGACTAAATGCATTTAATTTTGAGTTTAAGAATATATAAATATAAATGGTATATAATGCCTAATAATTACTGCTCATTTAATTTTCTTTGCTGGAGACTGCCTCTGGAAGTTTAAAGCTGGGAGGCTTATCAACACCCCTCCTTGAAAATTCCCTCCATCTTCGCGCAGCTGCTGCAGCCCTTCTTGCTCTCTCTTTCACTTCCTCTTCTGCAACATCAAATCTCCTTCAATTAACTTATTTTCATTAAAAATCATGTTTTAGTGCTATAGACTTGCTAACCTAACTGACCCATTTTAATAGGTCAGGATTAACACTGAAAATGAACTGAAAACTTCAGAGGCTGCCCTACTTACCTCCACAAACTTTGATTTAGTAAACTTGTAATCCATGTTATTTTGGACTCAAGTGATGCGGGTATGTGTCCAAGATGAGTATATTTAATCTTTTCTAAGTTTTTTTTCTAAGATGAGTATATTTCTATACTCATATCCAAATATGCTTTGAACACAAGCACGAAACACGAATAATTCAAAAAATAAAAAATAAAAACATAACAGTAATCTCTATCATCTTACATGCTCTAGGTAATGGCCCTTTGTTTGACATTTTAGCTAAAATTAACCCACAAGTGGTTTCCTTTGATAGAAAGAAATCTGTTAAGCATCCAACCTAAAACCCATTGGCAATAGGCAGAGAAGCCCAACTTTAATATAAGACCGCAATAAATATAATATTTAATAGATGTCATCAACAACATAACAAAACTTTGGTTTTGATAACATCTTACGCTTCAAACCTAAAACCAATTGGCAATAGGTTGAATCATCCAACTTTAATTTATGACCACAGGAAATCTAACACTTAGCAGATCTGGGATAACTCCACTTAAACCAAAGTCCATATGCTTCTCATAAAAGTCAAATTTTGTCTAAGCATGCAGTTAAAACATCTGTCTATTCTTATAGGGTTAACATTTGGCTATAATTATAAGGTTAATTTGTAAACTGGTCTCAAAACTGGACACGTTTTGATATCTGAAGAAAAAAAAATCACAATAAGATACCTGAACTTGTACTCCATCAAGCAAATTAATCCAAGGGAGTAACTTAATTGATAGATACTAAATTATCACGTGCAACGTCAATACCCCATCATCATTTAGAAAAATATTTGACTTGGCACATGACGACTTAGTATTGGTCAACCATGCCATGTCAGCATTAGTCCACTAGGATAATCTACCACCGGAGTAGAAGTTTAAGTGCTTGATTGTGATTTTTTTTTTTTTTTTTTTGAGTACCAAATTGTTAAAAGGCGTATAGTTCAAGAGTCAATTTGCATATTAACTCATCCTTATAGCATATGAAACAAACTATGAAATTGTCAGAGGTTCTGAAATTTGTTTATAGAAACATCAACATATCTTAAATTGAAGCAACAGAAAAAGAAAAAGAATCAAAAAGAACGGTGATCAAGAAATGACTCGGCCACAACAACAACAACAACAACATATCAGCAATTATCCAATTACTCGTACCTGATTTCTTGTATTCTTTTGGCTTGCCCCAGAGGTTGCTCCAATATGAGTCAGTTTTACTAGAACCTTTCTTTTGCATCATCCTTATTTTAGCTTGTTCCTGAAAAAGAGATGAGAAAAAAGTTCGAGTCCCTGTTATTTTAGTCTTTCACTCAATATTACTTCATATGGTATCTCGAAAATCTCAGAAAGCCCTTCCTTGTAACACTTATATCAGCTACTAGGTTTGGTCCTAAAATGGAAGTATTTAAATCTAGATTCACCTTCACGATAGTTCATATCTTGGGGTGAAATGTTTTGGGTGACCTCCTTTAAAATATATATATATATATATATATATATATATATATACACACACTTTATTACACATAATGCAAAACTAAGAAAGTAAATTTAAGCTATGTTACGCAGAGTCCCAGACACTGGGGTCTGTCGGAAACGAATATTTGCTAGATGCAGGTATACTCGATTTTTTAAAGTTTTTTCAAATGTTTGAAGGATCATACCCTCATACCTATGTTTTTCATATGTCATACAAATGTGTCGGACATGGGTACTTTAGAGAAAATGAAAGGTCTGGGTAACATAGAACTTAAGTACATGAGGTGATTTTGAGTGTTCTTTGAGTTTTAACAGCAATAGGAAAATGAGATGCCTTCTAATTCAATAGCTCTGGAGAAGACAACCATACAAGTAAATATTGATTAAAGGAGGATAGATAGTTTTGGCCAGGGTTCAGAAACATTTGCCGCCAAAGCTTTTTGTTGATATTTGTTCCTTCATATCAGTGGTTCAGATGTTTCTCTTAAAAACAAAGGATAGTTGAGATTCTAAAAGTGAATAGAGATGGAGATAGAGAAAGTCACAGCACTGAAATGACTGAATCAACATAGCTAATTGCTAAAGCAACAAAACTTTTTTAAACATCAGCAGCTATGTTACTCAGACTCGGGCATGAATGCCAGATATGGGTATGTGTCCGACACAAGTATGTTCCTCAATGTATTGGGAGGGTCATATCCTGCATCCATGTCTAAAAATGTGGTGGACAAGGGTGTCAAACATGGATACTTTAAGAAAAAAAAGCAGTCAAAGCTATATTGGTCTATCTAACATATGCAACATCTAAAAAGCATGTATTTCAATTTCTTAAAGGACACATTCCAAAAACCTGCTTTAATATATATGTTTATTGATGAGAGGATAAAAAATTATATTTTGTTAAAGTTATATAAATAAATGAAAATATTAATGATCAACCACAGGTAAGATTGAACAAATATTTATTTAAGAACATTCAAATGATAAGAATTCCTACCAAAACTTTTGCCTGCCTCTTTTCCCATCGAGAATTTGCCTGCCAAAAAATTAGAGGTTAATAGTCTAAGGAATTAAGCTTTTAAACCAGAAATGGTATGATCTGATAATTTAAAAGGATCAGTTTTTACCATTCTGAATACATCCGTTGATGCAGATCCCATTCCCGAAAGCATCAATGCAACCTGATCATTCATTTAAAAGGACCAAAGTTTTAGCAATCAACGCGACAAACCGGTTAATGAATATCACTGAAAGACTAACCACGTTTTATTTTTGTTTCAATGTGAAAAACATTGGCACACATTTAAAAAAATTAATGAACAAAAAAAAATTACCAACAAACAGGGGCACAAGTTTGACATTATGGTGAAGTTCATATAACATGATGTGGAAATTCTTTCAATCAAATTCAATGATTAAGGGACTGTCTTAACAGAATTTCAGAAAGGATAAACAGTTCAACACGCTCATATTTTGTCAATGTTAAATTTTTATGCTATAAACTTGGAGAAAAAGAACCATAGAGTGACTGTGTTTCCTTACATTCACTCTTTCTACCCGGCGCATTTCATCTTCAAGCAAGGATAATTGTGCAGCAGAAGTCCAATGGATGCAATCAACTGGGCTGAATAACAGTAAGACAATGTTTATCAGCAAACCATGTAGACCCTCTAACTTTACTACAAGTAATGTGAAATATCAAGATCTGTTCTGCTACAAATTGCCAACAGCATTCCTAAAACAATGAAAACTCAAATTTTATTTTTACAGAAATGTTTTAATTAATTGATCTCATAATTTTTTAATGCAATTTAAAATGATATTAAAGTCATAATCAAGTAATCCATCCACATATAAGAAATCACTGAATAATCAAACAAAGAAACCAAAATGTAACAAATCCAACATAAAGTTGGACCAAACCCACACATGGTGGGACTTCTACCTAGGACCTCAAGATTCCAAGTCCTCCTCCTTGCCATTAAGCCAGGGCCTCCTTAGCGGCGATTGCTCTCATAATTGAACATATTTAACCATGTTAAACTAAACACGAGCATTACTTACATCACCATGACACATCATTGACCAGGCGTAGAAAGATTTATGGCAATATACATTACTGATATAATCAATGAGGCGAAATGTTCCCATCCTACCGTAACAGAAAAGGGAGTAGAACAGAAACAGAAATTGTTCAGACAAAACTTCCTTTTAATATCTGATGTGTTAAAAGTTATGGAAACAATGTAAAGATTCAGACAAAAATTTCAAGCTGAGGTCTGAATTTTCCTCATTAATAAGCTTCACCAGGATTCCCATGTCATATCAAATTTCAGGGTTTAAAATTCATGTTCATCATAGCTCTGAACATGATTTCCACCATATTCATTATTCTTATAATCAACATCTAACTATTATATAAAGTTTCTCTTATTCAGTGGCTATTTTCCTACTTATAAGATTGATAATAATAAATATGAAGGAGCTGGATAATTGCTAGTACGTTCAACATAAAAAGGCATCCAACTTGCAGCTATTAAGCAAGTTGAGAATGGTAGTCAATCACCATGGATCATACAACCGAAGTTACCCACAAGATAAAGCAGATGAGAAAGAAAGCATACGGCATTCTCCATTCGGCAAATTTAGCATATTTAACAGAAAGTGGATGATATAAACCCAGAAGCAAAAGCCTACCAACTGTCTATTGCTTGTTGAACTAATTCTGGATTCCCACACTGATTATATACTCTGGCTCGTCCAAAGTCTTCCTCAATTTTAAACACATCCGAGGTCACATTGGCACAATTTTTGCAGCCTGCGAAGAAAATTAGCCCATAAGAGGTGTCAATTTAGAAGTCCTAGAGTGATAGGACTTGTGCTCTAATAATAGTTTCTAAGTTAACCGGACTCCGGTGTGAATGTGGGACATGGGTATGTGCCCAACACAGGTATATACAATTTTTTTCTAAATTTTTCCATGTAATTGGAGGGTCCTAAAAGAGTCATATCCCTGTACCCATATCTAGATATGCATCTTACATGGCCACTTTAAGAAAAATAAATAGTCGAAGTAACATAGAATGTAGAATATCATCCGCTACTGTTACAGTTTCCATATGAAGATTTTAAAATATCAAAATAAAAGTGGAATTTTAGAGAACAGTATCTTGACAGCACATCTGCTCGTATTATGGTACCTCTATTAAGGTTGTACTCAAGCAAGTTATACATCTATAACCATTTGGAAAGGCCAAAATCTTTTTGTGGAGATTCGAAGTTCAAGGGAGACCATGATTATTCTATATACCAGGGTAATGATCTAAGAAACTTGGACTATAAATTAATAATCATTAAAACGTACTAATTAAGAATGTCGACAAGATAAAACCTAGCAATGCAAACTCATACCTATGCAACTAAACTCATCGACAAATACATGATCCTTTGGGGCAGAATCATCCATGAAAGGATTGATTGCAGTCAATGCATAACCATGAATTTCGTCATAAACCATGCGCTGTACGGGGTCACTGAGAATCTGCATTGAAATAGTCCTGTTATAGCGCTGGAAAAAAATAAATATTTACATTATATATAAGTTTTTTCAGAATGGGAACACACCGCATAGACCTCGTTAATGAATGTGCAAAAATTTGTAGTCTCAGGATCATTGCCACTTAAGTCTGGATGGCAAGCCTTCATGCAATTATAATAGGCCTTTTTTATCTCCTCTGGCGTGGCATCCGGAAGCTATGAAAACAGACCAATCGGAATTAGATTACAAAATTATGTAACATACTCATTACCATGACAAGATAAAAATATATTGTACAGATGATTCCAAAGAGCTATGATGAATGTTATTAAGCTAGATCACTTGCAAAAATAATTTTTTTCTATCACCAACCAATAATGTTTATCCTTCCAATGAATTTACCAAAGTACTTTAACCATCAGATTCATTCCAAAACAAATCAATGAATTTTGAAAGAAACAACCAAGAATTAACAATGTCAAAAAACAACCTGAAAGAAACACTTTTCCTTGAGAAAAATTGGCTAAGGAAATATTCATTTAGGGCATTAACAGCCCCACATTCATCATCGAGAACCTAAACCAAGAAGATGATGGATCAGAACGCAAATAGTCTCTTCATTTGCATCTCATCTTGATTAACCGTATAATTAGCTAAGTAAAGTTTTAATGTACATATTATGTTATTGAACAATACTATTATTCTATTAGTAAGGGTTACCTAATCTCATCAAGGAAACACGCTGAGACAGAATATATAAATTGCTGAGAAAACAAAGCCAAATTTTGTGCTTATATATAAATCATAGAAGGCAACTACACCAATTCGAGTAATTGCAGTACTCACACTTCAAATTTTCTCTTTTTTCCTATATTTAGTTCTTAAAATAAATACTATGAAAGTGAGGAAGAAATTTGAAAAAGCATTACCAGACCAAGAACGGCATAGTAATCATCGGCCAGAGAGTCAGTGGGGGCAGAATCCCCTGTTGCAACCTTGACTCTGCCACAACCTCTCCTTTTATCACCATGACCCATCAAGCTCCAAGAAGTTCCACCTTTAACCATGGCCTTCCATGAGCTTCTTCTGCACATATTTAAAGATGGGTTATGGAGTTTGAGAGCATCTGTACATACAGGAGAGAGTAGCTGAGCCATTGCTGCATGCAAATTGTAAATTTTTTTTTTTTAATGGCCCTTTTTCTTGGGTGCGGAAGGCAGAAAGCACAGATATATTAGATAGTTTTGTTGGATTATTGGAATAATTTAGAAAATTTTGAGGAGAGGGAAATTCAGGCGTAGAAGAGTGAAATGCTGAGATGGCAAAAGGAGAGCCAATCGGTTTCAAAGAATCTAGAAAGAGCCGAGTTGAATCATTAGAGTAAGCTTAGCACGTGTGAGCTTGTGGATAACCGTTGTCAACTGCCGAGCGGCACCTTCCTTGAATCACAATTGCTTGTCTATTACAATATAATTATACGAAAAATAATATAAATAAAATAATTAAAATATGATTTAGTATAATGTGATTATATGTTTTAAAATTTATAGAATAAAATGTTTAGAGCTAATTGATTTCAAAGAATCTAGAAAGAGCCAGGTTGAATCTTTAGAGTAAGTTTAGCATGTGTGAGCTGGTAGATAACTGTTGCCAACTGCCAAGCAACACTTTCCTTTATCACATTTGCTTGTTTATTATTATTATGTGAATATAATATAAATAAAATAATTAAAATATAATACGTTATAATATAATTGTATAATTAAAAACTTATATAATATAAATTATTAACGTAATAAAATTTAAAAAATATTTAAAAAATATAACGTATCAAAATATATAAATATAATATCAGTACATGAATTATTAGATATTTATAATTTTTTCTCGACATTCCCCTTTTCGTCCATTTTTTTCTCTTTAGGGAAGGTTTTTGAACGATCCACCAACCATTGTTCAATTTTGATTCTTTTACATGCATCAACACACAATTTAATTCCACATTTTTTTTTATTTAATTTGTTTTTTAATCAACTACAAATGGACAAAATATTGCGATGGGAGAATTCCAAAAAAACGGAAATCTAAGAGAAATAAATAAAAAAAATGAAATCTTGGAAAATTATTAAAAGGAAGAAAATATCAATTTCTAAAAATAATTAAAAGGAAATAAAAATTACTATTATGCTCTTAGTTAGAGTTAGGGTTGTCTGATTTTCCTCCACAAAGTTCATATTTTATTTTTAAAAGAAAGAAGAAAGGTGAAGAAGAAAGACTGCTTGTCGAGTCCCTATTCAAGTCGGACAGGGGCTGTCGGTGACATCCAGAAGTGAGATTAAGCTTTGGATGTGAAATAGTGTGTGATCCATGAGTATCACCGTAAATCCATCCCTTAATTTCGTTGTTGTTCTCGTCATCCTCAGTTTCAGTGTTTGTGTGGAATATAACCTTATCAAGTACAATATTAGGAAAAAAGCTATAGGCAAGGAATGTTAAGGTATGTTGTAGTTACTTGAGGACTGTAGCATTAGAATTTTAGTTATAATTGATTATGGACATTGGTATTTAGGAAGAATTTAGAAAATTTAAGGTGTATATATATATATATATGAAGGATGTAATTTTTAAGGAAACTTGATTGCGGAGAATATAGAGATTGATATGTATAGTAAGAATCAGTGACATAGTTGGTATAAGTACATTAGTAAATAATGATTCCATAGTAAAACAATAAGATTAGGAGATAGAATTTTGTAAATGGATTTGTTTCAGATGTAGGGATTGCGACCAACATATGTTATCATGTAGAAATCAATATTATCTTGATGAATCGGAGGTTATTGTGTTACCGTTATTGGGATATGTATACGGAGACCCTATTCTATGTAATAAGATAAGGATTAGTTATTAACAAACCAACTGAAGCATAAATTGAGCATATCGTATTTAGCTATTGGAGAAGAGAACATTAAGGGTTACATTTGCAATGATTCTGACATCTCAACTATGTCAAACTTCTTGATACAAGTGTCGATGTAGTTGGGTGGAATAATGGGATTAATGGAGTGGACACTTTGGGATATGTAAGTTATTTTGGAGTAAAGTTAATTATCATGGTTTATGGGTAGGTTATATTATGCTGTATTTATTGTAGTTTGATAGTTTAAGGAGTGTGAATACACATGGTTGCTTAATGCCTTCCAATGAGTCATCAATCTTTGTATGAAAGTAAGTACCATTTTAACTTCGCATGGTCATATGGTGGTCCAAACAATCGTATATCAGCATATGTACATTTACTGATATACATCTACTGAGTTATAATGTTTCCAACATGTGTACAACGTGCAAGAACATTCGAATATCTGCATAAGAAAATTCAATTATGGTGATTGTCATAAATCCTGTGTAAACAATGCACAAAATTGCTTTAAGACATGTTTATACGGTTCATAGCCATACGGCTTAGCGTAGAATAGATTTTACAGCCTTGTACATTCCTTACTGGCCAGTTGTACATTAAGATATAGTATGTCATCCTACGAATGAGCAAATTTACTCTCGAACGTTTTCACATGCTTCACGGGTGCACAATGAAGTGTAGATCTGTTCGAGGGTCGTGTACATTCTTCAGAATGCAATTGTACATTTAGGTATAGTCAGTTGTACATAAAAGTGTAATCAGTTATACATTTAGTTATAATCAGTTGTACATTTTGCTGGAGTCTATCATACATTTCAATAACCTCACACATACATCAAGGCATGCATAGGCATTGATTTCTCTTGATGTTCCCTACACGAATCCACCACATAAGCATATTTCATAATGCGCATACCATACGCTTGATGCACATGTCTTCTACAATGTACACCAATTGCATAACTTGTTGTGTCCAGTCCGTGATTGTCATGTACGTTGTCTTATGACCATGCACAATTGCTCTCAAACATTTTCACATGCTTCACAGGTGCACAGTAGAGTGTAGGATCCGTTTTAGGGTCATGTACATTCTTCAAAATGCAGTTGTACATTTAGGTGTAATCAATGTACACTTAGGTGTAATCAGTTGCACATTTAGTTATAATCAGTTGTACATTTTGCTAGAGTTTGTCGCACATTCCAATATCCTCACACGTACATCAAGACATTCATACGCATTGAATTCTTTCGATGTTCCCTACACGAATCCACTGTGTAAGCGCATTTCATAGTGCGTGTACCGGTGTACATTTCTTATGCAATATACACTAATTACATAACTTGTTGTGTCCCGTGCGTGATTATCATGTATGTTCTCCTACGAACACGAATAACTACTCTCAAACATTTTCACATGCTTCACTGATGCACGGTGGATCGTAGGATTGGTTTTAGGGTTGTGTACATTCTTTAGAAAGTAGTTGTAGATTTGGTGTAATCAGTTTTACATTTCATTGGAGTCTGCCGTACAAGCCATTATCATCACACATACATTAAAGCATGCATAGGCATTGAATTCCCTTGATGTTCCCTACACGAGTCCACCGCGTAAGTGCTTTCCTAATGTGCATACCATGCACTTGGTGTACATGTCTTGTGCAATGTACACCAATTGCATAACTTGTTATGTCCCATGCATGATTGTCATGTATGTTGTCCTAAGAATGCGCCCAATTGCTCTCGATCATTTTCACATGCTTCACGGGTGCATGGTGGAGCATAAGATTGGTTTAAGGTCCTGTACATTCTTTAAAAAGCAGTTGTACATTTAGGTATAATTAGTTGTACATTTTGGTGTAATCAGTTATACATTTAGTTATAATTAATTATACATTTTGTTAGAGTTTATCGTACAATTTGATATCCTTACACGTACATAAAAAATCCATGTACATTTATTTTTAATCCTTAGTACATTCCAGTCGAATGCTAGAATTTTGCTTGCACAGGAAAATAGAGTGAAAGCATTATTTACTCGTAGAAAAATGCCAAGAAAATCACGCTTCAAAGGTTACATTCCACATGAGAAGGATTGAAGAAGGATGAAAACCCCATGCATCCTTACATGAATGCTTTACCAAGGAACAAGGTTGATCATTATCAGATTTTGAAGTTTCACTTCATAACAGAGTCAACCATGAAGAAAATTGAAGACAACAACATAATTTAGCTATATGAAGGACTTTCGTGTGGTCACGGCGAAGATAAAGGGTACTGTCAAGAATATGTATGATATTCAGGCCAAGGAAGTGAAGACATAAGATGTGTCCATGAGCTAGTTTATATTTCCAGTAGCTTTCTGTGTATAGTGCGGGTGATATGCCCTATTTATAGAGAATACGGCACAAGTTTGTCAAACAATAAGACATTTTGACACCCATTGGACAACTCATCTGTTATTAAAAAGCTGCAGGGTTTAGGAAATAGGAACAATAAATCTTTAAATTACAGTAGTACTTTAACTATATAGTTGCCTATGATTGTATTTTTCAATCATGCCCATTTAGATATGGGAAAATGACTACTGAAGATAAAGACTGATAATTTTCCTCAGCAGAAACTATGTCCACATTAATCAATACATTGCCATTACTTATCATTTCTACAGTTGACATTATCAAGTTTTTCGTATGGTGTAATACAACATTGGACGTGGACAAAACTTTTGCATTTCAAACTTTTTCATTTCAAACCTTCCACAGGTGTACAAAAATATACATGACATGGAGTGCACAGAACATACATGGTTGCCAAAAATATACAAAAATATACAATAACCTTATACAATAATGCAGAGCTATATTCCCCTTACAGTGCATATACATGGAGTGCACAAAATATACATGATAGCCCATAACAATGATAGGCTTCCTAAGTACACATCTGGCTGCATTGACTTTTGTTACAGCAATATTAAGACTTGCCACATTCATATTGTAACCAATGTGCCCAAAAATATAAAATATTACTTCCAAAACAAATGGTAGCCTATGGTCTGCATCTTGCCATCAGTGTACGTAACTTTAGAAACTAGCAGTAAGACGTACCTAGAGATTACATGGATTTGGTGACCTACATGAAGCACGATTATGGCCAACTTGCCTACATTTTGAACATTATATGGGATGTTTCTTAATGAATTGAGATTCTACTTGCTTCACTTTTGGCCTTCCTAGTG
The DNA here is from genome assembly GCA_038382065.1 of Adansonia grandidieri. Classification (NCBI taxonomy): domain Eukaryota; kingdom Viridiplantae; phylum Streptophyta; class Magnoliopsida; order Malvales; family Malvaceae; genus Adansonia; species Adansonia grandidieri. Next base: position 5,838,118 of record JBBYHK010000006.1, on the reverse strand, counting down.
GCCTCTTCGTTAAAGGTGGCCTCAAGGATATATGGCATGCATCCCTATTTGATAGAGGCATATATGGTAGGTTATGAGTTTTAACAGGAGCCATTGTCATGGCATAAATCCACTCTTGTGTAGCTGATGTATAACAATCTTCGACAAATGCATAAAGGTCTCCATGTTTTGCGTCCATTATGGCACATGCATAAACATAAGGCAATCCATTCATTTGCTAAGATAAGCAGGTGCATTCTCAACTAGCCAAGTCTACAGCCACGTCTTTCCCTATTTGACTGACTTAACCCTAAAATCGCTGTAAAAAGAGATGTTAAAGTACTTATCCCTGGCAACATTCTCCTATAATTTCAGATCCATAATAGGCCTTACTTTAACCTTCCAATTTTGGACCTCGGATTTGGATTTATAAAGTTTGAGGTCTAATTTTTCCCTACACTCATTTATGAGGCTAATTATGCTGTGCCTCCTTTCTTGAACTAACCATGCATTGAATGATTCCGCAACATTTGTTGTTACGTGATCCCAACGATAAAGCCTGAGCTTGGACATCACCCAATGATTAGGTTGGTTGTTTACCACCTATTCAGCTAGCTCTTTTTTGTATGTGTGTAAATTATTCATTGCAATGATGTAATCCAATTCTAGTCTTGCATAAACCATGGCATCCAATAACTGAAGCGCCTGCTCCTTCACATTTTTTCCACTTGACATCACTTTCTTAACTTTAGAACTGAAGTTTTCCTTTTTATGTTGATAACAGTATACATGGAAGGCTATGCCGTATATCTCACCAATGGTTGTAATGATATTCTGGTGCCTATAAGATATTATGATAATGAATACATGTCTCGTAACATTGGACTTCAGGTTCCCCAAGAACCACATCCAATCCTTCAAACTCTTAAAGCTGACCACTGCAAATGCCAATGGGAAAAGCTTATCATTTGCATCAATGGAGCTAGCTGACAACAAAGTGCCTTTTTAAGGATTGCTTAAGTGACAACTGTCAATAAATCTAACCCTCTGTAGCCATTAAGAAAACCAATAATGTTGCATCCATATGATATAAACAATTGCTTAAAATATTATTCTAAATCGAGTGTGCACATGGCAACACTTTGAAGGTCGATGTCTTGAATTTGTTGGCATATCCATGGTACTAATCTGTATGAATCCTTGTCCTTCCCATGTAACATCTTCATGGAGTGCTTTTTGCATAACCAAGCCTATTTGTACGTCATTCGAATTCCATAGTCAACTTTAAATGATTTACAAATTTGATGTGGAGTACTGTTAGGCTATAAATTCAACTTCTCTGCTATAATGGCAGCTGCAAACTTGGATTTCGCCTGAGGCCTTCCTAAGATCATATCTTGAACATAGTGGTTGTGTTGATCTATGAAGGTACCCACTACCATAAATTTTGTTGCTCCCACCCTATGTGCTTTTAAATGCCAAGGGCATCCCTCTGCCCTATAATTGACATTTATGAATAACTTGCTATTCTTCTTGAGGGTATATGAAAATGCGTTTGCCACACTAAACTGATAAAGCATAAGCCTCAATGCAGGTGCATCTTCTAAAGTTTGGCCATTGCCAATGATCTTATCTTTCTAGATGTCGCTTTTGAATCGATCTTTCGTTGAGGCTGTTGAATCTATTACAACAACTAAGATAAACTCCCTTTCATATTCAGTAGATGAAATTATACTGGTTTCATCCACTATCACGATGTTTTCATGGGAGCCTTCATTACTCGCAAAATCGCTGCATATGTCATGTATAAAATAAAAAGTATGAGCTTATTATGGTAACTATCAATGAAGGTGAAATTCAAAAATAATGAGATAAATCTTCATACTCACCCTGGGTACACAACATTAATGGGTTAAGCAGATTCCTATCCTCTTCATGGGGACCAGAATCCCTGTGTTCCAATATATACAAATTTTTTTTCATGTCACTAAACTCTACGAGATCTTTCAAACCAGCATCATTCACTAAATCTATGAGCAAAGTTGGGTAAGTCCAATGTATATCTGATAATATGATGATCAAAGTTCATCAATAGTTTATCTCCAATCTGTCTGCATAAATCTGATGCAGTAGAGGTTTCATTGATCATCACCTTAACTGTTGATCCACTATGGTACTCGACAGAGGAGCCGATGCCGTCGATATTACTATTAATATGGCAATAACAATAAACACATTTTTTTAGGATGGATAAAGTCGTTGCAAGTTTTATATATTATGCATTAAATTCTACATGTAGAAGGGATTCTTTCTTCAGTACAAACATTAACACCTAAACTCATGTTTGAGTGAAAGCTTCCATTGAAACCCTCAAATTTGTAACCATGCAACTCTAACCTTCTAGGTATTACTTAGCATGAATTCGACCATAAATTCCATGAATGGGAAGGACCACATTCTATTTTAAGATATTGATGGATGTAAATAATCTTGAAGAGGGCATCAAATTGTATAATGATCGTGCACACTAAATCGAGGGATTTTTGATCGGGCACTCCAAAAAGGAACCTAACTAAGACAGCTTAAATATTGGGTGGGAAGAGAGCAATCTCTATAGGACGTTATGCTAAAAGGAGTCGACTTCGACTTACACATAGGTGCATGGACAAACTTGCAAAGGAAGGAATGGTGCCTTCTTGATATGGAGGGAAACTTCCCTACTATGCAAAGTAGGGAAAAGTTGATTATGGCTAAAGTTACATTCAATTGAAGCTAAAGGGCATATATGTGGACAGTAGATATTTATACTAGAAGACAATGAGGTCAATTGAATCGAAGGCATAAACGCCATGCTAATCCATCTAGGCAGACCCCAAAGGAACCGACTGCACAATTTACTCTACTATGACTCACTCCAATTGCAATTATGCTCTTTATATCAATGTTAATAATTATGCCATGTTATAGATATTTTTCGTTAACGAGTTTTAGGGTGGATTTGGATATAAACCCAAAATGTGATAATAAGATTTGAAATCTCAATGCATTATCAAAATTCCTATTTGTAAATTGATGAAAAGGTTATGGTATGTGAATTCTAAGTAGAGAACCGGCTCTATGCTTCTTTAGAACCGACACCCACATAACAAGGAAACCGACCTAATGCTACTTAAAAAATTGACCCCCACATAAGAATGGCACCAAGACCTTGCTTTTCATAGAAACGACACCTACATAATAAGGGAATGAGTTCTCACATAAGAATGGTATCGATTTTCCATGGCTCTTTAGAAACCAACACTTATTTAACAAGGGAACTGACTCCTAAACTCTTTATTTATGAAACGGGTCCCTCTTAAACTTTCCCATTGAAGACCTTCAGCAACTGGCTTGTACATAGGATGGCAACTGACTCTATTTAACTGAAGACCCTATTCCCACATAAGAAGGGACTAGCTCCATGCTTTTATAAGAACCAGCTCCCTCATTCTGCTTGAATTGACACCTGCTTATTAAGTAGAACTGAAGGGCTAGCTCCCTCAAACCCATAAACATATATCTTTTGGGTTACAGTCACCATTGCATTTCATCGAAACCCACTATGAATTAAAACGTCAGACAGTTGATAATTTGAACATGGCTTGAAAGACTTACATATCAAAGAAGGCTTCTCAACCGAAACAAAAACAGATAGTTGACCTAGCAGTAAAGGATAGTGAAATTGACCCCTTTGCAGAAGTATCACCTTAGGAACCCACAAATGACTTCAACTTTTCGGAGCAAGAAAGTCATTTCAGTGATCAGTTTGGGTCAAAAAAGGTAGTAGGAGGAAAACATATTAATGTAAGATTTTTGTAACAGATGGATTTCCCATACTTCGATACATTGAAACTCTACTGGTGATTCAGTACTATAAGAGATTAGTCCGATTATTTTACAATAACATTAATATAACAAATGATAGTGTAGAAAAACATTTTGAAAACCTTGCCAAGATTTTGGATGTTAGTTTTTCCACATATACATTGGAAAAAAGTAAATACTAGTTAGTCCAAGAAGTTTGTGTGAGGCATTTGGTCTAGAATTTATGCCCAATAGTTAATGTTAATCGTATATGAGTGGGAGGATAGTAGATCATGATAAGGTCATCTTCAAGGACTCGTCTCTGTAATTTATTAAGACTAATGCTAACAGCCTGAATATATATATAAAAAACGGTTGCATTTGATAGTAATTCACATTTGATCCTTAAAGGAAGGAAATTTGCCACGATGAGTCATGAAGACATATGGCTTATGTCTTGCTTGAAGATGGGTAGGAATCCAAGATTACATTTCATAATGCCTTTAAAAATCAGGGCCACTTACAACATTAATAGGATAATCCTTCCATATACATCTTTTGTATATGAGTTCTTACAACATTGTGGAGTATGTTGCACCAATAAAACAAGAACTTCAGTCTCCAAGACTTATGCAATAGGGTAAGCCAGCTTGAGGAAGTTTGGCTTTGACTTTGATGGAGGGAATAGACCAAATGCGGTAAAAGGAAAGCAAATAAAAAGCTGGATTGTCTTAGACCATTAACGACGGACGTATCAAGCCCACCTCATAGAAATGAGGACTATCTGACCACTAGCATGGTCTGGGAAAACATAGAGACCCTGAGGAACAAAATAGACAAAATAGAGGAACACATGGCAACAATGATATCAGATGTGGCTAATATGGGCAGACAGATTGGTTTTCTCATTAACTTGTCAGAGACAGGGTTGTGCCCAACTTATTTACCCTATTTACTTACTCAGAAGCAACTACAAATGAAGACATCATAGTCGTTGCTAAGAAAGGGCACTCATGGGATGATCAGGTATGTAAAGTTCCCTTTTACATATATGGTAGTTTAACAGTAAGGGTCATATAGATTATGATAGACTCTATTATCTTGCATGGACGGAGTAATGATATTCACTTACAATGAATGATAGGGACTGAACAATAAAAATCGACATCAGGAGTAAAAAACCAAGAAAGTCATTGTTCTTAATGTCAACGGCGTGTTGGCTGATATATTACACTCTTTAAAGTGTCCACCAAATTTCAAAGGGAGAAGTATCCACTCCCGCACAGGTAAGGCAAACATTCCACTACCATGTTCACCCATCATTGTCGTCGTCATTAGCAAAACGGTATACAGTCAACTTTTAAATTCATATCCATCTTATTTCAACTATGGTTAACTTACATGATTTCTCAGTTTTGCTGAAACCATTCTGTGAGGATTTCTACTTTGATACCTTTAAAGTTAGGGCTTGGTCATCCAGAAGCACATAACAATCTGCATTAAGTAACCTCGGTACATCGTTTAGACACTAAATTGTATTATCATATGTTGAGACGCAAGAAAAACTTGGACGATGTTCTAATGTATTTGCTTGGTGATATGAAAGATAAATTATTGTTTTGTTGGGTAAACCGCTTAAAACTTCATTCAAATTATGTGAAAATTATGACGATCAATTAATCTTGAATCTAACAGATCGATTTCTCATTTCCTAAGATGTGTATCACTGTATAAAAATGAAATACAACACAGTGGACAACCCTACAAAACTGTTGTTGTTTAAGGATCTATGGAATCTATGGAATACATGCAGCAACCTTAGAGAGAAGGGTTATGATGAGCCCAACACATTGTTATTGGATAACACTCTTTACAAATTATTGTTAAATACTGCAAGTCATATCATGACTTGATGATCATGAGACATTTGACTTGCGTAGATAATGAAGGAATTCACTTTTCAGTTATTTCCCCAATATTAAGACAATTGTACGTAATGACATTTTCCAATGTTATGTAGCCATACATGCAATATTCCTGTGTCCATACAAATTTAGGGATAAGCATGATGCTATATTGGGTAAGTTGTAAATTGATTGCGGATAAATAGTTACTGTATATTCAAGTATTACATGTCATTTACATGAATATATAATGATATACTAATGTACAATAACTTCTACATGCGTAACCATTAGTGGATCGCTCAGAGTGTATCTAGAGCAATTGGCAAAAGTTGAAAATGTTCCAGACTTAGTATGACAGAACCGATTTGGACAAGAACTTATCATTGAAAGACACAAGGATTGGGAGTTTTACTCACGAGTTATTAGGAGTTTAGGATGAACTACACCAGTAGAAATATACAAACATTCAGTTAAGGGTTGTACTGAACTCATAAAGCTAATCACAGATGTAAATTCTTGTCAATTTCTAGTGCTTATACATTTATATTGAAATTATACAACAATAGACATGAACTTCTGATGTCTTGCACATTTTGAATCAGTTATAAAAATGCATTTTCTATTTACGACCTTTGTTTGAGTGGATATAAAGTTTCCATATTCGAAGTTTTCAAGTTGCACAGAAACTTATGCTGTAAGTAGTGTTGAATTCGCTTTGACATCCTTGTACATAGTTCTTAAATTATCAACATTATGCATTACTTTATTCTATAAAAAGTATGATGAGGATAACATGGTACGAAGATGGAGAACAATGCAAATGTAAATGCAAATGCAAAAATACTGAAAACTGAATACACATATGCCCACCTCGGATATAAATAGCCCAATTTGTATAACCTGGCATGCCGAACCTTAACTCTATTTAAGACATCTAGCACAGATTTAAGCTTTTGCATCACTTTAAGCTTTATCTCGATTCTTGCCTCTAACTTAATATTATATTTATCCATATACAGCTGACAGGTCTATTAGAGTTCTTTTATAAAGGATTGCTATTCTGTGTCAATTATTTTTAGTTTATTGTACATCTGTTTGTACTATTTGAACATGTCATAGTTGTAGTCATCAATCTTGAAACTGAAGTGTGCTTTCATATGAGTAATGGCATTCTTAATGGCTGACGTTTCTGCTTTTTTTCTTATATTTTTGAAAGTCACTTTCCACAAAAATATCTGTCAAGTTCTCTGACTCATGGAGTGGCACAATACGAACAACTACACTATATTCATTCTCCATATTGCTCATGACCTGATAAGTTAGAGCACCATATCCACATTCGGCAACAACCTTCTGCAAAAGGTCTTGAAAGTCAATTAAGATGATTTCCATTGGCCTGTAACCAAAGACTACACACTTATAGTAATCCGTAATTACTGTGAAAATAAAAAAAACCACACTAAATTGGATATGGTTTCGGTAAGGACTCCAATGCTGCTACAAATATATATATAAATGTATATAGGGTTGAGGACGTGGACAATTGTGAGGGGTGGTTACTTGTAGTTACTGGCATACATTACACCCCTAACACACGTTATAAGTGGATAATTAATGAGGGAAAGTTATTGACAAAAATTAAAACTTATGCTTAATAACGGCATTTTGTGAACTGATGCGATTGTGTTCACTGCAGAATGAAAAATATAGAGATTATACTGAAAATAAATTGGTTATAGGATTAGTTCAAACACCCTAACCATTACCCCATAACATCCTTCTGGAAAATGCCACATCATCTCAAAACAATACTCATTGTGCCCTTGAGTAGTACATTTTCAAAGTATTCAGTTACATTTTATATGAATGTACATATGATCGAGCCATTCCTATCAGTGGTACTTATAACGAAAGGTACTTTGCATAGTAATTGAAACCTCATATGGTAATCACTGAATTCACATTTCAAAATTCCTGAATGTTCATAACATAACATAATCAATATACAAATTACATTTACTGATACAATTCGATACGTAACTAGATGTACAGCGAAATATTCGTACATTCAGTAGCATAACACTATAATGAATTTAACAAAATGTACATATGACAACCACTATCACGGTAAACCAGCAAAAATGGCTTCTGATAAGACAACCGTCACTTAACTAGCAAAGATGTACAAATCAGTCTCAAGAAGGCTATATAGATAGTATCGATAACAACTAATATATTTATATGCCGCTATAAATGGATTAATATCAAGGACATACATAAGTGCAAGTGGATAATTACGAAATTTGAAAGATGGATTCATATTATATAATATATTTTGTATAACATCCCTATACATCATTCAACTAATTTAATTTGCACATTTGGTGACCATAAACCCTTACAAAACCTGCCCCATTTTCGAAATGTTCATGTTAATCCTATGTTCACTTCATACACCCTACACACTACTCAACATGCTTAGGACTCTATCATTTTCTGTATTCCTCAGGTCCAACATCAATTGTGCCACGAGTTTCAGTCTGTACTTTTTGGCATCAGCTTACACATAAGCCAACCTATTGGTTAACACATAAATAACAGTTAGGACTGAAAGTAAAATCCGAATCTTATGCACTACATACTCACCCCATTCAATGATGGAGTGATTCGACCATTCCAACCTTGTAAATGCTTAGTTAAGAAAACCCCATAGTCATCAGAACTGTAATACAACGGAGAAAGAAGTTAATCCAAACCCACTATGAACACAGAAGCTAAAACAAATGGACCAAAACTAATATTTTGATAAGCAATTAAAGATTCACTTGTCATTTGACTACCACTCCAACTAGATGCATCGCTCTTTGTAATGTTAAACAGCATTAGCGATTGGATGGTTCCACTCACGCAGCAAAGCGAGTAAATACTTCTACTGCCAGACATAACATATATCACATCAGTATTACTGTCAACTTTATCCTAAACTTATCACCTCAAAGGAGGCAACTATAAGTTGTGTTTTCTTAGACATTGCCAATTGTCTAGGGAATCGAAAGTGATCCCTTCTTAGTTGTGACTTTCCAAAATCAACAACTTCTATCTTCGAAGAGGCCGTATTAATGCAATATGCAACCCAATGATTGTTTGCATATAATGGGAAGCATATCTAACCATTATATAAAGCATTAAAAATTACATATGCAAACAACTTAATTACCCTTACATGCATAATTGATACATACCAGTTGAGCTCTGGCTATATCAGTGTTATACGGTTCAACCGTTAAAATTATTGAAATGAGTCACGACATTGTGTTGGTTTATCTTTCCTCTAGGATTGTAGTGCAAAATGGCACCCTACATCAAACTGACTACTAGATATAACATTTGCTAGCTACAACAACAAACATTCAATGAAAGGAGTAGAATTATGATCGCATATTATGATCACAAGGCCAAAATCATACCGCCAAATGGGAAGTCAAAACAACATGACACAACTTTGATTTCTTGCTTGTGTAGACTTTCTCTGCATTAATTACACGTACAAACATTTCCACTACCTGAAATATATGTACATAAACAAACTATTATGTTCATTATGAAATTAGACATGTTCATTTAATGCCATATGGACAAAAGACAAGTTTAACATGCCATATTGCAAACCCAATTGGATTTCGATAACGATAAAATGTCCATCCTTGTTAGATCCTAACCATACATTTGGTAAAGCGATTCCCTATAACAAAGTGTAATGGACAAGTTACAATGCTTTTAAATGTAAGCATAACTAATGTAAAATATGCATGCTGAACTCACACCATGGGTAAATTTTCACCCCATGCATACTCCACCATAGCTTTTTTGAGTTTCGTGAATAAGCCAAGTGGCCAATTGACCAAATATAGTGATCGAAGATTGGCGGTCGCACTAACCACCGTATAGACATGTAGAGAACTCTTAATCATGCTCATATTGGCATCACCATGTATTTCTTCCGCTGCTGTATCCAACAACTCATCCTTTATTACACCCCACTCTGACATTCTGACTTTCGAAGGACAAGGCACCACATTTACTTCAGAACTGCATCCAGTCTCGAATGGTCTAAAGTACAGTGATGGGGATGCTTCCATCTCTTCGATCACCTTTCTCTACCTTGGATGCTCTATTTCATTTGCAGCATCTACCATTGCACCATTTCCGTGTAATGATGACAGCTTCGCCGGTGCCATCATATCTAGGAGATTGTCTATGTGCAAGCTTGCAATCTAGTGGTTTCATTTCATTATCTCATCAATTTTTGACCTGACCCTTTGTAATATAACCTATAATACAACGTTATTTTAACTATGCATTAGTTGATAAATATTGAATTACAAACATATTACAAAAAATAGTATAAAACATAATCAACATACTTGTCGATGTTAATTAGTTACAACACTCAATGCTTACACTTTATAGGCCTCATAAGAAAAAGGAAAATTAGACATACCATCACCTCCGGATCGCATTGAATGGATTCATTTCCCTTGCCACTTTTGTCCCTCATAAGTTCAATGTCGTTTACAACCTACAAACATAATTACACAACATTTAAAGTACAATAATTATAATTACCGTAAATTTTTAATTCGATGTTTTAATGCATAACTGTTTAACTAATAACCAAAAACAAAATAAGGTTTAACGATATCACTAGAGCTACCTGCCTGGAACCATATCCACTATACTCTTCCTCTATCTATGTGTGTCTCTTGACTAAGTCATCATCCCATATGCTTATCGAGGGCATAGCACGAGGTATGCTTCTTTTGGATAGGACAAACCTATCCAAGTAAAACATCTACAAAAAAATTAGCCTTATTATATCTTAAATTTTGCTTACTAGGATAATGCCATACATTGAAATCAGTCAATAAAGCATAATTTCTGATACTTGAAGAAATAGGATGCAGCCAATTAGCCATGTTGTGCACTTTCTTCCTTTGTGCTTGGTAACAACATGAACCAACTACTTCAAGGTTAACCCGCCCCAATTATACAACTTTATTTGCATTGAGTTAAAGATGATCTTCATAAACTTCAAATTAACCTCTACCTTACTGTTCGACGCTAAGATGGATCTTATCACATATAGTACACACAGGCTCTTCCAATCATCTAAATCTATTATGATGTCTAACAAATCCTCAACCCCTAATAAAGAATTTGAAGGCAGCAACCTACTGCACCACTCTTTTATCTCATCATTCTCGTATAGAGATTGTTTAGTAACTTCTACCCTGCTAGAGGGAATGCCAAACACAACTCCTACATTGGCATCCCTAATTGCAATGACATGGTTCGACCATATCAAAGCATTATTTAATGTGTCGAAATGTTCAATCAACCATACACACAATGGGTGACATAAAAAGTTTACCTTAAACTCAAAAAACCATCAAAACCTATTTCCCTAAGTGCATTTTCCTTTCATCATCCCTGATAACAACCTCATTCAACTAAGCTGCAACGAGTGCTTATTTTACAAAGGGGCTGCAATTTGCACAGTCTCATATTAGCTAAAATTGGCAAATATTAATACATTCATTCGTCCAATCTCAAGAAAAATAACTTTAACTTAACATTTGTTTTCTTCTTTGCTCTCCTACAACAGCTTCGATCCATGTCTGCCTCAATTTTATGTCACACCTGCAAATATTATATTGTTATAAATTTAGACCCATGTATATATATTTACAACAACCTTTCAAAATTAGATCACTTTGCCATCGATACATGATTATTGTTAAAATTGCAATCCAATATTACTAACAATTAATGCTACATTGTATACTAAAACTCATAACTTAAAATTTTCTACATTAATCAATCTTGCTTGCCAAGTTCTAATAATTGCACCATTTTTTGCCCTAAATATGCACTACTGCTAATGGAGCATTCATAGGCAAGACTTCCATGGGTAATATATCTCACAACTATACCTTTTTGCATAGACCACAACTAACTCCTACAACTGTACATATATCTTTGGTTTTCAAAAAATTTTCTGACACAATACTGTTTTATATGTCCTGCTAAAAATACATAAAAATTTTCTCAATATATATTTCCATCTTGTTTTCTTCATATGTTCTGTTGAACATATACCTAAATCCTACAATTATAAATTTCTTTTTACAACTACCCTAAACAGATTATGCCAAGGAAGAGAAACAAAATGTTTTCCTAATACTTTAATTTAACATTCAAAAGTACCAATATTGTACCTTAACTTCCCTGCAATTTCACTTTCACCTGAATTATGGAATCCGGAAACACCAATATCGCCACTCCCAAATTTCCCGAGATTGAGCGATACTAACTAGAAAATGTCATCGGAAACCCCATGTATATCAGCTCCAAACATAGTGGGTTCTGTCAATTAGGATCGGAATAGGGTTGCTGACAACAATTTATGAGAAATCAAGTTAGGTACAAATGGGATAATCAGTAATTGTGGATAAGGAGATGTTTCTGCTTTAGTTTTTCTTCTCAACTACTATTGTTGATAGATAGGGAAATTTAGTCAAAAATTTTAAGTTCCATTAAGGGCATAATAATAATTCTATTTCCTTTTAATTATTTTCATAAATTCATTCTTCCTTCTTTTTAATAATTTCCCAGAATTTTACCTTTTTTTTTCTTTATTTTTGTTAGATTTCCCCTTTTTTGAATTCTCCCTATTACAATTTACATGTTGGACTTGGAGTTCTTTACTTTTTTGAGTTAAATTTTCTTTACAAGTAAACCTATAGATTCAATGGTTGCTGATACTTACTGGCTTAAGAGTGAGACCGGTTTATGATATATGATAATACTAATAATAAATATTATTCTAAAATTTTTCAATAATCAAAAAACATTCAAAAATTTTTAGTTACATATTTGCTATTGACCTTAATTTTTAATATTTAAAAATTGGCATTAATGATTTTATTCAATACATGAAAATTTGATAACAACTAGTTTTTAATATCGCATGGGTTGCATGTGATTTTACAAATTCAATATCTTGATTTATTAAATTATGTATTTTTTCATGTAATTAATAAATTACTTGATAAAATTTTAAATAATAACTTAGTTTCAAAAACCTCTGTGATGGATTTATTTTCAAATCTATTGAATATACAATATGCAAAAATTTGCCTAGATCAAAACAAATCTAATAAAAATAAGAGATACAAAGTCATATTAAAAAAAGAAACTTATCAAAAATTAAAAACCTATGTTGAAAGAACTTTTTTAACTTATTGAATATATAATATTTGAAAATCTACCCAAGAATTATATATAAACAAAAAAAGAAGTTATGATAATAAATAAAAAACCAAAATCATTCTAAGAAAAAATCAAAATATTCGAAAACAAAAAATAATGGTTGACAAAGTATTACTCAATAGTTGATGTTTTGTAAAAAACATATATTTTATGGTGAGAAGTCTTAGTTTTAATTGATATTTAACTATATTACTAATTAAGTGAAATTACTTTAAGACAATAAGTACTAACCTAGGATATTTATATATATACATATATATATATATATAAATTAACTGGTGATTAAATTTAAACAAATTGAATTATCATCATCTTATTTTGACCAGATATTTGGATAAAAGTTTTAAAAAATTGAATTTTAATCTTATGAAATATATAATGTAATAGTGAAATATTATCCCAATGGCTATTCTATAATATAATAAACAATAATGAATATTATCATTTAATAAGTGTTTTAATCAAATTAAACTTTTTACTTTATAAATTAGATCAATATTATTAATAATAATAAAAATTATAATGGCAATTTAGAAATAGAGCAAACAACAATGACAATTTTCGTTGGTTCAAAAGATTCTCGGCATTCATGCATTTATATATACTAGTCATTCTGTCATATGCGTTATACATGAGTTTACGTGTTAATTATCTTATATTTACAAGAAAAAATATGTTCAATAATAAAAAAACCGTAGAAACAATTTAAATAAAAATCCTTATATCTATTTATATTAAAATAAAAATACTAATCAAAAAGAAATATCATAAGAACATATATTAAAAATTTATTATAAGAACTTTAAAAGTAGAAAAAAATCACAAATACCTAAGCCATTAGCTATTCTAAAAGAAGCAGAGCTCCCAAATTTTTTACATAGCTTATGAGATGAACTAATTAAAATCAAAAGCTATCATAATATTTATATTGATATGAGATCTAGTTGCCTTTAAACTCTAATTTTATAATTGTTGTTTAATAAAATTTAATTACTTAAGAGTTTTACTCATAATTAATTGTTAAAAGCATTATCTAAAATATTCAAGTAATTGCTTTGTTTTAAAAAGTTATCATGACACTGAAATTTTCAATGATAATTTCTATTAATATTTATAATGTAAAATCATAAATAATAACAATAAAATAAATCTTATTAGTACTTATAACGTAACAAAATATATATTATAAAAAATTTCTTCGTCTATAAAATTTTGTATATTGAACATAAAGTTACATGTTATATACATAATTAAAATTTGCATTAACATTTAAAATTAAATTAATATAACTTTTTTTTTACTCTTGTCAGGTTGTAATAAAATTTATAATTTTGAAGATAAATTGATTCATTGTAAGTTTTAACAAACTCTTTCAATAGAGTTAAAATTCTTATATTCAAATATGATAAATCCTATTATCTAGTAAATTTATTTAATTAAATATTTTAATATAATTAAAATTTTTATTTATAAATGTGATAAATTTTATTTATAATATAAAATATTAAAATGAAAAAAATTAATAATATAATGAATAATAATGATATTTTGGTCAGTTCAAAAAATTTTCTACGTTCATGCTTTTGTATATATTATAAATAATAAAAGTAATAATAAAAAAAATATTATTATAAAATTTCTCAACCATTGAAAAATATTGAAGTTTTTTCAGTAATATTTTTTCAAACACTTTGTTAAGGTAAGGAATAATTTAATTGATTTCATTAAAATGTGGAAGAATATTTTGAAAAATAATATATAATAGAATTAAATTCAAGTAATTATAACAAACTAAAATAAACAAAAATAACATATAGATACTATTAAGAATATTTAGCTCATATTTTTGCTTGTATTAAAAATAATTATGTTTTTGAATAATTAAAAAAATTTTAAAGAATTTAAAATATTACACCATAGTCATTATTTTATTAAGAGTTTGTGAATTCCAATTTTATATTAAAAAAGAAAAGAGTAATTATTAGGCCGTGATCATTCAAATACTTAAAAGTAAAGCAATCCTCCTTAATTTAAGGGGATTGGTTTACCTGGCAAGCCTTTTTTATTTTTTTCTTTTGTGTTTTGATTTTTTTTGTTATATTTAAGTTTTATTATTTTTATATCATAATTATATTTAAATTATTATATATTTATATAAATTTTAATATATTAATAATTTATTTTATATAGATTTTGATACATTCATGTATTTATACTATGTCGCATTTTAATTATTTTTCTCATATTATTTTTATATTGTATAATCATTCATGTTCGAAATTATCAAAAGTAATTGACACTAGTTAAATAACTCCAATTTTTTGTCACATTTCATGTTCATATTTTTGTCACTTTTTCGTGTCATAATCATATTCATACTAACATATATTTATAAATAAATTTTGATACGTTAATATTTTATTCTATGTAAATTTTAAAAAATTCGTTTATTCGTGTTCTATTTATATTTTTTTTTAATATTGTGTGATGTTTTAGTTACTTTTTTGTATTGTGTTCATATCATACAATTATATTACATTTGAAATTGTTAAGTCTAATTAATACCATTCAAATAACTCTAAGTTTTATCTTATGTTTCGTGTAATGATTAATGATTATAGTTATCTAAATTAAATTTAACAATATTAAATATCTATATATTTTCAAATAAGATATTTTATTATCATAGTAATTTGATATAAATTCTAAGCTTATTACTTATTTTAAGGGCTTACTTTAATCAAATTTATATATATATATATATTTATTTATTTAAAGACATAATCAATAATTTAGCACGTGTGAGCTTGCGGATAATTGTTGCCAAGCTGCCCCCTCCCTGTCAACGCTTGCTAGCGTGCACGACTTCCCGGGTCCCCATTCCATCCACTTTTTCCCAGATGGGAAGGTTTTTCAAGGATCCGCCAGCCACTGTTCAATTTTGACTCTTGTACTTGCACCAACACAAAATTTAATACCACATTTTTTTTTTGTCGTTTTGATTTGTTTCTTAATTAACTATCGAAACGGACAAAACATTACATGTTTAGACTTGGCGTTCTCTACTTTTTTTAGTTAAATTTTCTTTACTAATAAATCTAAAGATTAATGGGTTGCTGACAGTTATAATAATAATAATAATAATAATAATAATAAATATTATTCTAAAATTTTTCAACAA
The DNA here is from genome assembly GCA_038382065.1 of Adansonia grandidieri. NCBI lineage: Eukaryota > Viridiplantae > Streptophyta > Magnoliopsida > Malvales > Malvaceae > Adansonia > Adansonia grandidieri. Next base: position 5,821,876 of record JBBYHK010000006.1, on the reverse strand, counting down.
TCGAAAAATATTAAAGAATTTTGCTTTTAGTTACAATTTTCTATTATAATATATGAAAGTTATATAATTGATAGTTATTATTTATCTAGATAAAATTTGATCATTTTATATATTTATAACTTATTTTAAAATTCATTTTCAAGTAGAGATATTTTGTACAATCTATTATGATTTTTTAATTTAAACTTTAAGTTCATCTGACTTATAATTTAATATTAAAAATTTAAAATTAAATTATTATTCATGCACGTGAAAATTTGATAATGATAATAAATATTAATCTACTGTTTTTCAATCATTGAAAGATTTTTTTAATGACTTTTTCAAAAGTTTTCTTAAAGTAAGGAATTATTTATTAAATTTCATTAAAATTCGGATGGATATTTTGAAAAATAATAAATGCATATTGAGAATTAAATTTAATTAATTATAAAAGAATAGAATGAATAAAAATAAGATATAAATACTGTTAATCATATTTAGCTCATATTTTTATTTAATATTAAAAATTATGATTTTAAATAATTAAAAAGAATTTAAATATTTATTAGTCAATTATTATTTTATTGAGAGTTCATGAATTCAAACTTTGTAAAAGAAAATTGTGATCCGAACAATCCTCCTCACCTTAAGGAGAAAAATCTAGTGATAAAACTTTATAAAACTTTATTTTATTTTTTACTAAATTTTTCAAGGTAAAAATCTAGTGATAAGAGTTAAAAGTAATTAAACTCTACTTCAGTTACTAATTAGAATATAGATTCCTTGATGATAGGAGATAACTTTAGTTAGTAATTATAGACAACTAATTTCTTCCGAGCTTCTTTTGCTGGCAATCCTAAATATCCAAGATCAAGAACTGGGTGATAGTCCCAGTGGGGTTGACCTCCTCCAAGAGGACTAAGCCTTTTAAAGACTTATTTAGTCATACCTAAATGGCCACTCGTGCACGTGATAGAAAAATTATCATTTCGAGGGTCATTAAGAACAATTCTTAGACAAAAAAGATGAGTATTAAGGAGAAATATTAGTTTTTAAATACCTTTTTGTAGAATTTAAAATTTATTTTTGGATATGATATCATGATCAAATTTCCCTATTTTTAGAACTTTTTCAAAAATTTTTCGTGAAATTTTAAAAATCGACTATCATATATTTTTATTGAAACTTGTGTAGTATTTATATCAATACTTACCCTGAAAAATCTAAAATGTTCAAGAAAAATCTGTATTAGCATTTTGTACCACGAGGTGTCAAGTCATAAAATTTGGTTATTAATTTTGACTTTTCCATTATAATGCGAGCTTCTTGCTTGCGAATTTTTTTAGTAAAAACTTGCTCCGCATTTCATATTTTCATCTTTATTATTTCTACCGATCAGTGTTTTGAGCAAGGTGTCGATTTATTTTTAGAATTTTTTCGTTTTCAAAATACAAAATTTTTTACTTTATAAAATTTTCCTATAAATTTTCCCAAATTTAGAACTTTTAAAATTCTTCAAATGCTTTCATAAAATTATTGTAAATTCAGTTTTTCAAAACTCTAATTCATTTTATGAATTTTCCATTTTTTTCAAATATAGATTTCCTTCCATAAGAATTTTTCTCGTAAATTTTTTTACGTATTTCGAAATTTCTAACCTCTTTTTCACACAAAAAAAATTCTCCAATTTAGTTAAGAAATTCTTTTTTAGAATTCAATACTTGGAATTCTTCCATGGAGATTTTTTTAAGCATTTTTCATTCATTGTATTTTTAATAGGCCGAAGGAATTTTTATATTAATAAGCCTTAAAGCCTATAAACTCTCCAACAAGCTTAACAAGTCTATTTTAATTTTCCAATAAGCCCATTTGGATTTTCCCAACAAGGCCTATTAACTTTTTTTCTCTCTCTAAAAAATTATTATTTTAATTCTTTTGGGTAAAAAATTTTTATATTTAATTGGACCTCCCACTTGATTAAATTTTTAATTGAATTTATCATGTGAAATTTTATTTTTTGAATACATAATTTTTAATTTGTTATAGTTTAATCCTTCTAATTCATTTTTTCATGGAATTTTCAATTAAGATTTTTTGCAATTATAATTTTATTTATTTATATTTATTTCTTCATTTTTGAAATTTTGTTTATATTTATTTTAATTTTAGAATTTGATAATTTATTTACATGAGAACTAATTTGGTTGGAATTGAATTTTTGCTAATCTAGTTTCATCCTAACTATTCCATTAGGTTAAGTTTATCTTAATCATCATAAAGCCTATGGAGTAGATGATGATTGATGCATGCTAACTAAGACAAAAAGACAAAAAAAATAAATTTATCCTTATCAAGAAAATATAACATGATAAAATCAAAAAAAAATAAAGAAATAAAGAAATAAAAGAAAAAAAGCATGAACTTCGACCAAGGGAGAATTTTATCTTACTTGGCCAAATACTTCCCCTTACAAATAGAGGAAGGATGTTTCATTTAAAGGAGAATGCTTTCATAACAAAAATTGGTTATTTTCTTAAGTAATTTTCAAGCTTTAAAGGTAGTTTTAGTTAGAAATATTTTGATCTTGTTCATCTTTTCAATTTTTCTTTCATATTCTTTTCTTTTTGTGAATTAAATCATGCTTGTGCACATGGTTTCACGAAGCCATTTTCTATAAAAAATTTCACTTATTTAGTTGTTTTTCTTGTATTTTAACAATACTTGATTTTTATCAAGAAAATATATTGTGGTGAATATGATGCTTACTTTATCATGTAAATATGTTCATGGTCATTCTAAAAAAAAGAGGTAGACCTGCACACCCTATTTGAGACTACTAAGGCAGCTGGTGGACTCTTTCATTAGGGAAGGGAAGAAGGGCCCTAAGCACGGCGGATGCTGTACACTTGAGTGGCAAAGGAAAGCGACACCGTACCTATTTTTCCAGACTTGTTTGGACATATGGTTCCCGTTGAAGATCAAGTTAGTGAGCCGTGTGATGGGAAACCTTCCCACATGGTTCAGAGAGCACTGAATTAGAATGAGAGGTTCACCAGCACATCATTGCATGCAAGGGGAGCTCGCTCGATTCGCAAATTAGTCTGGCTCATAATTCACTTCTGACTTCATGTTCTATAGCCCAACCGTAGTGATGTTAATTATTTTCCTTGGTATTTTTTTAATGTGAATTTCTCCTACAGTATGTTTATATGTTCATATTTTATGATTTCATTTCATGTTGATGGTGATTTAAGGTTGCCAGAAATTAGGATATATGTTTATTTGGTTATTCATGAAGCCATGTTGAAAAAAAAAATTTCCTGGTTGTTTTGATGATGATCGAATATGATGGTGGCCTATGATCAAATTTTATCTTATTTTAATGATATTTTGAATTATTTTATAATGTTTGGAAGTTGTGGAGGTCTAAGACTAAGTTTTACCAAATATTTTAAGGCCTTGGATAGGTACTTTTAAGCTTGGCCGAACCTTGCAGGGACACTTGGTAAAGTTTTTGAGCTTTTTGGGGCCATTTTATAATTATGGAAAATATAAGGACCAAATTGTAAAATTTTTTCCAAGGACATTTAAGCTTGGTCGGATGGTTTATGGAATCTTTAAGGGTGTTTTCATGCATTTTTAACATGTTTAAGTGTTTTCCTACATTTTTAGCCTTTTAAGGTTCTTTTAGTAATTTTAAAAAGTTTAGGGATTTATTTGCAAAAATTGAAAAAAAATTTGTTTTAAGGCCAGAAGTGCTTGGCCAAATCATTCTAAGATAATTTGGCAAAATTTCCATGCTGTTTTTAATGATTTGGTATATGTTTATGCCTTATATTTCATTTAGAGATTAAATTGAAAAATTAGAAAAGTTTGGAGTCCATGTAGTAAATCAATGTATTTTTTTCAACATAAATTACCCATTTAGAGTATTTTGGACATGTTAGGAACATTTCTAGCCTTTTTATTCACTTAGGGTCAAAGTGCAATTTTGAGCAATCTAGGGACCTATTACCATTTTTTTCATTTTAGGTCATATTTAATATCTAAGTTACCCACCAAGGGTATGATTGTTATTTCACATAATCATCATCGAATCCCTTAAAGTTATCAGGATACTTTCATGTCGAAGGTATACCTTAGGGATATTTTAGTAATTTACCTTAAAATCGAGTCCTATAGAGTCACCACATACTTTATGTCGAAAGTGCACATTAGGGATATGTTTGTCTTTTCACTGTGATATTGTGTCCTTTAGGGTTATGGGATACTTTCACATCCAAGTTATGCCTTGGGGACATTTTAATAACTGACCATAGAATCGAGTCCTTTAGAGTCATTAAGATACTTTTATACCAAAGGTGTTCTTGAGGGGAAATTTTGGTCTCTTTGACCAAGTTCAAGTCCTTCAAGTCTAGTTTTGTACTTGCCAACGAAAACGAGTCTTAGGACAAGCTTTTATTATTTTTGACAAAATCAAAATTTAAAAAAAAATCAAGGTAATGTCTCCAAATTAAAATGGTGCATGGAATGTCTCCCAGTCTATGAAAGGTATTTCGTGGATTATTTTAATAATGAGATATCCTTTTTTAAAATAAGTAAAATTGAGATTTTTTGAATTTTAAAAAAATAAAACCTTTCATATTGTTTTGATCCTTCGATGGAGCCCAGAATATATTTTGATTTTTAAAATATGAAAAGCTTGATTTTCTCAAGCAGAAATAATAGATTTAACTTAGGAAAATTTTGAAATATGGGAATTTTAATCAAAACCTAGAATTTGAAACCAAATAAAAATCACAATTTTAAGTTAATACATAGTTAAGAGGTGTCAATTTTCATGTTTCATGAGAGGTATAAATCTTTACTCATGATTGTAACTGATTCTTAAACCTTTTCATGCGATCCTTGATATGAATGTAGACTTTGGAGTTTATTTTCAAAGTTTTCATAACCTTCATCATACAAACTCTAATGGATGACCAATTTCACCTAGCCAAAATAGATTGATCGTGACTCCAAGACAAATGGTCGTTTTCTAATTACCATTTAGGGTTAAATCAAGTAAGCAATTCATCTTGACAACTTGGTCCCAAAAAATGAAATAATAATAATGATATATATATATATATATAGGAATAAAGGATTTAGAAGTCTTTAAGTCTGGTGGGTTGAGATTCATGTCTCGGCCATGTTGCAACAACTTAGTGACTTCATTGAGGATAGGTTTGAGAATCAGGCCTGAAATTAATCATGTGTTAACTAAATTTTGATTAATTTGGTTTCAGTTGGTATTTAGCTATAATTCTTGATATTTTCAACATAATTTTTTTTCTTTTTTGAATTGTATGAAAATTCTGGCATATATTGTGCACATTGTCACTAACCCCTTTTATTGATTTTATATCTTTTATTGGGAATTTAGGATAAGGGTTTTATTATTTTTAAAAAGAGTCGAGTCATAAATGGTTTGTATGTTCCTTGCACACACTAAACACATGCATATGCATTAGATTCTTATCCAAACATATGGAAGGGGCATAGGTTACTTAATATTTTAGGAAGGGGTGAAGTAGCTCTACTTTTTGAGGTTTTAGCCTTTGTCTGGGACAGTGAAAAACCTAACAGGTGTAAATTTCTACACTTGCCTGAGGTGTTAGCCTCGTTACAAGCATGAAAAATACTCTCACTTGAATTAAACCTTTTCCAAAAACCCAGATAGGTAAGGATTAGGGTGCCTTATTAGTTCTTTCTGGACTTAAGGAATGATTTGGGAACCTATCTAGATGTCCAACATGAACTTCATGTAATGAATCCCGAGGGCCTCACCTAGTTAGAGCCATACCTAATTTTTAAAGGTTACCAAATTAGGCACACACGAGGGAACACTTCTTATCCTTTCCCTTTCATTTTATGTTATGAGCAAGTAAATTAAACAATGATGAACCAGTATCATCGCTTATGGTAAGATCTTTGCTTCACCTCAAAAGGTTTCATCATTTTTAATCTAGATGTGAAACGATGATGAACAAACATTGTCATTCATAATATGATTATTTCTTTCGCCTTGCAAGGCATCTTGAAGTATTGGCTACATGGTCTAGACGTGTAGGAAAAGTGATGATGTATGAACATCATCACTAGCAATAAAGCCATTCTGTTGCACCAATGGGCATTATAATGCCTAAGTGGATTGGCCCGAGGTAACCTTTTTTCCTATGTTAATTCTTTTTTTTCTTTTTTCTTCTCTTTGTATATTATTGTACCATAATAAATACACCAGGCAATGATGAATGAATGCCATGTTGCCCATAATAAAATTGATCATCTTTCCTAAGGCACCACAATTCCATAATTTTTTTAGGGTAGATTTTCCAAATAATAGGCCCTTTGTATATTTATTTGTATTAACTTTTTTTTACATTATATTTATTTCATCCTTGCACTCATTCAGGTATGTGCATTCATACATGCATTAGTGACATGAATTTCATAAGGGTATGAAGGTAAAATGAAAGTTTTCTCAAATTTAAAAGTTCTCTAAAAGAATTTTTTTCTTTCGAACTTTAAAATATGGAGACTATGAAATGTCATTGACCATGGGAGATGAATATTTAGCATGCCCAGAAAGGATAAAGGTAGGCTATCAGGAAACATAAGAAAGATTGATGAAACAACAAGAGAAGATACAACAAATTGATAGAAATAATGACCACTAAAGGGAAAACGTCCGAAAATGTAAATTCAAGAAATCAAGGGAATCATTCTAATACTACTACTAGCTCATCCGGCGGAGAGAGCCAACCATCTCAAGGTACTCAACTTATGGGAGTCAACCCCATTGTCCATATCCTAGAGCTCACTAAGGGGTAACAAGTACAAAACCAAATCCTACTTTGGATGATCCAATGGTTATGGACCTTGATGGGCTCTTAGAGTAAGAAAATCTCAGGCTAAAGACTCAAAAAAGAGTCAAACTCAAGAATGATAAAGGAAAATACTAGCTTCTTGAAAAGAGGCTTAAAGTAATAGAAGTAGTTGAGGACTTCAGTAGTATAGATATAGATGAGTTAAGCTAGGTACAGGATCTAATCCTCCCTCCTATGTTTAAGATGCCAGCCTTTGAAAAGTTCAATGGCACCATGTCTCTTCAGGCCCATATCAAAATGTTTATTAGAAAAATGATGAGGTGTGCACATAATGACAAGCTTTTCATTCATTGTTTTCACGAAAACTTGTTAGGATCAGCGGTGAAATGGTATAATGACTTGAATCAAAGTTAGGCACAGTGTTGGATAAACTTGGCTAATGCTTGTCTTCAGCACTACAAGTGTTTGTTAGATTAGGCACTAGACCGGCTATCTTTCTAAAATATGGTGAAGAAATCAACAAAAACATTCACGTAATATGCCTCAAAGATTGAGGGATGTAACAACCCAATACAACCACTTTGTTGGAAAAAACAGATAGCATCCCTATTTTGTTGAACACACTACCAAATCCATTTTTTGACAAACTCATAGGAAGTTCAATAAAGAATGTTGTTGATATAGTGATCTCCCATGAAATGATTGAAAATGCTATCAAAAATGGAAAGATACGAGCTAATGATGTACTTATGTTAGAGAAAAAAATAACAACTAAAAAGGAAGAAATTTAAGTTGTTTTCTAGATGAACCAACCACTTATGGATCCTAGTCAATATCGGTGTCACTTTACAAGCTGTGTGATCCTCTCATGAATGTTTGATCCCAAGATCCTTACCAGCCAATGCTTATAGTTATATCGACTTTCACATCAGTGCATAAGCTATGTGCTTAAGGGAATAGTCAGAGTGGATGCAAGAAGCAAAATTAGAATCAGGTTAAGTATATTCTCATGTCTTATAGTGGGCTTTTACTTGAGCTCATCAAGAATTACCTTTTGACACCTACCCAAATTGAGCTTCTAAAACCCTTGTATCTGGATTTGTACGACGTCAACCATTATTGTGATTGTCATTCCGGTAATTCAAGTTACTCTATAGAGGATTGCCCTACTTTTAAATACAAAGTCTGGAACCTCATCAAGGCTAGGAAGTTAAGCTTTGAAAAAAGGGAAAGCAAAGTGTCTTTACAGGGCAAACTAGCGAGAGATAAGCAATGAGAATAGATAGGTTTATAAGAAAGAGATGCATGCTATAATGATTGGTGTAACCCTTAATTTTTTAAAAGAAGAACAGCCCTTTGTCTCTGAACTGACATCATTCTTTAAAGCATGTATGTTAAATGTTTTGATAAATAAGAATGTTTCCCAAAAAGAAAGTATTTTAAAAAACATGATATGAAAAATCTTAAGAATACTAATTATCAATGTTGGAAATGAGCGTGCCCCTTCCATTCATTTCCTAGTGAATAAAACCATGATCATTTGAAAGACCTAATACTTTAGGAAAGTAACTTTAAAGTTCTCAAACTGTGATTCCCTAGTTAAAGAGTGATAGAGTGAAACTTCTAAAAATTTATGAGTTTCTTTGAAAATCAAACATATGAAAGTTCTTTTAGGGAGCCTAATTATGGCAATTGGATATATGCCAAGTTTACGCCCAAAATCCTATTTCTTTTTCGAAAACCAAAACATGAATTTTGTGGTCATCTCTAGACAGTCATTCATTAGTTGTATTTTAGGGCATGATGACAAAAAAAATTACCTCTATGTCCCTAACAAAACCTTTTTGAGCCTTCTTCTTTTCAATCATTTTAAATATAGCCCAATACCCATAATTCATTATTGTAGATTTTAAAAAGTTAAGTGTAGAATTTTCCTTGTAAACATGAATCCCTGTATTACCTAATTTCCCTTCAGTGATAAACCAAAAGTTGGAACATGTATGCAAAGATAGAGACAAAAGGAGTGTGCCAAGTTTAAGCCCAAAATCTTATTTTTTTCAGTAACCAAAACACGAATTTCATGACCATCTCTAACAAGTAGCTCATTACTTGTATTTCAAGGCATGATGATTGAAAAAATTACCCCTATGTTCTTAACAAAACATTTTTTAGCTCTTGCTTTTCTCCAATCATTTTAAACATAGCCCAATATCCATTATTCATTATTATAGATTTTAAAGAGCAAGCATAGAATCTTCCTTGTAAACATAAATCCCTGTATTACTTAATTTCTCTTTGGTGCTAAACTAAAAAATGGAACATGCTCACAAAGATGAAAAGAAAAAGGGAATTCATGCGTGAATTTTCATAAAAAAAATGAAAGAGAAGAAGAAAAGGAAGAAAAAGATGATGATGATGAAAAAAAACATTTAGGTGCGTTATCATGTGATTAAGATACTCAAGATATTTCCAAAAAATCTTATTCTTAAGGAATGATCTTTCAAGTTAAATAGTTATGCTTAAAGTGATAAATCGCCATCTTTCTTTCATCCTTTCATAGATATAGAAAGTTTTTTCATTTGCTACCCCTTTTAGGCCTAAAAAATTATTTTTTTTGTAACCCTGATCGAGGATCAGCCTCCAGATTAAAGGGCTTAAAGAAAACTAGAGAAAATGTAAGAGGTAGATCTTCCATTCAAATTTTAAAAAAAAAAAGTTTGACATTTGGAGCAAATGTAAAGCAAGTTGAGTGTCCTAAAATCTATAATTCCCTTTAAAAAAGGAAAGAAAAAAAGAAAGAAAAAGATAGAAAAAACATGAAATAGAAAGAGAAAATGCAAAAAAAAAAAAGGAAAATGAAAATGAAAAAGGAAGAAAAAATGAGGAAACAAGGGAAAAATAGAAAAGATGAACTCTTCATGAAATGAAATGATCCTTAATCCTATCACTCTTAAACACTTTATTCTTACCTATTTATCTTTTCTTTCTGAACCTCAAACCTTAGCCTACATTACATATCTTGAAAAGTCTATTTTGATCAAACATGATTATTGGAATTAATGGATTGATTTATATGGAAAATTTTCTTTTGGAAAGGTTATGTGCTCTTGCTAAAAGCACGATGATGAATTAAATAAAAAAAGAAAAAAATGAAAAATGGGAAGATTGAAGCTCTAGAGTGAAAATCCAAAAGTAGGCAATCTAGAATGAAACAAAAAGAACCGCTAATATCATTTATGGGAATCACTAAAATTTTGTACGAAGAAAAACCATTGAAAAAGTTTAGGGACATCCAAAAATCCTTAAAAACCTTAGGTTGTCAACTCTCAATTAAAGAAATTGACTCTAAAAATTAAATCCATCCCTTTGCCAACTAGACTTCATTTCTAAATCCTTCACGATCAGTCTTGGTACTTATCGAAGTGCTAATAGTCAGAAGACTTAAAGGAACATTGAATTTGTTTGGTTTTCAAAGAAATTCATACTTCATATGACCTAGTCCATTCATGCTGAGGAAAATGAGCATGTATTATATCTGTTATCAAATTGTTAGGCCAATCTAAGTTTTTTTAAGCTTTAAACCCATTTTGAGAAAAACATGTTATCATTCAAGAAATTTTCTAATGAAAGATCATTAGTCTTCAAAAGATTTAACCATCACATGCTTTAGCCTATAGGTTTTAAATAAGATACATTTTCAATAAGATAATCATTTGGAAAAACTTGAAAAGGTGTCATGAAAAGAGATAAGGGTTTATTTTTTATTAAAGGGCATAGAATCAAGATAATACCTGACCCATGAGAAGAAAAGAAGGTGAAATAAAATTTTAAATTTTAAAATCATTGGGGCAAGATGATTGTAAAAGATTAAAAAAGGAATGACCTTTCTCAGAGTATGAGAAGCTCCAATGATTTCCATTTGAAACTAAAAGATAGCCAAATAAAGTTTTGATCTTTTTATTGCTAAAACCATATCTTTATTTGCTATTATTGGTATTACATCATTTTACATTTGCATCTCCATCATTAAATACATTTACATTTGCATCATTTTACGTGTATCCACACCATAGATGACATTGGCTTTTGCATTGTTCACATGCATTTATTTCATTATTGATTCTTGTATTAGCATAGTATACATTTGCACCATTCTCGATAATGGCATTCTTTGAATAATGTCATCATTTTTACGATCATTGCATTATCCTACTTGCTTAAGCAATTATGATTGCATCAACCATTGATCAATCACATGAATTTCCAAAGTCTTTGGTGGTGAAATCTAAAGCATTCGAAAGATTTTAAGTTTTTGATGGTGAAATCTGAAGCATTTAAAAGACGTTGTTTAAAAACAAGTCTTTAATGGTGAAATTTGAAACATTTGAGAGATTTCAATTCTTCAATGGTGAAATCTGAAGCATTTAAAAAAGTTTGTTTAAAAATAAGTCTTCGATGGTGAAATCTGAAGCATTTAAGAGATTTCAAGTTATCGGTAGTGAAATCCGGAGCATTGAAAGAGTTTGTTTAAAAAACAAGCCTTTTGTCATTATGTACCCTTTTCGCAATCCGAAGGAAGCAGGCACGTCTTAAAAAATGGGTAGCTATGTTGGTTGGAGCCTTTGGGTTATCCCTTGATCGAGATCTAAATTGGCTTAGTAATATAAAGGGAAAAAAGATCATCAGGTAAATCACTCGTACAACTAGTCTTGGAAGTGGCTATAAATTTGGTAGTTACCATTAATCATTTCAAGCTAGCTATGATCGAATGCCTATAGAAAATAATATTTCGAGTTATGAAACTTAAAACATCGATTTTGAGGTTTGCAAAGTCCATAGATTCATTGATTAGGCTCAAGAATTGTTTACACAAGGGAAAGGATTAGCACCCATACAATGCCTCAAATTGGTACCTACAAACCATGTTTTGCTTTAGATTCAGTTTAATCGGTTTCACTTTATCATTATTCTGACATAATCCCATTTTAATAAATGAATTTCTATGAAAATTTAGATTCGAGTTTTGAAAGAAAATTTAAATCTCCTATGCACCTCGAAGGTGTGGGGAACATATAAATTTTTTATAAAAATAATTTTTGGATTAAATTTTAAAATTTTGAATGTTCTGTGTCAGGCACTGAAGACATGCCAACGTGGAATATTACCTTGCAATTTTTGAAAGCAATTTAAAAATATAAATGCAAAATAAATACCATAAAAAAAGAGTGTGTCAGTGAGATAGAAAAGAATATAATAATATTGCATGAGAGATAAACACACCAAAAAAGCATAAAAAGGAATGACAACTGAAATATGTCTTGTAATTATCTTTGATTATTGAGGAATAATCAAAATGATAATTTTAAGATGCATTTGAATTTGGTGATAACTTCGGAGATAGAAATAGAGGTTTTTGATTAGTATACTTGGGGATTTTTAGGAGAGAAAATTTTGATTGGGAGTGAAATTGAAAAAGCAAGGTTGAAGCATCCCCTCGAAAAGTAGAGTTGAAGTATTCCCAAAGGTGAAAATTTTAGATATGTTTAAAAAGGCTATGGTTAGAAGTCCTAAGAAGGTCTGGTAGAGAGAAAATTCAAGTTTTAAATGAAAAGCAGGGTTGGAGTATTCCCTCGGGAATGTGGGTTTGGAGTATCCCAAGTGATGAAAATTTTGATATTTATGGAGAAAAATAATATTTTATGTCAAAGAGATATTTTGAAAATAGAAACCAAGAATTTGAATGAAATTACCTTTTTGTTTTAGCCTTGATCCAAGCCTAAAAGGCTTTTATTATAGTTAATGACTCCATGAGGAGTCAATCCGATGCACTTCGAGACATTTGAACTTCTCGATAAAGGTGGTTCAAGAAATTGGGTTAATTTTAATTCTAAAAACAACATACAGCATCACGTTGTCTCCCTTTCTAAATTTATTTCGGGTTCATCCTAAGGTTTCTAGGGATTAATGAGATATTGTTGGAAAGGTGAATCAATGAATATTAGCATAAAAATATTTGAAAAAATCCTAGAAAATCATTTTCTATGTAGAATTAATCTTTGAAGTTAGGTTGGTTTTAGCACCAACAGCATATGTAGAAGAAAAGGGTGTAGCAAAATTTGAAAAATCACCGCAGACTCATTCAAGATTGTTAAATCATGAATAACACCTTTCTAGAAAAGGAATTTCAAAAAATTTTTGGTAAAAATATTTTTAAAATTTAGAAAAATTAGGTGATAGGTGAAAACTATCCAAAAAAATACAAATTATTGATTTTAAGGGTTTCGGACAGCAAAGGTTTCAACAATCATAACTCTTTCATCTGGAATGGTCCAGGTGCAAATAAGACATTGTTAGAAAGTTAATTCGATGATCTTTCAAGGAAAAATATCATAAAATTCCAAAAAATGTTCTTGGATTCAAAAATAATTTTTTGAAGTGTTGAGCATAGTACTACCAGAGTAACAATAAGGGAGTTTTTTGGTATTTTTTGGTTTCTTAGGACTAAACTCGAGCTAAGGACATCGAATGTCCATGGCAGAAGGGAATGGGTGACATGGGCTTCACAAGCTCATTTACACAATCTCGAAGTAGTTTAGAATGATTAAACAGCTCATTAACCATGTCACCAATAAGGGCATTAAGCTCTAGGTCAAAGGCCTAAACTTTTTAAAACAAATAAAAGGCTATTTTTTTATAAACTAAAACTTTTAACTTCATTTGACCATGAATCCAATCATAGAAAACATGATTTATCGCCAAGATTTGAAGACCAATTTTATGAAAACATTAAATCCATGCTATTCTCTATTTATTAGAGGTAAAATAAATTTAACTTTGGGTTTTTTAAAAAATTAGATTTTTGCAGTCAACAAGCAAATATTTTGATGAACATGTTAAGAACAAAATATTATATGCATGAAGATGAACATATATGACACATTTAAATAAAAATATGACATGTTAACAAGGAAAGGATAGCAAAAATGCAAGGAAGTGAATAGTAAAGATACATAAACATATTAACTTCATAAACAAGATCAAGAATCATGCTATGAAAAATGATATGAACATGTTTAAACAAGGAAAAACATGCTAGAATTTTCAAGATGACATTTTGTTCCACAAAACCTACCAAAATGCAAGAACATAAATGAATATGCTCAAGACATGCTAGGGTGAATAAAACATGTGAAGCTGAAACATGACAAGAAATGCATGAACAGAGGCTATTGTAATAGTGAAAATAAAACATGGCATGTTTGGCCATTAAAGCATTAAAGGATCATCCAAAGCCTAAGACTACCATAATCAAGTTGACAATAATGCATGAGAATCCTAAAATGGTCATGGTAATATGAAAAGGGTCACTAGGATGATGCAAATGCTAAAAACAAGAAAATAAATAGAACAAGGGAAGAAAATATATCAAAAGCTTTAAGCTTTAGCCTTTTTTTTAGCAGCAACTTTGGACTCATTTTTTTCTCTTGTTTAATGATGATTAGCAAGAAAATAATGAAAAAAAAAAGGTTTTTAGTTAATGTGTTGATGAAAGGGAGTTTTAAAAGGAGGGATGAATGGAATGGAGAGTTTTGGAAGGGTTTTAGTGGTGTTTTAAAGGAGCCATGTGAATAGGGGGAGGGTTTTTGGTTTTTTGGTAGTTGAGAAATGTTGAGAGAATGTATGAAAAGGTGTTTTTTGCCGAGAATGTGTCTATATGTAGTGTATGTAGAGTGCCTTTTAGCTAAGCCAAAGTTGGCATATACAGCCATGTGAATATGAAGACAAGAAATGCAAAAAGCGAGGGTATTATGGGGTTTTGGTGCATGTACCTCTTGTATGAACAAGGTACCATGCTCAACTGCCATGCAAACTTATTGGCTTGCTCAACAAAAACAGTGGATCAAGGCCTCTTTATGCAGCTAAGCATTGAGAAAAATCAATCCTGCCCTTTAGAAACTTGCATAATGTCATAAAAATGTCCCTTGTCATGGCTATTTGGGCCTGAAAATTTTGTTAAAATCCAATCACAAGTCTAAAGCTAAGGCTTAGTATGAATTTTGATGCTTTTTTATGTAAAAAACATGTTTAAGTCAGATTAGATCAATGGTGCAAAGGCTAAAAAATGGCTCTAACTGAGCAAAAATGCCTTAGTGTATTAAAACAAAATTTTTTTCAATACACAAGGTAAATTTTGCCTTGCAATATTGATACAATAAAGTTTGTATTGATACCAAGAATAAAAATTGTTTCCAGTCTTGAGACTTGAAGACCTGTGTCGATACCACAAAGGTCTGTATTGATACTCTTGCTTGTGCATTAATACATTTGGCCAAAAATCACGATTTTAGCTACTCTTGCTTGTGTATCAATATAAAGGCTTGTATCGATACAAAAACACTTTGTATCGATACCACTCTTTTGGCTCAATACCAAACCCTCTCGTATCGATACTACTTGCAAAAATGTGAATATTTAGTGATGTGAAAGCTTCATATCAATATCTATGCACCAATGTGACTTGCATGTACCTTAGGCTCTCCAAATACCTTACCTTAGGGGGAAATAATGGGAAACTAACTTGTGTTCATCCGAATGACTCCAAGGATGCTTAGGATAATGACCTCCGATGCCTTGGATAATAGTATAGACAAAATACAGTGGCCATACCTTCGATGGTGAAATCCAAAGTATTCAAAAGATTTCAAGCTTTCGACGGTGAAATACAAAGCATTTAAAATAGTTTTTTAAAAAACAAGCCTTTATTGATGAAATTTGAAACATTTAAAAGAGTTTGTTTAAAAATAAGGTTTTGATGGTGAAATTCGAAGCATTCAAAAGAGTATATCTTTGGTGGTAAAATTTAAAGCATTTAAAAAGAATTTGAATAATTTTCAAAGTCTTTGGTGGTGAATCCAAAGTTGCTAGTGGTGATAACTAGAATAAAATATCAAAGTTTTTGGTGGCATATCCAAATCTATTAATGAAGGTTATTGAATTTATGTTCTTCTCACAAATAAAAAACTATACATGATACTGAGGAAAGCAATAACCATTCAGGTAAGCTAATTTACTCAAAATTAAAGTTTAAGCCTGCATTTTTTCAAACAGATTGAAAGTCAGATATTGTCTCTGGCCTCTTTACCTATCATGGTCTTCACCTGGTTAATCTTTCGACTTAGATTTTGCCTTGCTTAACTCTTTCGACTTAGGTTTTGCCCTAGTCATTTCCTTCAATTTAGGTTTAACCTTAGTCATTCTTTTGACTATATGGTTTTGCCTTAATCATTTCTTTGACCATCATTGTTTCACCCTAGTTAACTCTTTAGACATAGGTTTTGCCCTGGTCATTTGTTGACTATTATGGTTTTGCCCCTGATCAGTCTTTTTGACTTAGTTTTTGCCTTAGTCACATTTTTTACTATCATGGTTTTGCCTTAGTCACCTTTATTGACTATCATGGTTTTGCCCTAGTTAACTCTTTCGACTTAGGTTCTACCTTAGTAATTTTCTTTGACTTAGGTTTTGCCCTAGCCAACTCTTTCGACTTAGGTTCTACCTTATTAATTTCCTTCGACTTAAGTTTTGCCCTAGTCATTCCTATTACCATTATGGTTTCACCCTAGTCATTTCTTTAACTATTATGGTTTCGCCCTGGTCAAATCTTTCAACCTAAGTTTTGCCCTGGTCACTTCCTTTGACTATCATTATTTCACCCTATCAATTTTTTGACTTAGATTTCACCCTAGTTAAACTCCTTCGACTTTAGGTTTTCACCTTTAGCCATTTTTTTCTGATTTTGAATCTTCCACCATTTCAATGCACACTCATTTTTCAAAACTTTGTGGCCCAAATGAAAAAATGTTTATGGTCTTTGCCTTATTTTTTATTCTCAGCAATGGCCAAAGAGGGGCAGCTGCAGACACCTAATTTCGTCTAGACCTCTTTCCCCAGCAGTCCTAAACATTTAATATCGAGAACTAGGTGATCATCCCAGTGGGGTTCAACCTCCTGTAAGAGGACTAAGCCTTTTTAACACCCATTCAGCCATACCTAAATGGTCACTCATGCACATGATGAAACAATTACCATTTCGAGGGTCATAGAGAAAAATTTTCAAATAAAAAATAAAAGTATTAAGGAGAAAAATTAGTTTTTAAATACTTTTTTTCCTTGAATTTTAAAATTTATTTTTCGAATATGATATCATGATAAAATTTTCCTATTTTTAGAACATTTTTGGAATTTTTTGTGACATTTTAAAAGTCAACTGTCATATAATTTTTACCGATACTTATGTAGTATTTATGCTAATACTTAGCCCAAAAAAAGCCTAAAATGTTAAAATAATCCGTATTGGCATTTTATACCATGAGCTGTCAAGTTGTCAAATTTGGTTATTAATTTTGACTTTTCCATTATATCGCAAGATTTTTGCTGGCGAATTTTTTTAGTAAAACTTGCTCCTCATTTCAAATTTTTATCTTTATTATTTTCTACCGATTAATGTTTTGAGCAAGGTGTTGAATTGAACTCATTTTTCTAAGCTTGGATTTATTTTTGTAATTTCATCGTTTCCAAAATATAAAATTTTTTACTTTGTAAAATTTTTCTATAGAATTTTTTGAAGTTTAGAATTTTTAAAATTCTTCAAACACTTGCATAAAATTATCATAAATTTAGTTTTTCTAAAACTCTAATTCATTTTACGAATTTTTCATTTTTTTCAAATATAAATTTCTTTCTATAAGGGTTTTTCATGTAAATTTTTTTACAAGTTTGGAAATATCTAACCCCTCTTTTTTCACACACAAAAATTCTCCAATTTAGTTACAAATTTTAGAATTCAAGACTTGGAATTCTTCCATGGAGATTTTATATTTTTTAAGCATTTTTTATTCATTTTATTTTTAATGGGTGAAAGGAATTTTTGATACTAATGGGCTTTAAAACCCATAAACTCTCCAAGAAGCCCAACAAGCCTATTGTAATTTTTGAACAAGTCCATCTGGATTTTCCAATAAGGCCCATTAACCATTTTCTTCACTAAAAAATTATTTATTTTAATTCTTTCAAGTAAAAAAATTTTTGTATGGATATTTAACCGTACCTCCCACTTGATTAAATTCTTAGTTGAGTTTATCAAGTGAAATTTTATTTCTTGAATATATAACTTTTAATTTATTATAATTTAATCCTTCCATTTCATTTTTTTATGGAATTTTCAATTAAGATTTTTTAGCAATTATAATTTTATTCATTTCTTCATTTTTGAAATTTTATTGATATTTATTTTGATTTTAGAATTTGATATTTATTTACGGGAGATCTAATTTGGTTGGAATTGAATTTTTCCTAACTAATCTTGTTTCATCCTAACTATTCCATTTCGTTAAGTTTATCTTAATCATCATAAAGCCTATGGATTAAATGATGACTAATGCATGGTGACAAAGAGAAAAAAATTAATTGATCCTTATCTAAAAACGTATATCATGATAAAATTAAAACTAAATAACAAAAGGAAAAAGAAGCATAAAATTTAGCAAATTTGGCCAACGGAGAATTTTATCTTCCTTGGCCAAATCCTCCTCTTATAAATAGGGGAGGATGTTTCATTTAAACGAGAATGCTTTGGTAGCAAAATTTGGCTATTTTTTTAAGCAAATTTTCAAGCTTTAAAGGTAGTTTTAACTAGAAATATTTTGATCCTATTTATCTTTTCAATTTTTCCTTTCTATTCTTTCCTTTTTGTGAGCTTAAATCATGCTTGTGCTCATGGTTTCATGGAGCCATGTTTAAAGGCCAAGTATGGAAGCTATGAACAATTTCACTTATTTAGTTGTTTTCATTGTACTTTTAACAACAGCTTGATTTTCATCAAGAAAATATATTTTGGTGAATATAATGCTTACTTTATCATGTAAATATGTTTATGATTATTCCTCGATATTTTCATGTGAATTTCTCATAAAGTATGTTTATACGCCCATATTTTATGATTTCAAGCATGTTAATGATGATTTGATCTTGGTAGAAATTAGGATATATATATATATATATATTTCATTATTCATGAAGCCATGTTGAAAAGAAAATTTTCTTTGGTTGTTTTGGTGATGACTGAATATGATGGTAGCCTGTATCAAATTTTATTTCTTGTTTTAATGATATTTTCGATTATTTTGTAATGTTTGAAAGTTGTGGGGTCTAAGAATAATTTTTCTCAAAATATTTTAGGGCCTTCAGTAGGTATTTCCAAGCTTGGCTGAACCTTGTACAAATCATTTGGTAAAGTTTTGATCTTTTTAGGCCCATTTTATAATTATAGAAAATATAAGGACCAAATTTAAAAAATGTTTTCAAGGCCATCTGAGCTTGGTCGGATGCTTTATGGAACATTTAGGGGTGTTTTCATGGATTTTTAACATGTTTAAGTGTTTTTCTACTTTTTTAGCCTTTTAGAGGTATTTTTATAATTTTAAAAAGTTTAAGGGTTTATTTATAAGAACAAAAGAAAATTGTTCTAAGGCCAAAAGTGCTTTACCGAATGGTTCTAGGATTATTTGGCAAATTTTTATGGTGTTTTTAATGTGTTTGATATATGTTTATGCATTTTATTTCATTTAGAGACTAAATAAAAAAATTAGAAAAATTTGGAATCCATTTAGTAAATCCTTGTATTTTAGGGTTAAATGAATCATTTCAATATCAAATTACCAATTTAATGTATTTTGTATATGTTAGGAACATTTCTAGCAGTTTAGTCACTTTGGGGTCAAAGTGTAATTTTGAGAAATTTAAGAACTTTTAGCAATTTTTGTATTTTAGGTCATATTTGATATCTAAGTTACCCACCAAAGGTATGGTTGTTATTTTACATCGTCATCGATTCAGGGATACTTTCATGACAAAAGTTTACTTTAGAGATATTTTAGTAATTTATCTTAAAATTAAGCCCTATAGGGTCACCTAGATACTTTCATGTTGAAGGTGCACATTAGGGATAGGTTTATCTTTCATGATGATATTGAATCATTTAGGTTACTGGATACTTTCATATCGAAGATATGTTTTGGGGACATTTTAATTATTCACAATATAACCAAGTCCTCTAAAGTCATCAAGATACTTTTATGTCAAATGTGCATCTGAGGGAACATTTTGGTCTCTTCGACCAAGTCTGAGTCCTTAAAGTTTAGTTTCGTACTTTCCGTCACAAGATAAACTTTTATTATTTTTAAGAAAGTCAAGGCAATATCTCTGTATTAAAATGGTACATGAAATGTCTCTCAACATATGGAAGAGGTTTCTTGGATTACTTTAACAACGAGATATCTTTTTTTAAAAAGAGTAAAATCAAGGTTTTTTGAATTTCGTAAAAATAAAACTTTTTGTATTCTTTTGATCTTTTGACGGGATGCAAAAGATATTTTGATTTTTAAAATATTCAAAGCTTGATTTTCTCAAACAGAATAATAAATTTAACTTAGGAAAATTTTGAAATATGGGAATTTTAATTAAATACTGGATTTTGAAATCGAATAAAAATTGTGATTTTAAGTTAACATATAGTTAAGAGGTATTAATTTTTTAGCATCATGAGAGGGATCGATCTTTACTCGTTATTGTAACTGACTTTCAAACCCTTTCACGTAATCTCTGGTATGAACATAGACCTTGAATTTTGCTTTCAAGGGTTTTGCAACCCTCATGATACAAACTCTGGTAGGTGACCAATTTTACCTAGCCAAAATAGATTGGTGGTGACTCCAAGTCAAATGGTCGTTTTGTAACGACCATTTAAGGTTAAGTCGAATGAGCGATTCATCTACACGAGTCAATCCCCAAAAACAAAAAAAAAATATAGGAATGAGAGATTACTCGCAATCGGATATGCTTCCCGTCCATCTTGCAATAGTAATCTAGTATACATCCTTAGTCTAGTATACATAAATTGTCTGTGTACTATTATAAGGTAATTATGAGAAATAAAAGACATAGACTAAAAGACGTATACTAAAGTATTTATTCATGTACTTGGAGCAAAATTGCCTTCTTGATCAGCAATTGTTAGAGTTACTTTTCTTAAATTAAATATTACAAGTTTTATAAGAGCTTGACTTTCTAGCCTTGTTCTTTAGATCATTCAATGTACTTTGTAAAAAATCAAATATTTATCTTTTGCATATATTGTTTATGCATAATAAAAAAATTTGTACTGAGTCTAAAAGAATTATAATGAATAATTTAAAAGCATGGAACTAGTATTTAAGCATGCCTATAATTTATTTTTGTTTGATTTTTTGCATAGTTATATGCTATATATGCCATAGAATTTTTATGAATAATTACATTCTAGTTAAGCAAGAGAATTAATTCTTGATCTCTTGTTACAATCAAATTAATAGATAAATCCTCCAAATTGTTAATTTAAACATGTTTCGGAATATTTGAATTAGAGGAAAATGGATTAAAGCAAGAAAATTTATGGCATATTAAAACATGTCTAATATGGGTTATAAAAATCATGAAATCTTAATTGTTTGTTAATGATTCTAGTGTGTCTGAACAAATTGATATATGGGCTATATAAATGTAGCATAAAATCATGTTTTAGAGTTTTTATTTGCATGAATTATAGACTAAAAACATGAAAATATGAGTGAAAACATGAAATAGGCCTGAACAACTCAGATAAGGTCTAATCGAGTCAGGCTCAACTCAGTTAGAGGTTAAAGACAAGCTAGGTGCTTGTTCCAACAAGGCCCATTCATGCTAGGTGGTGTATGTGGCGTGTAGGCCATCAAGAATTGCCTGTTCTAATCTCAGTTTTTTAAGACATATTTATTTTTTCATTTTTGATTTTTGTTTTTTTTTTAGAAGTTTAGGAGTTTATGAGATATTTATTATTTTTACTAGTTATGTTTTAATAAATAATAAATATGTCTATGCACAAGAATTTTGTAATTTTTATTTCAAGATATAATATTTTCGTATGTTTAGAATATTTTGGTAGTATGTACTCTTTTTATAAAGCATCCAAAAATTCATAGTCTCGACCTACAGATAAGTGCATATTTGTAAATAAAGTTCATTGTTGGCATACAATATTAATTTGCCCATCCATATATCATGAAAGCAAGCATGTCATGCATATTTTATAAATACATTTTGCTATGCATATTTTATACGATTGAAAGCAAGCATGTCATGGAATAAATAGGTCGTATATAAAATTTTGCTACATATAGGAACGATTTCATTGTTAAGGATCTAAATCATTAGCTTGGAATTAGACACAACATTTTAAGTTTAAGGATGGCAGTTGATCGAATAGCTATAGTTTTTGTAATATATGAATCCGAATTTGTAAAATTGACTTAAGATCCAAATTTGTTTATTATCCGTATTAAATCAATATATTATTGTTCGAATCTGAATCAAATTAAATAACATTATCTGTCAAATATTTGAATCAGCAAAAAAAAAATTCAAATTTAGTAAGTTAATTTCCTTTAAAGAAAACTATAAAATTAAACAAAAATGAATTTTAATTCAAAGTCAATCATAGTTAACAATTAACAAACAAATTCTAAAGTACAAAAATAACAACTCAAACAACAAAATAACCAAGATACAAAAAAAAAAAAATAAGAAGAACTAATTCCATTAATTAAAGTATTTGTTACATAAACTAAAAATAATTAGTAACGGAAAGTATATAGTAATGTTTTAAAGTTAAAATTATTAATAATATAATATATGTAAGTTATCATTAATCATATAGTTACTTCATATGATAGATTATAATATATGCCATATACTATTACATTATATATTATATCTTATGTAATATATTAATATAAACATTACATAACATTATTACATTACCTTAAATAATATAATATATTAATATTGTTGATAATATTACATTGCGAAGGTATAATACTATTGATATTACATACATATACTATCAGGGATTATATATTATAAAAGGAGAGATTCACTTAATATTAGTGAAAACTACATTAGTTTTACTAACTTTAATAAATTTTTATAAGATTTATATTTATTTAATCTGCCAGTCATATTTAATATTCTATATACATAGATCATGCACGTCTAGTTTTGAGTAAATTAAAAATGACATAGTTAATATTTTATTCATATAGATCATGCATATCTAATTTTAAGTAAATTAAAAATATCTAATTATTTGTTTTTAACTGTTAAATATATACTTAAAAATAATATTCTCAATTGATATGATAGAGATATCAAATCAATTAAAGATTTTATGTGCACGACGAGTACAATTATATTACTAAATCTAAATATTGGTTTGTTAAAATATTAATCTTACAAGAAGTTAACGTAAATGTGTAAAACTAATTTAATTTTACATTAAAGTGAATGGATCTCTCTATGTATTATAATATTGAATAAACTATACTAATAGTCACTCAACTTTTATTGTGCTTTGATTTTAGTCACCCAACTTTCAAGATTATTAAATAAAGCACCAATATTATGAAATTTTTGAAATTTGATCACCCAGCTTTTAAATGGTTAACAGCTAGATGACGTAGATTTATTTTTTCCA
Source organism: Adansonia grandidieri (assembly GCA_038382065.1). Lineage (NCBI taxonomy): Eukaryota > Viridiplantae > Streptophyta > Magnoliopsida > Malvales > Malvaceae > Adansonia > Adansonia grandidieri. The sequence goes on along the minus strand of JBBYHK010000006.1, from coordinate 5,798,422 downwards.
GCTGGATTAATACATATCTGAGAATTAACACAGCCCTGACATGACATATCAAGTTACGAACCTGGAGAATAATAGTCTGCAATCAACAAAATCAAATACATAGTTGATAATATTATCAAAGAAAAACTTACAAAGCTGTGTTCAAGAACCATGAACTACAACAAAACCAAGAGAAGAAAAAGGGATTAGATGTTTTCAAAATTTAAAATAGATTATGGAAACCATTCATTAAAACTTGGCTGTCCACCAAGACAGGGAGAATTTCTATAAAACCAACCATTCCTGGCTTTACCCAGTTTAGTATCAAAGGCATCTTTGACATCAATATAAGGTCAACTCAATGAAAAATAGAAATAAAGCCCAAATTCAAGTAACAAAATTAACAAATAATCTAGAATACCACCACTTAGTGATTTCTGAACATGGACCAACATTCTAAAATTGTATGTATAAGCTTTTTCTTACAAAATCATCACTGCCCTTAAATTTTTAACAAAATATAAAAAAATCAATAGCTTTTAAACCTAATAGCTTACCTTGCAAAAAGAAACTAAATATCTCAATGTTTATGTCCAAGATATTGTGTTCAACCAAGTAAACAGTAGCATCTAAAGTTCATTTCAACAATACCCAAATCAATCAATTTCTTTCCTTTTTGTTAACCGTTTTTCTCTTTACCCTTGACCAAAATACCAAATCAATCAAAATTTCGTATAATGATTGAAACTTTAATTCAATTGTAGTAAAGTTAAAAGGTTGCAACAAAACTAGCCTCAAAATTTTGGTTTATCCCCTAAATGTTTCTATCCAAAAATCAAATAAACTACCTAGATACCAAAATAACCAGAATAAAAGCTTACCCATAAAATTCTCCCGACATGTAAAAAAGCACCTCTTTGAGAATTCTGGTTACCCATGTTTTTTGTCTACTTCTGCTTTTGCTTCATTTATGCTTTACTTATGCTTCATTTATTCTCTACTTCTTTTCAAGATCTTTTTCCCTAATATTCTTCTATTTCATTAATTCTTAGGAAGGTGTTAATTCTCTAGTAAGGTTAATCTGACAAGGAAAAAAATAAATCCACGTCATCCAACGGCTAATCATTTAACAGCTGGGTGACCAAAATTTCAAAATGTCATACGGTCAGTGCATTTTTTAATAATTTTGACAATTAAGTGATCAAAATGAAAGCAAGATAATAGTTGAGTGGCTACTGGTGTAATTTACCTTATAATGTTATATTATATCAAATAATGTTATATAATATATTAAAAAAATATTTATTTGAATATTATATATTCTAATTATACATAATTATATAACTATTGATGTAATATATAATATGTTATTATATTATAATATATAAATATTTAAGTAATCATATATATAATCTATATTATTACAATTATATATAGTATTCATTTAATACATATATTTGTATCAAATAAAATAAGTCTATGATTATATTATAATATTATACATATAATAAAATATATCAGATTATGTTACATGATAAGTATATTTATGTCATTAGAGTAATTTAATTAATTAAGCTGATTAAGTTATCAAATATTGTTTAATAAAAGTACAATGTATCTTTAAATTTTAAATGTATTTAACATAATTAATTTAATTTTATGATTATTATATTTTGTTTTGAAAAACATTTTTAAATTATTATTATACTTATACTTAATTTTAGTAGCATATTAGATTAAAATTCAAGTTAGCTCATTTGGTAAAGTGTCAAATAGTTAGCTTGGCAAGCCAAAGTTTGAATCTTAGATTGAGCATAGATTTTTTGCATTTTATAAAAACGGATTTTAATAGTATATTCGGATATCTAAATCCAATCCATGTGGATTTGGATAACATATTTGATATCCAAATTCATTATCCATATAAGTAATACGGATTCGAATAATTAATATCCGAAGGTTCATATCCGTATCCGCTCCGAACTTGCTACAAATAGTAATTATAATATATAAATCCGAATATTTTTTGAATCCATAATATCTATATTCATAAAAAAATGGATAAGATAATTATGGATATTCGAATCTGCACTATCCATTAACATCCCTAATCAAGTTACTTGATTTGAATAAGTTGGAATTTATTTACAAAAAGATTTTTCTTTAATTAACTACATAGGGTACATGACATATATAAAAATTTATGCCGTGAAATTTATTTCCTGATGATATTGGTATATATTTGTGAGTTATTAAAACATATATGCAATTATTTATAGTATACATATATTTTGTCATTATTAATAATCTAAATCAATTACTTAGGATTAGTCATAGCATCTTAAGTTGGTTTATTTAAATAAAATTATTAGTTATTTAAAATAAAATTTTATTTAAATAACTGTATACGGAGAATAATGTTATATGTAAGTATTTGTACTATAATTGCAAGTAGTATGATTTAATATTAAATTATGTTGCAATTATTCTTAATATGTAATAAAGATTTCTGCATATATTCAGGAGGTATTATTAAAGTTCCAAATCGCTTGTTTAAAAATAGCCATAATATCTTGATTGGTTTAGATTAAAAAAAATTGATAGTTTATTTAAAATAAAGTTTTTCTTTAAATAACTACATAAGTAAAATGACATTGATAAATTGTCATGATTTGCAATAAATTTTGATGCATACATATTAGATATTATTATTAGAGTTCTAAATTGTTAGCTTAAGAGTAAGCACCATATTGTATATTGATTGATTTTGATAGCATAGTAATTATTTAAAATAACTATTTCTTTAAATGGCTACATAAAGAAAATGACATCAATAACAGCTATACCATGAAATTATTTGGCCCCACAGAAGGTAATTAATTTTATAAAATGATTAAAGGATAAAACAGCATAGTATCAAAGTTAAATTTCCTAGGCTTATAGGTATGGATTATTTTATTTTGGTGGTTTAAAGTTATTGTTTTATCATTAAAGTTTTGTAAAGTCATATGCATGATGTACTTCTAACCATAGGCACATTTTAATTTACATTTAAATATAAGGTGACTTATTCAATTAAAGTATAAGTTCCTTGCATTTTGCAGCAATCTCTACTATTATAATTAATGAGGCTGTTAGAAATTAATGCTATCTAGTGATAAATTACTTCGATTGAAACGAGTAAATTAAGCTATTTTTGAATGTAAAGATCTTGACTTAACGCTTTAAGTGGATAACTTTGTCCTCTACGAATCAAGTGTGCAACAAGGAAATAGATTAGGATATAGAGTTGTAGAAATCTAACCATGTAAACATGATGTACATCAAATCTTATACAATAAATCAATTGGGGATTTATCTCAAATTGTGACAATATAAAGGATTATTAAAAAACACTAAAGGCTAGTTTGTTAAATCTGATAAGGTTATACCTGCCACCCTAATGAGGAACCTTTCGAGAATAAAGTGTAACAATTCCAAAAATTATGCGTGCGTACATTTTAAGATTTGAAAGATATTGTTGCTCGACTTAAGCCTTCAGAATTGAGTTTTTTGAGTAACTGCTATTGTAACATGCTGAACCCAAATCCGAGACACAAGACTTGGAATAGATAAAATTTTTATTCCATTTTTCTTGTATTGGAATGGAACTTAATTGTCCAATTAAATTGCTCGTCCAACTTAACCCTAAATGGTTGTTAAGAAATGACTAAAAGACTTAGAGTCACCAATAATCTGGTATGGCTAGATGAGATTGGTCACCTACCAGAGTTTATTTTTTGAGAGTTATAAAATACTCATAAAAACTCCGAAGTCTATATATTAACTAAAGATTCATATGAAAAGGACCCTAAAGTCAATTACATGCAAAGTAAGACACATCCTTGTTGTGACACCCTTAAAACAATACCTATAATTACATGTTAACTAAAGTCTCAATTATGGTTGGTTTTAATTTTTTGATATTTAAATATAATTTCCATTTTTTGAAATTATTTATAATTAACATTACTATTTTCATTTTAAGTAAATCAATTTTTGCACATTTTGAAAATCAAAATATTTTTCGTACCCCCAAGAACTTGGAGGAATACAATAGCTTTATTTTTGGAAAATTAAAATTTTTTTATTTACTTGTTTGAAAAGGGTATTCCTTTTTTTAAAATAATCAATGAGGTGACATTCATATATTAGTCGCACACCTATGGACTATTTTAACTTGGGGATATTGCTTTATATTTTTGAAAAATATATATTATAATCCATATATATAGATAGTATCATGAAAATGACTTCAAATAATATACATGGAATTGCAAAATGATCCTTCAATTATGGAAAATAATCTAAATGGACCTAACATTCAAGGACATTATGTAATGATCCCAAAATGATAGAAAATGATTTAAATGCATGGAATTTTGCATAATGATTCCTAAACCATGGAAAATGACTTAAATATTTTTAAAATGGATAAAATTGCATGAAAGTCCTTAGATCATGGAAAATGACTTAAGTGAACTCAATATACATGAATTTGCATAAAAGTTCCTAGATCACGAAAAATAACCTAAATGAGCCCAACATATATGGAATTGCATAAAAGTCCCTAGATCATGAAAAATGACCCAAATGACCCCAACATATAAGAATTTGCATAAAAGTCCCTATATTATGGAAAATAACCCAAATGCCCCAACATATATGGAATTTATGAAGTTACATAAAAACCTTTAAGTCATGGAAACAACTGAAGTGACAAAAAATGCATGAAATGACACAAAAGTCCTTAATGCATAAAAACATCATAAGAAAATTTTAATAAGGTCCTTAAAAGTTTTTAACATCCCTAAATGCACCCATAAACACTTTATTCACCAATAAGCATAAAAGCATGATACAATACATGATTTTTACTCTCAAAACACATCATTAACATGAACATACCAAGAGTTACTAATATGCATGATGATGTTGCCATAATCACAATATTCTCATGAACAATAAACGTAAAAGTTATGTTTATTTCACCAATAAACATAAAAACATGATACAATACATGATTTTTACTCTTAAAACACCCTATTAACATGAACATACCAAGAGTTACTAATATGCATGATGATGTTGCCATAATCACAATATTCTCATGAACAATGCATGGGCAAGTGAATCATGATAGTGACATCTAAAAATGTCATACAATGCATGCAACATGAATAACATGAAAGATACCTAATATTGGGTAGCTAACAATGGTAGGAACAAGGCAAAAAACATGATAGAAACAACCACAAATCATGCAAACTTGTTTTGAAATTTATAAAAACAAGTTATCTTGATGGGAAGTTGATTTTTAAGAAACTTTGAACAAAAATTAGCAAAGAAAACCAGAAGAAAACATTTGAAGATTGTAGCTCAAGATTTGGCCATAAACATGGTTTTCACACCTTTGGCTCAAATTATAACCTAAGCATGACTTAGAATCAGCAAGCTCACATAAGATGAGGAGAGAAATGAGCAAAAACAAAGTAGAAAACAAGTACAAAAGCCACATTGGATCAGACTAGGAGAAATCTTTTTTCTTTTTTCTTTTTCTCTTTATTTCTTTCTCTTTTTTCTTTTCTGGTTGTCTTCAATTGAGAACCAACTCTCTTATCTATTTTAGACATCTAAGGGGATTAAAAACCCCTTTCGCTGATCACCTCTTATCCCAATGCACTTTCACTCACTTCTTGATAATTCACTTGAGCTTGCTTGCAAGAAATCTCTCTAAGCCTTAGGTACTCTGATCAAAGGGATTGAAACCTTCTTATTAGGGCATAGTTTCAACTAAGCTAAATAGACAAACTCAATTGCATGCCTCTAAGAAGAAACCCCTATCCAAAATGGCTATATCTTGGTTCCATGTAAGAAAACGAAACTTTTAACTCTAACCCAAAATAACATTCATTGAAATTTCGCTAAAGTAAGCTCAAAATAGTTAAAAAACAACTAAACTAGATGCCATTTGGTTCTCATGTAAACTTAAGGCATTTATCTCATTATCTTAAGCTTATTTAGGCTTTAATGGCTTAAGTTATGTGGTGGTTCTCATGCTCATGTTTTAACGTGAAAATGTTAGTGAAGGGCCTCATACATGGTTATGAAGTAATCTAAAGCTATTAGGAAGGTGAAATGTAAGAAAACTTAGGTGGAAAAGCTTGATCACAGTGAAAAATGTATGCAACATCCATAATTTGGTGTTATATCAATACAATTGCTTCTAGAACCAAAAATCCTTCAAACATGGGATATTGTATCATTATAATATAGCCTTCTATCGATACAATGCATGCTCTAAGCCTAGAGTGACCAAAACCCAATGATTTATCGATTCATTAATGAAATGTATCAATAGATCTTCATGAATCTCATGAAAATGACTTTGTTTTACATTCTAAAGGTTTCCAATTGATTGATTTGGTGTCTAGGTATTTCCAACCTTCATTTTTTTTCACCTAGCACTGTGTCGCATTGTACCTGGCTACATAGGACTAGGTAGTCATCCTTTTTTTATTTCTATTGTTTTATTACTTTCGAATTAAGTCCTAAGGTATTAAAAAGTAGTTAGAAAAAGAAATGGGCATTTCATTTAAAATCTTGGATTGAGCATGGTTCGCTTGAAAGGGGCTCAGATAAAATTAAGTGTCTACAATTGCTTATTGCTTTGATACTCAACTTTTTCTTAATGAGTAAATTATTCAAAACACAGATACAAAAAATGGTCTTTATATGAACTATTAACTATATGTATTCAAGAGGAAAAGAGATTAAAGAATAAGAAACTAGATACAATTTGACTAGTAAATCAAAGTAAAAATGTGATAAGTAGGGCAAATATGTTCTACAGGTAAAAGAAAACACCAATAAAGAAAAATGGCATAAAATACTTGCATTAACTTAGACACATATAAGGAAAAATTGCTAAAAGTATAAAAAGAAGCTCATAAATAAATGTACACTCATTTTTGTATGAATCTCATTTATTGATGTTTTTCATAATACATGGTGGTTGGAATTAGGTTCAATAAATTATATTTCTATAAACAAGTTTCATAAAACTAAAAAAAAAAACTCAGAGAAAGTGGAAGAAACATCTATTTCGAAAATCGATAAGAACTTTCAAGATAATTTTGTAATCAAAATTTGTTTTAAACCTTGAAGAATTTTCTTTTCTTATGTAAAATGAGTTTTAAATTTTAAAACTCTATTATTAAAATTTCAAAGAAAATGTTTTTTTTTGTGTTTATTATCATTAACTTGGATCTTGATTATGAGAGTAGTTTATTAATTATACATATGATTTCTAGTCAGAAAAGATATGCTATAAGTAAAAACTTCTTCAAGTTATTGTATAAAGATTTTGTTAATCTCCATATAGAAATTTAGGAGATTGATCAATGACAGAGTTATTAAGATTCTTGAGTTTGACACTTATGTTAGTTGTATTAAAGAAAAAGCAAACTAACAAGTTCACAAATAGAGCTAAAGAAAGCACTATGTTAGAGATCGTACACCTTCCCCTAAGTTTATGAGTGGTGATTACCCATGAGGGATTCTTTGCCTAATACATTTCAATCTCCTTCACTTGACACTTGGCAAGCTTTTTTTTTTTTTTTTTTAAGTTTTAGTTTTTTTTGTTCTTTAAATGTAAAATTTTGATTTTAGGTTTTCGGTTTTAGTTTTAAATGACCATTTTATTTTTAAATAATGTATTTAAATAGGTTTGTATAAGTAACTCACAAGTCGATTCAATATCTCTATCTAACTTACTCAAAAAAAATAAAGAAAATTTATTTAATTAATTATTTTTATTTTTATTTTTATTTTTAAATGATACATTTAACGGTTAGTTCGCACAATAGCTCAAAAGTCAGTTTAGAATTTATACTTGCCCACTCGAGAAGAAATTTAAAAATATTATTTTTTTAGTTATATTTATTTTTTAATTTAAGATTTTATTCGTAAACTATTTATTTAAAGAACTTAGTTCGTACTTTGATTAGCAAATTGATTTAGGATATATACTTGAATCGCACGAAAAAAAAGTTAAAATATTTATTTTATTTTATTTTATTTTATTAACTAAAATTTTTAATTTATTTTCAAATTATGTATATGAAAAGGTTATTTTGCACTTTCTTATGGGTCGATTTAAGATTTGTAGCCAACTTGCATGAGAAAAAAAATTATTTTATTAATAATTTTTATTTTACTTTAATTGATATATTTAAAGGAATTGGTCTGCACATTAACTCATGGATCAATTTAGCATATGTATACAATTTGCTCAAGAGTTAAAATAAAAAATTTATTTTATTAATTATTTTAATTTTAAATAATGAAATTTGAATGGATTGATTTGTACATTGACTCGTAGATTTAAGATTCATATTTGACGAGTTGAAGAAATTTTTTTTAAATAATTTATTTAAAAACATTTGATCCAAGCATTGGCCTATAGATCAATTTAAAATTCAAATACAATCTATTCTACAATTAATTAATAAATTAAAATTTTGTCAAAAAAAATTTAATCCCACCCAGCATGGGACTTTAATTCTTGTTGATATATCTATCAACCTTCCATTGCAACAATTTTTCAAACCCCTGTTCATAGGCAAAGCACCAATGCTGCAGAGGGCTAGGCGAGGGACTCACTTGGATTCAACTATGGCTACTGATTTTTGAACTTTTTTTGGTCCAATTACAGCATTTTATCCGTTGGATGACAGAGGTATGGCACGGTGGAGCCACATTATCTTCGTGCCACACCCATATTTTATTGGAGGTTCTAGCCCCAGTGAAATTCTTTCCTTCGATGAAGTTTTCTTTTTTTTTTTTTTTTTTTTTTTTTTAAATTTTATTCATATGTTTTTCTCCTTCCTTTTTTTTATTTTTTATTTTTTAAACTATAGTTGTAGCCTTTTCTTTATTTATTATTTATTTTGTATATTTAAAATTTTTAAATAATTTTTATAATAATTTAATAAATTATTTATATAATTATTATTTTGAACAAAATTATGTACATAATTATTTAATAATTGTTATTTATTTTTAGTTTAAGATGTGTAAATTTATTATTTTTTAAAATATAATAATAATTATTTTAAAATAAAAATAACCATATACATAAAATAAAAATAATTTATTAATACATTTTAAACTAATATCTTTAATTATCCTTTTTCATTCTCACTTCATTGACATCATTATTTTTGGCTCCAAATATATATTCTATCATTTATTTTAATTTTATTATTACAATAACTAATCTTATTATTATCACTATTTTCAATCTAACTAGAGTCCATCCTTAGCTCATATTCATTCAAATTGTTTAAACGAGATTGGTGTGAGGATGTGAAGGTGAACTGCAATAAAGATGTCCATGAACGAGATTGGCAACTCAAAAACCCAAGCACTAATCGAGCCTAACTCGATTCTAAAAATTTTATTATCTATAAATAATAAAATTATAAGTTAAAAAATTAAAAATATTTTAATATTAATATTTATATATTTTATAATTAATTTTATATAATTTTTAAATTATTAAAAATAATTTAAATTAAATTAATTAAATTTAAATAAAAATATATTAAAAACTTAAATCCAACACAAACTGAGGTAAACCTAAAGGGCTAGAGAGTTAGCCCGGCCTGTGGATTTCTCGGCAAGAACTTGTTACTGAAGAAGCAGGTAAGAGACCGAACAAGATATTTTTGCCAGCAACCGGTCCCATTCTAGATATTTGCTTTTCCAATTTAATCTAACCTTTCTATAAATACAAAAATATCCTTTATAATAATGTCATTAAGTGATCAAATCATATTTTTTTTATTTTTCATTTTTATCTTAACCAATTTAGAATATTTTTAGTTTTTATCATCACGAATAAAAGTTACTTTTCTTATGTAAAAATTAAAATTACATTTAGTCAATAATCGAGTGAATTTCGTAAATTATTATATTCTTTAACTTTTAATTCATTGATTAAATCTTAACAATCTCTAATGTATAAAAAAAAAGTTATAATTACTAAGTCAACTATTTAGATTTTGTACCTATTTTTCTCCAAACAATCTCTCTTGATTGTTAATGTTTTTCTTATCACCATTCTTATGGTTTTATTATTGAAGTTTTTGATATTTTTTATTGGAAAGGGTTCGTTGCTCAATTTTTTTCAACACATTTGAGTAAATATATGAAAATTAATTATTTTATTTTTTATATATTTTGATTTATTTTCAAATTTAATCATTCTTTTTAATACTGATATTCTTAAATTTTATCATAATCTAATTATTGTATTTAATTACTATTATGGCATACATAAAATAAAGAGAATTAAAAAGATAACTATAAATATCATTTTAACACATATATGTTTAAAAACTCTGATATTTCCATGAAATAAAGAAATGAACCATTCTTTTTTCTACCCCTCCCAAAAAAAAAAAGTTTATAAAGCCCAAAAGTTTTGGTGAAAATAAAAAGGAAACTCAAAAGTAATACAAAGGATTTTAGATGGATATTTCTGTCATATCGTGAACCGGCGACCGACGAAGCCGCCGCTAAAGCAAGTTAGAAGCTTACAATTGCGAGCAAATTGCAAAAACTGAAACAATAGAAAACGTTCCTTTTTAACAAAACAAAGTTTCAACATTTCGGGCCATCACTCAGTTTTCATCAAAATCATTTCTGCTCTTAACCTTTCCCAGGTAACACTTGAAATCATCAAAATTCTCTGGCTAATTCTTTTAGATTCTATTGTTCTTCGTCTGTTTAAGCCAAATCCGTATCTTTTTTTTTTTTCCAGATTTGTTTGTGACTCGGCATTCGGTAGTTTCATGATCGGTTATTAAACCAAGTAGATTTTCCACTTTTACATATCAAAATTTCATTTAGATTTATTTTCTGGGAAATGATTGGTTTACTGGGTTCTCTTTATTTTTGCTGAATCATTTCCTTGTTTTTTTTTTAAAAATTTTTTTTCAGATCGCGTGTTTTTTCTCCCTTGTTTTTGTTTGATTCTTTACGTTTGACCGTTGAGCGACAAGTCAGAAACCAAAAAAAGAAGCTATTTGGATTAATTGTTATGTTGTGTTCTTTATCAAACTTTGAAATGAAATCATTTGCCTTTGAGGTTGTTAAGAACATTTTATTTAGGTTACGCTCATCTTGTGTCTTGGTAGTTGTCCTTTTAAGCTTAGCAGTTTAATTGTACGTAAAATTTGAATCCAAGTCTCTTTGTCTTTTACATGTTTTCAATTGCATTTGTTGATTTTTTTTTTCTTTTAATTGAGGGCATTCTGTTCTTTATTGTCTACTAATTGTTTGGCTGGGGAATTTCCGTTTATGTATATGTATTGCAAAATTCGCTAAATTTCTGTGATTTATAACAGTGTAGAAATTTCTATTTTCCTGTTTTCTGATCTTTTCTTTCCTGCATGAATTTTAGGCTGCTGCCAACGTGCCTCGGTTGAGGTAAAGGCTGTCCGGTTTGCAATGGATGAGTTACCAGAGCACATAGTTTGGGAAATTTTAGGCAGGGTTAGGAAAACTGTGGACAGGAATTCTATTTCGTTAGCATGTAAAAGTCTTTATCAACTGGATAACAAACAGAGAATTTCTCTTCGAGTTGGTTGCGGGTTAGATCCTGCAAACGAAGCCTTGGCTTCCCTTTGTAATAGGTTTCGCAACTTAACAAAAGTAGAAATCACTTACTCTGGTTGGATGTCCAAACTGGGCAAACAAATGGATGACCAAGGGCTCTTGGTTCTTTCTGGCAACTGCACTTCATTAAGTGATCTCACTCTAAGCTATTGCACGTTCATCACTGATATGGGCCTTTGTTACTTGGCTTCTTGCTCCAAGCTTTCAGCCTTGAAGTTGAACTTTACTCCAAGAATTACCGGGTGTGGAATACTATCGCTTGTCGTAGGCTGCAGAAATCTCACCATTCTCCATCTTATCCGCTGCCTGAATGTTAACAGTGTCGAGTGGTTAGAATATCTTGGAAAGCTGGAAACACTTGAAGATCTTTGTATTAAAAATTGTAGAGCGATTGGGGAGGGTGATTTAATAAAGCTAGGACCAGGTTGGCAAAAGCTAAAACGGTTGCAGTTTGAGGTGGATGCTAATTATCGTTATATGAAAGTTTATGACCGGTTGGCTGTAGATCGATGGCAGAGGCAGTGGATTCCATGTGAAAATATGCAGGAGCTTAGCTTGGTAAATTGCATCATCAGCCCTGGAAGAGGGCTGGCTTGTGTATTAGGTAAGTGCCAGAACTTGGAGAAAATTCACTTGGACATGTGTGTTGGAGTAAGAGACTCTGACATTGTAAGCTTAGCACAAAAATCTAGTAATCTTCGGTCCATATCCCTCCGAGTTCCATCTGATTTCTCACTGCCTTTATTGATGAATAATCCATTGAGATTAACTGATGAGAGTCTAAAAGCGATTGCACAAAACTGTTTGATGCTTGAAACATTGAGAATATCTTTCTCTGATGGAGAATTTCCTTCATTTTCATCATTTACTTTAAACGGAATCCTTAGTGTGATCCAAAGTTGCCCAGTTCGGGAGTTTGCTCTTGACCATGTCTATTCCTTTACCGATGTTGGGATGGAAGCTCTATGCTCAGCTCAGCATTTAGAAACCCTGGAGCTTGTGAGATGCCAAGAAATAAGTGATGAGGGATTGCAGCTTGTAAGTCAGTTTCCTCGTCTCTGTATTTTGCGGCTAAGCAAATGTTTGGGGATTACAGATGATGGATTCAAAACTCTTGTTGGTTCACACAAACTGGACTTGTTGGCTGTTGAGGATTGCCCTCAAATTTCTGAAAGAGCTATCTACGGAGCTGCTCGATCTATATCTTTTCGGCAAGACTTATCATGGATGTATTGAACTTTTTACAGGCTTGAGTAGTATAATTATCTGGTTTCTTTTGTTTATGCAGTCTTCTGTATTCATTCCAATTTCAGTCAACATTTGTAAAAATTGTTGCATCTGATTCTTGTATTATCTTTGTATAAAATGATAACAATGTAATTTCTATATGCTATACCGCTGTACTTGTTTTATTGATTGTTGAAAATGCTATCCTTTGGTAAGCATTGTGTGAAGAATTATTGTGAACTGAGCAACAAAGTAATTGAATGCATCTGGTTGATGATGGTCATGCTTTAAGTGCTACCTGTTACTGACAAATGATCTGTGAGGATCTGTAGTCTTATATCCATGTAACATGTTGAGCTTAAGCCGAGGAGCTTGACAATGGTTGCTTGATGTTGAATGATCAGTGCATTACTATGCGGTAAATATTGTCTCAATGTAATTTCCAATCAAGCTTGAGCTCGAGCATTTGAGTACTTTGAGTTCTGCTTGGCTGGAATTAAACCTCTCGCACTGACGGGGGACTTCTGCTAGAATGACATCTGAAAGCACCAGTATGGTGCTGATGACAGTAGTATCGTGTTGGAGCGTTGTTGCATAAACTCTGACATCTGAATCTCTCGTACTGTATTCTAGGAGTTTTCATATTTGTTGATATGTATGTGTGTATGTGTGTATGTATAACCTGGGCTGAGCTTCTGATAACTTAAAAGTAGAAATGATAATTATCATCTGAACTTAAAAAATTTGATTAATCTATTTAAATCTAAATTTAATTCAATCAAATTTGATTAGAAAAAGTTAACAATCCAAATCTGATCAACCTAAACTCGAAAATGATCCGAACTTAGAATGACCCAAATCTAGAATAACCTGAACTCGAAATGACTTGAGCCCGGAATAGTCCGAACCTGAAATAACTTGAACCCGAAATGATCCAAACCCAAATTGACTTGAACAATTAACTCAAAATGACCTAAAAACCCAAATTGACTCGAACAATAAACCCGATTTGACTAGAAAATGTCAACAACCCAAAACCGATCAACTTAAACCTGAAAATGACCTGAACTCGGAAGGACTTGAATCTAGAATGACTCTAACCCAAAATAACCTAACCCGAAATTACTCGAAGCCAAATTGACCCGGACAATGAATTTGAAATAATCTAAACACAAAATGATTAAACCTCATAAACACAAGTGTTAAACCTTATTGACCTAAAACCAATTAGCCCGAATGTTAAATCCGATTGACCTAAACTCGAAATGATCCAAATCTAAAATGACCCGAACCCAATTAACCTAAGTATTAAACCTGATTGACCCGAATCCAATATAATCTGACATTGAAATGACCTGAAATCAAAATGACCCAAACCGGGAATAACTTGAACCCAAAGTGACTTGAAACTGAAATGACCCTAATTTGAAAATGACCCAAAAATTTTAAATCCCGAAATGACCCAACCTGAATCAACCTGGCTACATAGCTTTGATTCTAGCCCAACTTGAAATCCAAATGACCCGAAATCTGAAACGGCCCAAACCCAAGATAACTCGAATTTGAAATGACTCGAACACTAAGTGACCTGAACCTGAAATAATCCGAAACTGAAATAACCCTAATCCAAAAATAACTTGAAATTTTGAAATCTCGAAAAAACCTAACTTAAATCAACCTGGCCACGATGTCGTTTCGATTTTGACCCCTTTGGTGTTAGGACGATAATATACTGTAAAAATTGATTTTTTTTCTCATAGATTGTAAAAATTGATTGATATTGTATTTGATACGTGTTTGTATACATATATATATATATTTAATTTTTATTTTTTAAAATAATTTAATAAATTTATATATCCTCTTAAGTTGACAGATGTTACTAGCTAATTTAAATGCTGATTTAGAATACTAACGTTATGATAATAAATAGATTATAACGAAATTTGAATATTATATAAATGGTAAATCATAACGAAAAAAATAAAAGATTTTTATAATTATTACAATAATGGTTTCTTATTTTGTAAAAATGATTTATTAGATATAAAATTTTTTTAAATGAAAAAAAAAAAAAAAAACATTAACGGATGTCTAAAAACATCTATTAAAAAGATTCTATATTAATTAAACGAATTTAAATTCAAATATTTCAAAAATTATTTCTATTTTCAACTCATTGTTTCTGAAGTGTGAAGTGGTCACTTGAAGACTTTAAAATGGTGCGGAAATCCGCTGTATTTGCATTCGATGAAGAGACAGTTGGGATTGCAACAGCTTGCTTTGCCATTGAGGCATCCGCATCCATGTCCGACGGGAACCAAAATTAGACACAGCCCACCATGGCCTTGACTGCAGTCAATATGGAATAATTAATCAATCAGGTAGACACAAAGACAAGTAGATTCTTACGACATATATCAATTGTCTCCGGGTCCCCAACAATGCCTGTAAGGTGACCTTTTGCATGACCAGTTATAACTGGGTCTAGCATCCTATATGTAAAATAAAAATACATAGTAATTCATTTATGCTGCTCAAACTGATCACGATATGACATGATATATGTACTTACCTGATAAGTGAATGAAGCTTTAATACCGTTCGGAATTTTGGTGTCAGGTCCGCCCAAGATATGTGGTATCAAATCCAAGATAATATACGATAGCTTACGGAATGATTTGACCTAGCATTGGCATGGCTCGTTGCTATCGTGACTATCCCGATGGAAAGTAGCAGACGAGACTTTATCCATGAAACGGGTGACCTTTGATGGTGCCAAGAGTAGCGCAAGCCCTGGAGCATGTAATTTGGTGGTTGCCCTGAAGCCTATCAGTTTGTTTTGCACTTTCGGGTGAGTGATGCGTGAAACCATTCGAGTGAGTTGGTGGATTAATGAGATAGATTCTAGCAACATTGGGATCAAGAGGGAGACCGTTGTGCATGCAGATGGCTTTCTTTGGCCTTGGATTGGCTTAGGGAGAAAAGTCTCCTCATTTCAGACGTTCTAGTATTTTTTTGGCAGTAGAGCTCTAAACGCTGTTTTGCTCTTCATAGGGAACTGATCAGTATAAGCTCTCTACCACCCTTCACCTGGCAAGCAAGCGAGCTTGCCTAGTGCAAATGAGCTACTCCTAGGCACATGTTGTGCTTAGGTGGCGGACATCGAGGACAAGTGGATGGCACTGTGTTTCAGGTTCGTGATTAAATAAATTACAAGAATATTTAATTTAATTAAATAAATAGTAACAGAAAATGTGATAGACAAACAATAATGGGATTGTTTAAATTGGATCGACTTGCATAGTTCTTGATCAATCTTTCAAGTTAAGAATATATATAACGAATCAAGAATTATAATATCTCAACCTAGAGACATCTTGGAGAAGTTATATGAAAAAAAATTCTTGTATACTGAAGTCGGTTGTCATAAAGCAAAGTTGTCCGAATATCCAATCTCTAACGATAATATATATATATATATATATATATATATATAGGTGATTCAACAAGCCTTCAAAAGGGAAAGATTTTATTTGTGGAGAGTCATGCTAACAGCTTAGGTTTCAACAACCTTCTCATAGCCTTTGATCTGCAATGATTCTCAATCAAAAAGGATGAACAAAACAAATTTTCTTCAAGAAAAAAGCAAAATCGCAAAACCCATTAGGAAGAGGAGGGGAGAATGCAAAAGGCCTGAAGGGGAGTTCAATCGGTGAAAAACCAAGTGTTTCCTACATTACGGTAGACGGTAAACTAGGTTCAAATATCTAGGGCAAGTGCTGTTCAACTTTTGATCAATTTGCATTTCAGTATCTAGCCCATATGAACTATTCAAATTAGGCCTAAGCAACTTTCACTTTTATTAGGTAAATAAGTCCAATCTCATTTTCATTTCTACTAATCACTCTTATACGTGTAACCTATTAGGGCCCCATCATATTGGTAATAAATATAAGTTACCCAACTAAGACATATTTATATTTATAGACGAAGATTGACATCTAGCAATACACCATGGCCACCTAACATGCAGGTAGAGTCAATTTGGTTTTGACAAGTCCTTTAGTGTACAATATCTCTATGTAATTCAATCCTTTCATCATATATCTCGAAAATAGCAAGAGTTTAGTGTCTACTCTTAACTCTTTTCATATGAGTTTGCAACCCTTCTATGTTAACTCCATAATCAGTATTGTCATGGCCAAAGACTTTAAGTTAACATAGGTTAGGTACCTATGAGATATATCCTCTCATAGCACTTGGGGTGATAAATCCTTCAATATGCTTCATGTCCTACCCAAAACCACCACTACTGTAGGCATCCATCTATTATGGACCTGTTAGTGATGATTTCTAAGTGTGAGACTCCACATACAAGATGATCGGGTGTCACAAGTCTAATGATCACTTACATTATTGACAAATGAGAGTATTTTCATAGATATTTGAGTGAAATATCAAATGAAACTCTTATAATGGGTTGTGTTTAGTGAACTCGTTTTACATAACAAGCACTTATATGCTATCCCCGAGTATCTTTGTACTTCAACTTATAAGATTGTAGTTGCATGCATCAAATGCATGAAGGTTAAATATATGCTAGTCTTTTGCATTGTCAATGTCCTGTCTTGACAATATGACGACTGAGAACATTTTTAGAAACATGGCTTTGATGCTTAAAGATCTCATATCGTAACTCATTATGGTACTTTTGCAAGGCCAATATGTTTCATAAGCTTTATCTACATAAGATACGTATAACAATTATCAAATAGTTTCTTATGAATAAAGAAATACCTTATTAACATCAATAAAATCTGATGTTTGTTAACATAAAACAACTAAACACTAGTGCCTTACAAGCTACAACAATTGGCTTGCAGGACTTACAATAACAATCTCCCATTAGCACTAAAGCCAATTGCCCTAATTTCCAAGTCCTATATGCCCTCCACTAATTTCACTTTTAAAAACAACTACTCCCTTTTAAAAATTTTACGTATATTTTTTTTACACATTAATATAATAATCTCTTTTAATTTTTATTTTCCTAAGTATCATATTTTCTTCACTCACACAATGTGCCCAGTTCCAGTTTAATAAAGGTATTTTAATTAAATTAAATTTTTTACGTATAAATTAAATTAATATTGTTAATAATAAAGTATTTATAATGACAATTTAAAAATAGGACAAACAATAATGAGTATTTTAATTTAGTTCAAAAATTCTCTACATTTGTGCTTCTATATATGTTATAGATATTATAGATATATGAATTAGTTGGAACTTAGTTAAAACTAAAGCTGTAACACTACACAAGCCTAAAGATCGGACTATTTGCCCAATTTGGTAGGTATGACTCATAAATAAGTCTAACTAATGCCAAGTAAAATTTTTAATTAATTAAAATATTATTTTTATAAATATCAAATGAAAGATAATTTAAAATAACTAATGACATGCATTTTTTAAATATAAAAAAGAGGAAGGATCCACTTATGATAATGTTAGATTTACGTACTTTTATAATTTTTTATATAAATAATATTTTAGCAAATCAACTACTAAATTTAATAATATAATTGTACCCATTGTACACGTAAAATTTAGGATTGATTCGATATCTTTATCATATCAGTCGAAAAAATTTTCTTTTTCAATATATATATTTAGTAGTTGAAAGTTTTTTACGTTAAACAAATGTTAGATGCTTTTAATTTATTCAAAACTCAATGTATATAATTTACGTGAATAAAACATGACGACATTTAGATTAAATAAATATAAACTAAATAAAAAATTATATAAATAATAAAACTAGTTTAATTTTGCACTAACGTAATTAAATCTTTCTTCAACAAACAAATATGTCTACTCTTTAATTCAAAATTTTATTTTACCATCGTGTTAATGTATATATCGGAAATGTTGATTATAGAGTTTAGAAAAATAAAATTCATCGTCAAAGAAACCATTTTTTTCGTCAAATAAGTAGTACGATTCATAGTTTTTTTTCTTTATTTTGTCAAATAAGTGGTGCGATTCATTATTTTTTCTTCTTTTTTCCCCTTTTTGTCAAAGAAGTAGTGCGGTTCATAATTTCAGTGTAACTTACAATTAAAACTGTTATAATTTCTGAAAAACGTGTTACTCCAATTAAAAGTGTTGTGTTATTCAACTCTTATTATGTTGATTACGTTGTCGATTAACTACGACTATCATAAATGACTAAAATTTATCACATTTATTTTGTTGGTGACAGAAACATATTTTGGAAAAACAATAATTTTTTAAAAAATTAAGGAACAAAAAATAATTTTAAACTAAAATTAAAAAAAAAGTAATTCTTAAGTAAATAATTATTTTTTAGTGAGATCTTAATAGTCCTAAAAAATTTTTGTATGTCAAGCATTTAATTATTTTTATTTTATTTTATTTGAATTTTAAAATATTTCATAATTAATTATATTTATTTCCTTTTGCATTTTAATTAATTGATCTTTTATGCTTTTTAGAATTACTATAAATAAAAATCTTCTAATTAACAAAATTAATTATATTTATTAGTTTCTTAAATGTTCAATATTCCTGTAATTAATGACTTTGATTTTGTTTGTATATATATATATCTGCTATAACATATATTTATATATGTACACATACATATATATTTTATATAAATATATATAAATTAAAAACTTCATTATAAAAGGCAAGAGTCCTATTTTTATTGTTTATACATTTAGGTCAAATCATGATTTTGGTCTTTGTACTTTAGTTAAATTTGGATTTTAGTTAGTATAATATAATTTGTTATAATTGAATTTTTATACTTTTGTTAATTTATAAATTTAATTCAATAGATAAAGGTGTTAACGATTTTTTATTAATTTGCTGACATAGCTTTTAACTATGTTCACATGGCTTGATTTATGTATTGACTTTAACCCTTATTTTATCATAAATTATAAATTTAGTTTTTCTATAATATTTTTTTATAAATTTTGAGTTTTTGTGTTTTTTAATTTTTTTTATTTTAGTTTAATAATTTTGATAGTGTTAAATTTTTTTAATTAACTTGCTGATAAAAGTTTTCATGAGTTAAGCCGAATCACAACCTAAAAGCTCATTTCACTCGTCAAAATAATAGTAAAAAATTAAAAATAATTATTTTTATATTAATTTACTTAAATTTAAATAATATTTTTTATTATTTATATAGTAATTCAGTTTGACGCAGGCAAGTGTTTAGCCCATAAATATGTCCAATATTGGTGCATTTTTTATTATTAACCAATTATTTTTGCTTTAAGATCATAGGATGAACATAACAAAATAGTTAAGAAATGTAACAATGATCCAAAAAGAAAATTATAAAGATCTTTTATTGTTTAATTATTTAAAATTAAAAAAAATACTAAAGACAAAAACAAAACTTTACGACAATTAATTACTACTATTACTAAAAGATTGACGGAGGAAAATCATGAGAAAATCAGAAAAAATGAGAATTATTTAATTACTTTAACATTTAACTAGATAAAAAGGTCAAAGCAGTAAGTGATTTGGTCCTATATTTAAATTAAACTCTTAAATTAATTTAAAAAAATGAAGAAAGAAAATTGATTCAAGAGTTTAATTTGATGTTTCGAAATTTACTTTTTATTTAAAAATTTCTAATGCTCTAATTGATCCCGTGTTTTTTCTTTTGATTGATGATTTTGATTTTATTATAATTATACACTTTAGTTTTAATTTTAATTATAAGAGTATTTTTAAATGTTTTTGTTAAAAAAATTAGTCATAATAAATGTTATTTCAAAGTATATTATTTTAAAATTTCATATAAAATATTTTTAATTTTAAAATTATGTGAAAATGCCATGTGATTCTAATAAAAAATGCATCAGCAAATTCAACATCCAAATTAGCAACTTAAAAGAGAGTAATTTAACATTGTCAATTATTAAACTAAAATTAAATGAGGACGAATATTTATAAGAATTATTTTTTTAGATAAGTAAAAAATTTTTATTCATGCAAAAGAAAGTAGGAAGCCTGCTATAGCAAACAAAACTCCATATAGTGTACACTATTGCGAGTTACAATGTGCATGACCCTTCCTATACATTAGTAATCCCTTGAATCAATGAGTATATTATTTACATTTACATTGCCAATCTTAGTTCCACCCAATCTATCCCTTAGGTCTCCAACAATTAAACAATTCTTGTTCGGTCCTCGATGGCTTACCATGCAACCTTCTATTCCTTTCTTGCAGAAAAAATAGATACTGGCATTCTAGCCAAGTCTAAAGGTCACTGACCTGAATCTCTTCCCTTTCGTTTCTACAATCACCTAATCAAGCTCTATCTGCCAGGACATTGATGAATTCCTCTTCCTATAAGTTGAGAGTAATCTATTCCATATCTGTTTCAAAAATGCACACACAAAAAAAAAAGAATAGATGATTCCTTGATTCCTTCTTACAATTGCAAAGTAAGCACTTTGTAGAAATTCGAACACCCTATGCCCGCATTCTGTTCTTAGTAGGCAATCTATCAACTACAGCTTGCAATGCTATGATTGAATGCCATGGAATAGAAATGGCACCATACAAATCTATGCCAAGTAACTTTCTCCTTACAACGCCTTAACTCATTCCAAATCTGAGTTGTTTTTTAGCTTGGCCCAATCAACTTCCAAGTGAATCCATCCCCATGATGCTGAATAAATTGGGCAGCTATACTTCTTAGCTTAAGGAGTTTCTTTCAGTTGCAGCTAAATCTCTGTGACAAGGGTAATAGCATGATGTTACCACTTTCAAGAACATACCTTTTACTCAATGCGAGCCACAAGGACTTTGCTTGAGTGAGAATCATCCATAGGTTTCTTAGGATGCATGCCTTATTCCAAGAAACAAGCTCCTTGATCCCTAACCCTCCCTCTAACTTGGGATGATAAATCTCATTCCAACTTACTCTTGCTCTTCTTGCATTGCTAGTCTCTCTCTTCCAAAAGAAAGTAATATGGATTTCTGTAATCTTTTCCACTACTCTAGATGGTAGAATCAAATTCTACACCAAAAGTTCTGAATGCTGAAAATTATAGATTGAATAAGCTAAAGACGACCAGCAAAGGATATATGTTTTCCTGCCCACCCTTGAACTCTTTGCGTTATCCTTTCAATCTAGGGGTTACAATCTCTATTACTTAGTCTTCTAGCAACTAAAGGGACTCCCAAGAATAATTAGGTGAGAACCAATCTTAAAGCCAGCATTGGAAGCAATACTTTGCAAATCCTCCTTACTAATCCATGCGTTAAAATATTTCACTTTTAGCAATGTTAAGTTGCAGTCTAAACCATTGATAAAATAACTTCATGATGCATTGGGTCTCCCCTTTATGAAAATAAGCAGATCATCAGCAAAACACAAGTGTGTTAGGCTGATTTTATCGTGTTTTTGATGAAATGTGAAGGCTCTATATGCAGTAGCCATGTTCAAAAGACTTGACAAAACATCCATAGCAATTAGAAAAAGGTAAGTAGAAATTGAGTCCCTTACTTAACCCTTTTAGCACTAGAAAAATAACCAAAAGACCTCCATTAATGGCAATAGAGTATCTAGTAGAAGTGAGATAAACTTTAATCCAGCCAATGAAACAGTTAGGAAATTTAAGAACTCTAAGTACCTGGGGAATTAATTTATAATCAAATGAATTAAAAGCTTTCCTTATGTCCTTTGATTGCGCATCTTGGAGATAAAGAGGATCTTTGATAGCCATTCAATAATTCCTGCTAATAAGAACATTATCTGCTGGATTCCTTCCTTCAACAAACGCTAATTGGCTGCCCAAGATAATACTAGGCAAACATTGTTTCAGTCTATTACTAGAATCTTGGTGGTGCACTTATAAATTGAAGTACAACAAGAAAGAGACCTAAAATTAGTCATGTTTCGATGATTAGGCATCTTTGGCATAAGTGTGATAATTATGGAGTTAAAAGTAACAACATATATTCCTATCCTGAAGAAAAACAATAATGATTCTTCCACATCCTTTCCTACTATGCTCCATGCAGCCTTGAAAAAATATGTTGTATAACCATTTAGCCCCGGGGGCTTTATTACTTTTCAAAGCGAACATGGTGTTTTAATTTCCTCTCTAATAACAGTTTTTTTAGTAGATCATTTAAGCAACTTTCAACATTTGGATCAATAACTCTAAGTAAATTTTGGAAAAATGTTGTTGTTTCATTGACAATTTGTTTGTATTCTTTCAGCATATTCTCATCCCCATTATGAAGAGTTCTTATAGAGTTAAAATTTTACTTAGTCATCACCTTTTTTATGAAAAAAAGAAGTGTTTTTATCATCTTTTTTCACCTACTGTATTCTTCTCTTTTGCTTACAAAAACTCTCTTCAGCATTAACCAACTTTGTAAGCTCTAGAGCTACTTGTCTTTCCAACTTCTTGCAGCTACCATGAGTTCTCCACAGTTTCTCAAAGTCAATGATTTGTCTAATATTTAAAAAACTTGAAAGGCCTTGGTGGTCGATCCTTAACTACTTAAATTTGAATAATGCCAATGCAATGATCTAAAATTTCATAAGCAAGGAACTCCACCTTGGAATTAGCAATTTGAGTAAACCAAATTAGATTTGCAAGTACTCTATCCAATGACTCGATAATGCATCAACTACCCTATTATTACACCAGGTGAAAAGAGGGTCGAAAAATGAATGATCAATCAAGTCAGTGTTAGCTAAACAATGGGAAAATTTTGTCATTTCTACGGTCATTTGTTGAGATCCATCATAGGTTGAACTTTCCTTGGGTGAAAGGAGAGGTTAAAGTCTCTCGCAACTAACCATGTGGCATCTCTCACCAAAGAATAGGTATCTTGCAATTTCATCCGAAGCCTTCTTCTATCAACTTCTCTATTGTGACCATATACAACTAATAGAAAAAACATCTTACTTCCATGAATTATGGAAAAAGTTAAAACCTTATCATTGGCATCAAAAAATTCACTTGCCATTTATTTTTGCACATATACCAGATTCTCCCAATATAAACATAATTATAGTTGTGAAACAAGCACCATTCAACAAATTGCTTATCAATAATATCCTAGTAGTTTTGCTGTTTAACTCGCGTTTCCAGGAGGTATACAATGCCTACATTCAATCTTTTTTTTGCATTGTGTATAATATCATGGAAGACATGGAACACATTACAAATTTATGACATTTCTCCCCTTTTTTGTTATATCAAAACACAAAACACAGCAATTCAAAGTAATAGAGAAAATGCAAGCAAAGATGATGCATTGAGAAAAAAATGTTAAATAGAGTCAACAAAATAAGTAAAAAAAGTTCTAATGAATCCAAAGAAAAACTCAAATATCATCCTAAAATAAACCTAAATGGACTAAGTTTCATCGGCTGAAGGATCTGCAACGAGTGGAGTAGTAAGTGGCAGTGCATGATAAAAGGCCGTAGGAAGCTATGGAATTGCTCGATCAACATCCGATGACTATGCTCGAGGCTAGAAAGATGAGCATCAATGGAATTGAATCGGTAATCCCAAGAGTCAAAGCATCGCTCCCAATTTCTCAAGATGCCCCATGATGGAATCATACATATGTTGGAGGTCCATGGGCGCAGATGATAAGGTGGCGGGAGCCGGGGGTAGAAAAGGCACATCATGCTCCATGTCATCATCATGGTCATCGAGAGCGAGAACATCCTATTGATCAAATAATGGAGGTGGTTATCGAAGAGCCTTAGGAACGAAGTTGGCGCCTTGAATTTCATACCCAGTGAGCCCTATGGATTTGCAACCAATATAATGGTAAGCAAATACCATAATCTTAGGGTCGCACGAAAGATCAAGACCTTAAGTGTCAAAATAGTAGCTCAATGCCATGCCATGGAAGAGGCTATGAAAACCACGAACACAAAAAATAAGGTCCGCGAAGATAAAAGAGGCTAGGTTTAGACGATTTTCAGTTTGAATTATATAGAGCCATCAATAGTCAAAATCGCTAATCAAGGTGTGTTTGGCGTCATGTGGATGGAGCACATGGGAAATGACAAGATGAAGTAAGCGATAAATCGGATGAGTGAGGTTAGCTTTGTTGTTCATGATGCACAAGGCTGCAGGAGCCGGACCTTCATTAATTACGCCTTTATTCGAGAAACTGAAGGTAGTCGTAAGAGAAGCTGGGTTGACTACAAGATCTTATCTTAAAAGATAAGATCGAATAGTAATGACATGATCATGATCATTAATGATAAGTGAGGCATTGCTAAAGAATGCATGGACAAGATTCTCGTGAACTAAAACATTAAGAGAAAAAAATTAGTCCATGCAAAGGTATCAAAAATTTGAAGATAAGGATAAATAATCGATTAGAGAAATAGGAAGTCGATAAGTCGACATTGTTGGATGGGCATACGGGCATAGATGGTAGTGAATTGCTAATGAGCTCGTGCATTACAGAAGCATAGGTTGAAGAATGATTGTGTTTGGGTCGAAGGTGGTTGATGAGTGGTAGAAGTAGAGCTAACAGGTCCTTAACGACGGGCGATTTAGTTGGTCTTTGGAGGCATGGTAGTGTTTAAAGGTGGTTAGGGAACTTTGTCAAGTAGGTGGTGACACAGTATAATGCGAACCTTAGGATGAAGACACAAACTAAAACCCGATCGGATGGAATTAGAACCCTAGGATCGTCTTCAAAGTCAAGCAAAGAGAACTTGACCCC
>JBBYHK010000006.1:5749126-5770183 GCA_038382065.1 Adansonia grandidieri | reverse complement strand
GCTCCAAATACACAAAGACGAACACCCCGTATAAGCCTTCTAGTCTATATCCTTTTCTTGATAATTACCTTATGATGATGCATAGGCAATTTCCATATACTAGACTAGAGATCTATACTATAAGACTAATTAGAGTTGTATCCTACCATCAAGGAATCTGTATTCTAATTAATTACTGAAGTAGAGTTAAACTCTTATCACTAGAGTAGTTAAATTGAATAGAATTTATTTTATAATTTGATTTAATTATCTTGGTTCATTTATTGTCATGTGGATCACATAAAATCTAACATAAATAACATGAGTACGGCACGATGGAAGCATTTCCACTGTGCCACATACTCTTTATCCACTGGACCTCAAAGGGTCCAGTTGAAGGTGAAGTTGCCAGTGGCAGCTTCACTTGATTGTTTTGTCCCTTTTAATTAAATAATTGATAATATAAAATAATTTGTAAATATTATTGTTATATAAAAATTAATAATTATAAATAAATAAATACTAACATAAAATATATAATTATATAAATAATTGAATAAATAACCATTAAATATATTTAGATTAATATTTTTTAGTGAATAAAAATTTTAAAATATTATATAAAATTAAAATTCATAAAATGTAATAAATAATTAAATATTATTTTGTTGAGTTTAATTTGTGTAAATATATAATGATTATATATAAACAAACATTTTAATCAAATTATGTATTAAAAATCATATTTATCTCAAAAATAAATTAATAAAATAAAAGAATTAAAAATTAAAAAAATGAAAAAATAATATTTCATGTAAACACTTATTTTCAATTAATCATATTAATTGTATAATTATAAAATATAATTTTAGTAATATATTATATAATAGTAAAATTTACTAATATTATATTGAATAAAAATTTATTTCATTTTTAAATAAAAATCATAATAAAACTCAAATAAAATATGTGACAAGGACAAAAGTATCCCTACACTATTTATGAGCCATCGACTGAAGGGCTGTAGGGGATAAACAAGCCACTAGTACAGTGAAAGTATTCTCACCATGCTGGTGGCTTGCATGCCAAACGGTATGTGCAACCAGATGAGACTATCTTGGATTCTAAATGTAGCCTGAGAGCCCATATAGATACCACTGCAGCTCTAGTGCAGTGGTATTTGGGTACTTACTAAAACATTTTGAAATATAATGAATGCTTGAGATTAAAATTGACAAACGGTTCAAATTAAATAAAAATATTGAAGACTTATCAAGAGGTAATGTTGAGAATAATAAAAAAGATGAAGATAATAATTTTGATAAATAAAAATTAATTAAACAAGTAAAAGTTATCCGAACATAAGTATAGATTAATACTTTACCTTTATTCAAAAAAAAAAATTTAAGGTTCAAATTCGAATTAACAAATTTGATAAAAAAGCTCAAAATTGATCAACAATTGAGTGCATCTATCGAATTCGCACGAAAAGTCCAATAATCAAAGGAAAATTGAAAATTTCTCTTGGGATGGCTAATCAATTGACATTAAAGTAATGGTGCATTTGGATTACCGATTATCACTAGTGAGGTGTAGTTGAGATCCAATCGTTGGCAACCGGAGATCCAAAACTCGTTTGGATGACTAACGGTGCAGCATGGTGGAGTCAATTCACCGAGCTGGTCCCTAAATTTGTCATTGGACCCATCCACTGAAACTTCCTACCACTATTTCAACTTTTATTCTCATTTGTACCCTTGCCTTTCATCTTTACTATCACGTGCACTTTCTCTTTTTAGTTTATTTTTTTATTTTAATATTTAATATAAGAATTATTATAGCATTTGGACGATCGACCAATTACTTCATCGTCTAAATAGTCATTTTAAATAAAAGGGCTATCAAGCTATCTCAGTGATTGTCAAAACATAAGAAGATATTGATCTATTCACTCGGTAATAGTATGACTTCAAGATTAACACTTTCTTCTGAATGACGGTCGACTGACAAACTCGACCACAAAGCACCATAGCCCGACAACTAACTTGGGGCTAGCTGTCCTCCTGTTGTATCATTTAACAGCATGTCTGCGAACAATGTTTACAAAAAGGTAAGCAAACTCAAAGTAAAAGCAGATCTTCCCCGTACTTTAGCATTCTTTATTATATTAACATCTAAAGACTATATAGACTGACTTAATCATCGGATAATATTCTGGAGTAAAAATTCTGGTACCCCTCTAATCTTCTTTGTATTGCAAGATTATCCTTGACCTCCCGAAAGAAAAGCATCAACAAGAATAAAAATATATTTATGGTACATAATATCTTTGATGCATTTTGATAGTTGACCAAATTTTATTTCTTTATTTTTTTTATTTTATATTTTTATTAACTCTATGGAATTTATATTCTGTCAATATTTTTTAATAAATAATTTTTTTAAATTTTAAAATGTTAATTAAAATTAAAATATTATAAAAATACATAAAAATAATAAATAATTAAAAGTATTGCTTTAATTTGTGTAAATATTATATTATTTATTATGTATAAATTTTTATCTAATATTTTTAATGATCATTTTTTTGCTTCATTATAATTTATTTTACCGCTACTGTCACGTTTGAACCCAAATACATATTCTATTATTCATTTCAATTTTATCACTATAATACCCAATCACATCGTTACAATAATTAATTTTCTCACTTCATCATTTTTAATCTTATTAGTGCTAATTTTACTCTCCATTCAAGTGTACTAAGTGTGCTGGCCAAAGGGTTCTCTGGTACAATTGAAAGTTAAACCTTGTTGTTTGTCCAGAATTCATGCATTTTATTCCATCGAACCAAATTTTCGACTGTCCTCAATAAATTGGATAAAAATAATGTTCAAATGAATGCTATTTTGCAGCTCAATTCATTTTCGATTTTATTAATTTCTTTAATTTCCTGCAATTAACTATGGAGCATTCACTTTTATTTTTTTAATAAAAATTAACACTTTATTTAGATATTATCTTTACGAATTAAAACATTATTATGCAAAAGTTGCTGGCACTAAATATTGTATATACGAACAAATAGTTACATGTATAAATTCGAAATAAATAAAATAAATTAATTAAGCAAACAAAATGTACATAAATTTTGGCTTTACAAAATCTGAAGAACTGATTGAATTAAGGTTTGGAACCTTTTACCTTAAGATGAAATTTGCCTGCCTCTTAGGTGCTTAACGGTCTTCGCAACTCGTGTCACAAGTCTATGCAATTATGTTACAGATCGAAAGCACAGTCGATTGTACTATAACGAACCAAAAGATGTTGTCAATCTCTCTTAGTATAAACGCAAAACTAACATAGATGAAAGGAGTGTAGAAAAAATAGATTTTTTTTTGTATTTCTCGTAAAATTGTATCAGTTTCAAATTTTCTAAAAGAGTAAAAGACTCTCAATAGTTGTAACCGTTTCCATGAAATCTAAAAAAATCTGGAGTCATGATTTTATTTTAAATTAATTGCGATATTTTTTTAATTTGAAATTAGATAGGAATATCTTATTTAGACTAAAATTTAGTTAGGTTTTAAACACTAATGTGTTGGGCTCTATAAAAGATAAAGCTCGGTTGAACTTTAGCCCAGGCCCAGACTTAAGGTCAATTTGGTTCGCATGTGTTAACGATTAAATTTTGTTTCTCCTCAAGTAGATATTATAAAAATAATTTTTCATTCACTATATATATCAATCTTATAACGTATTTATGCACCATATATTTACATACAATAATTTATATATTAATATACATATTTTATATTTATACACCGATTTGAGCTATTGATATCCAATAAAAATTTCTATTTCAATGTTTGTAACAACATGAAATTAAAAAAAAAATTCATCGTAAATTTGATCAAAAAGCTTTTGAAAAAAAACTCGTAACAACCAAACCAAAGACTTTCATTTCAATTTAAAGAGACCACGTGCAACTTGTGATGCAATTTGCCAAACCATGTGATCTTTTGTTTATTATTGCCCCAACGGCCTAACCTAACCTTGACCCAAAATGAGATTAAAGAAAACCCGGCAATAAAGACGAAACGCCCTCTCTCTCGCCTTTCCCGCCAGCCAATCAAAGAAGGATCCAAATTGTCTCCCAAAGAATTTGTTTAAAAACTCAAAATGCATGAATAATTAATAAAATAAGTTTAACTCGTAATTTTAAATATAATTATATAAATATAATATAAATAAAATATTTAATATATGATATGATATATTATGAATATGTTTCAAAATCTATTCAATATAAATTATTAATATATAATAAATTTATATAAATATAAAATATTTTAAACATAATTATTACGTAACAAATTATAATATAAATATACGAATTATCAGATTTAAAAATAACAATAAAATCAAACCAGCATTCAACTCAGTTGAGTTTTGAATTTTTTTTTACTACTCTTAACTTTTTAATTAAAAAATGTTTAGTGATACTAACTAAAGTGACAAATAAAAAAAATTTTAATTAATGTATTCTTTTAAAATTTAAAAGTGATATAATAAAGAAAAATGTTAATTAGTGCCATTAGATCTATTCAAAGGTGTCGCAATATGCTCGATTTAACAAGTTTAGATAATTTCAGAATTTAATAATTCAAACTGATTTTTTTGTGAATCGTTGTTCAAGTAATAAATATATTTTTTAAAATTTAATTTAATTATAAAATAAATAATATAAATATAAAATAATATTTTAATATTTTTAAATAACGAAACGAATTATGTATAAGCTTTAAATTGAGATCCGAATCATTTTAATTTAATTAAGATGATATTAAGCAAAGGAAATTAATGAAGCATTCTTTTTTAAATTCAGTAATCGGTAAAAAAAATATATTAAATAAAATTTAAAATTAATAATTAAATCATTTTTAATCTGTATCTATAATTAAAAAAAAAAAATGCAAAAACCGAAACAAGACAATTAAGACATGGAACCCACGCGCCAGCTCTCCTGACTTCCCAATCCCATTTACCCGCCACGCACAACTCACGACAAAAAACAACGCAAACCAGAAGAAACGCACTCAAAACTCAAAAGGGGAGAACAATAATTAAAGATAAGATAAAGCCATACAATGCAACGCCTCCCATTATTCCCATTTCCTAATCCTCCCTAAGCAATTTTTGGCGGGAAACTTTCAAAAGCCCTAACGAAACGAGGGAAACTCAAGACAAAGCAAAATCCCAAATTCCAAATTTCTAAACTTTTTTTTTTAAGGTTTTTTTCCCATTCTTATATAAATTCCCCTTTTGGTTTGCTCTCCATCCGTAGGCCGCGAAACCTGTTCGACGAAATTTCTTGGGGGGGTGACGAAAAGAAGAAAAGAACTAAAAATGTATGTGATTAAGAGAGACGGGAAGCAAGAGGCAGTCCATTTTGACAAGATAACGGCGAGGTTGAAGAAGTTGAGCTATGGGCTTAGCATCGACCACTGCGATCCGGTGCTCGTGGCTCAGAAGGTCTGCGCTGGTGTTTACAAAGGGGTTACTACTAGCCAGCTTGATGAATTGGCTGCTGAAACCGCCGCTGCTATGACCGCTAACCACCCTGATTATGCTTCCGTAAGTTTTTTTCCCCTTTTTTAAACAAAAATTTAATTTCAAAAAATGCAGAAAGTTTTACTGATTAAAATGTGTAATTGCAGTTGGCGGCAAGGATTGTTGTTTCTAATTTACATAAAAATACTAAGAAATCATTCTCTGAGACGTAAGTGCTTTTAATTTGAAGTAATAATGCCTGTTTCTTTCTTGAGAGAGACGATTTACGTTTTGCGAATGGGTGGTTGATAAATTGTAGGGTTAAAATCATGTATAATCATTTCAATGAGAGATCTGGACTGAAGGCTCCTTTGATTGCTGATGATGTTTATGAGATCATCATGAAGGTACCATAATCATCCTTTTCCTTCCTTTCCCTACCTTTTGTACTCTCAAATTGTGGTTGTTGCTTTGTCGTTTCTTGAAACGTGATGAACTTTAAAGCTAGTCTATGATATATTTTTTTTTCTTTTAACTAATGCAAAAAATCATGTCGGTTTTTCAAAATCTGGGCATGTTTATAGAATTGGAATGTTGGAAGTGGAAGCGATATAACTGTAATATATAAACATTGTGGATCTTGCTTATGACATTGGATACTTATTTTGCAAGCATTGTGGCCCTACAAAATTGATAATGTCTACTATCTCCTAATTCCTAAGTACAGGAATGTAGTTATATGTTTGTGAAAAATAGATTGTTTGAATTTATTTTTGATTACTTGTTTTGTTCAATTGTTTGCTTTCTTTTGTAGATTTTTTTCTTCAGTCTTAACACATTCTTTTAGTTATTAGCAGTTTTAATCTTTCTTTAAAGATTTTTCTCTTTTAAATTCCTTCTATTTATAATATGTTACATATAAAAGTTAATTCTTTTTATAATTGTCTTTGTTGCAGAATGCTGCTCGGTTGGATAGTGAGATCATATATGACCGGGACTTTGACTATGATTACTTTGGCTTCAAAACACTTGAGAGGTCCTACCTCTTGAAAGTTCAAGGGAAGGTTATAGAAAGGCCTCAACACATGTTAATGAGGGTTGCTGTTGGAATTCACAAGGATGACATTGATTCTGCTATAAAAACTTATCACATGATGTCTCAAAGATGGTTCACTCATGCTTCTCCCACCCTTTTCAATGCTGGAACTCCAAGGCCTCAAGTATGATGTGTGCAAACATGAGATTCGAGTTCCTCAACTTTAACTCCATTTTGTTGTTGAATTCTTTTGCTTACATCTGCAATTCTTGTGTTCTGGTAGTTGAGCAGTTGCTTCTTGGTGTGCATGAAAGATGATAGTATTGAAGGAATATATGATACTTTGAAGGAGTGTGCTATTATCAGCAAATCAGCTGGAGGGATTGGTGTCTCGGTTCACAATATTCGAGCCACAGGCAGTTATATTCGTGGAACAAATGGTACATCTAATGGCATTGTTCCAATGCTGCGGGTGTTCAATGACACTGCTCGCTATGTTGATCAAGGAGGGGGGAAAAGGAAGGGTATGCTCAAATTGCTGCAGTTTTCTATATTATGTTACGTGAAATGTTTGCTTGTCCGCTAATTAAATTGACGTCTTTGAGTTAGGTGCTTTTGCTGTATATTTGGAGCCATGGCATGCTGACATTTTTGAGTTTCTGGACCTTAGAAAGAACCATGGAAAGGTATTTTTTATAGAGTTGGAAAATTTGTTTGCATAAGCTATATTGTTTGGTTGTTAAGTTCTACCTTTCTTTGTCTAATTTGTTGCAATGCTGCATTATATTATATCAATAATGTGTAAGTTTTGCTACTGTAGGAAGAGCACCGGGCTCGTGATCTATTTTATGCTCTGTGGGTGCCTGACCTTTTTATGCAAAGAGTCCAGAGCAATGGGCAATGGTCATTATTTTGTCCTAATGAGGCTCCAGGCCTGGCAGATTGTTGGGGTGAAGAATTTGAGAAGTTGTATATTCATTATGAAAGAGAGGTTAATACTGTTGTAGATTTTGTTAATGCTTCTATATTTTCCTCTAAACTAAAATTCAGTTACTAAAAGTTCTTCTGTTTAATCTTTAGGGCAAGGTGAAGAAGGTTGTTCAAGCGCAGAATCTGTGGTTTGAGATCCTGAAATCACAAATTGAAACTGGGACCCCTTACATGCTATTTAAGGTGATTTGTCCAAGCAAGCTTCATATATTTTTGGTGAATCTATATTCTCTGATGAGTATTATGATCTTAACTCTGTCTCACCGCACTTATTGCAGGATACTTGCAATAGAAAAAGCAACCAGCAAAATCTTGGCACCATTAAATCTTCAAATTTGTGTACCGAGATAATTGAGTACACAAGTCCAACAGAAACTGCTGTTTGCAATCTAGCATCTATTGCACTGCCAAGATATGTGAGGGAGAAGGTAGGTGATACATAGTGCTTATGTTGTACGTAGTCTCTTTGTATTGTTTCTGCTGTTAATGCAGCCAGCCTTATTAACTTTTTATCTATTTCAGGGGGTTCCACTAGAGTCTCATCCATCTAAGCTTGTTGGGAGTAGGGGTTCTCAGAATAAATACTTTGACTTTGACAAACTGGGAGAGGTTTGATTCTTACTTTGCAAATGCATACATCCATCTAATGCTAGATGGCATCTCATCCATCTAGCATATCTTTGTGACAGCATGGGTGTACTTGTATTGCTGTGTGATGTCTCTTTTGGATGTTATTAATATTAATTATGTCTTCCTTTCTTGAGCTGTTGTGACAGGTTACTGAAATTGTTACAAGAAATCTTAATAAAATAATTGATGTTAATTACTACCCTGTTGAAACTGCAAAAAGATCAAATTTGCGTCATAGACCCATTGGTATTGGCGTTCAGGGGCTTGCAGATACATTTATCTTACTTGGCATGGCCTTTGATTCCCCTGAGGTATATTTGATCACAAATACATTGATTTGGTATGCCTTTTAACTTGAAATAGTTTTGTTTAATAGTTTACTGGTTTTGAATTTCAGGCTCAACAGCTGAACAAGGACATATTTGAGGCCATATACTACCATGCTCTAAAAGCTTCTTCAGATCAAGCTGAGAAGGAGGGCCCCTATGAGACATATAATGGGAGTCCTGTGAGTAAGGTATACAATTTTGATAATTCTTTGAAATGAATGCAAGCATTTTGGTTATTCAATGTGATTGCAATGTATTAATAAATACTCATTTGTTGCTGATCTGTTTTGCTCATTGCTGAGTTGTCTGTCAAATCGCAGGGTATTCTTCAGCCAGACATGTGGAGTGTTACTCCTTCAGATCGGTGGAATTGGAATGCTCTTAGGGAGAAGATAGCTAAGAATGGAGTGAGAAATTCTCTTTTGCTAGCACCTATGCCGACTGCTTCAACTAGCCAGATTCTTGGAAATAATGAGTGCTTTGAGCCATATACTTCCAATATATATAGTCGTAGAGTTCTGAGGTTCGTCCTAGCTTCTTATTTGTGCATCTCATTCTTTTTATTCATTGGCCATTGCTTAAAATGTATTTTCTGTTCAATATCCAGTGGAGAGTTTGTAGTGGTGAATAAGCATCTTCTTCACGACTTAACCGAGATGGGTCTTTGGTCTCCTGTGATTAAGAACAAAATAATACACGAAGATGGTTCTGTTCAGAATATTCCTGAAATACCTCATGAACTGAAAGCAATTTACAGGTATGAATTCCTTTTTACACCATGGCCTTCCCTCTCAACCCCCGGTCTCTTATTTGTTTTCTTTATTACCTTTTTAGTGAAGCCAAGATTTATATATATCTTTTCAATTTACTAGGACTGTTTGGGAAATCAAGCAAAAAACATTGGTGGATATGGCTGTTGATCGAGGATGCTATATAGACCAGAGCCAAAGCTTAAATATACATATGGACCAACCTAATTTCGGAAAACTAACTTCCTTGCACTTCTATGCCTGGTCTAAGGTATTAAAACTTGGTCTTCATCGTGATTAAACAAATATAACACTTTGCTGATTCACTGTTTTGTTCATGTCCTTGATTATATATAGGGTTTGAAGACGGGAATGTATTATCTAAGGTCTCGTGCTGCAGCCGATGCAATCAAATTCACTGTCGACACTTCCATGCTTAAGGTAATGAATACGGGATTTGCATTAAAGTTGCATTGCCTTTCCAATGTCATTTAATTCGTGAATCCTATTGATTAAAAACTTGTTATTTTTGGTAATACAGGAAAAGCCGAAGGTTGAAGACGATGATACAAAAATGGCACAAATGGTATGTTCCTTAACAAATCGCGAAGAGTGCATGGCTTGTGGGAGCTAAGATTAGAACTTTTTTGAAGTTTTGGGAGTTTGAAAACAAAAGAAAGGAAATTTGGGGTTTAGGGATTTGGATTTTCAAAACTCTTAACAAATGTCATAAGTTAATGTAACTTGTTAACTTCTTTGTATAGTTATGGATTTGGTATCTGAAGGTTGCAAATTTGTATTTTGACTCCCTTATTGCATCGAGAATCAAAATAAATTCAGATTCTAAATGACTTCAACTTGAACTTAACTGTCACTCCCTCAAACCAAAATAAAGAATCCCCCGATCTCAGACTGTTCCGCCCCGAAACATGAGCACCATTTTTAGAAATCCACCAACTAAACCATCTAGCTCAGAGCAGTACCTTCCTTGATGAGATCCACAAGTCTTGGGACTGCCTCAAGCATTTCTCCAATCAATTTCCTGTATCCTTACACTGAAGAGAGGTAAAATATTGTTCCAGCTGCTGTTTTGCCTTCCTAGAACTTATTGCCCTCTTAACGACTGCAAGAATTGATCTCAATTCTCCCACTTTCAACACTCACTTTCCTGCCACTAGCATGCTTTTAATAGCTTCAACAAAGATGCAGTTGCATTTTCTTATATGAACTTATAGGAAGAATACTGAAGGTTTAAAAGAGATGGGATTGTTCTTGCTTCAATCAGGCAAAGACTTCACTAAATATGTTTGCTTTTGAAAGCAAGCGAATTTCATAAACAGCCTTGATCTTGATGGAAATAAGTTGGGCGTTAGTTTTTGCAGAAAAGAATGTTGATAGAAAAATTAAGGAAATCTAGTTAAAATACATTAAAAAATAGTTATAAATTAAAAGGATATTTTAGTAAATATATTGAATTGAGGCTGAGCAGATTTCATCTGAAAAAGCCCCACCTACTTAAGAAAAAAAACACTTGTCTTGTCCTGAATCTGGGTCGAAATTCGATGAATTTGAGTTATTTTGCGAGCTCTTCGTGTTAAACTCAGCTGTGATAGCTGATGTAACAACAGTAAATTTCTCTCTCTTAGCTATAATCATTATGGGGTCCGCGGCAAATAAATTTGCATGCTAATAGTGAATACCGTGACGCAAAGACCACATGTTTAATAATAAAAAAAATAGTATAATAAAAATTTTGATATATATATATATATAATATTATATTTATATTTAAAATTTTAATATATTTAATAATTTTTGATGCATTTATATTTACGTAATGGATATCGAAAAAAAAGTATTGTATACAAGGGATTATTGCAAAGTTGTTTTTAACTTGATGAGGGGTGAAAAGGAAGATATAAATTATGCTAATAGAATACATAGATATAAATATATATAAATAATATATTATGCAAATGGATATTATGCTAATAAATATATAAATATAAATTATATTGGTTCATCAATGCATATTCGATGTCGCAAAATTTGACTGATTTATTACACACAATTATTTTATGTCATTCGATAACTTGCTCATTTATTGAATGGATAATTTGGTCAGAATAAATGAGACAATGCAAGTATTCAACTATTTATGTTGTATTACATTAGATCATGGTACACTCAATATACGGGTGGTGAAGAAAAAAATATGAATAAAAATTTATTTTAAAAAATTTTATTAGTAGGTAATTTTTATTTTATTTTTAGAGAAAAATACATAATTATTTTTTATTTTATATTATTATTAATATATTTTTAAAATATTTTATTTCCAAAATTAAAAAAAGAAAAATGTAAATAGTAAAGGTATAAAATTACATGTTAATGACGTCATGAACAAAGTTAAAAATTATTTGTAACCCAAATAAATTTGCAAATAATATAATGACATCAGTGATTTTTTAAAGATACAAATTTAATTGAGTTTAGTAAGTTGCGAGTGACACCAAACTTAGTCACTCCTATTATATATCACTAGATCTTATGACACATGTAAATGTTTTGTGAAAATTTATTTTCAACATAAAAATTTAAAATAAATAAAGAAAAAAAGTAAATTATAATGGTGTATAATTATATTTCAATGACATATTGAATGTGAAATTAAAAACAATTTCATACAAAAAAAAGAGTTTGTAACAACAATATATTCGCAGTTAATATAGACGCTATCAATGAGTTTTAAAATTTCAAACTCAATTAGATTTAATACCAAATTCAGTAACTCTTATTATATATAATATCGATAATCACTCCCATTGTATATAATAATATGTAATAAATATAGATATAGATATTGTGTTGAAAAATATCAAGCCAAAAATTTATGAAATTACAAGGTTTGTATATTCATAAAACTAATCAATCCTTTCTTATTACTATTTTTTAGAAAATTAATCAATCACTAAATTATTCCAAGGATTAAGATTAATAATAAAATTTTGAATGCCAATTTAAGGATTTTAATGTCATGTTTGTACATTTTTTTTCATATTATATTATATTTTAATTATATTTTAATATTGTATAATTGTATTATGTTTAAAGTTATCTAAGTATACTAAAATCTTAAAATTTTTTATTTTTTATGTTTGGGTTAGAATATTGAAGAAAATATATCCAATAAAGTTATAGCGCTTAATATAGATTTAGTGCACCCGCTACGTGAATGGATTTTTAACCTTCTGTTAAGATGTTGGCTTCGCACTAAACATGGATTGCTTTTGGATTTCCACGCACCTCTACTGCGGGAAATAGAATGCATTAGGTTTTGTGTAACGCACTGCATGGTGCATTCCGATAGCGCCTTCCGATGCATACTTTGATATTTCTCCTCCAATAGGTAATTGGAGGAGGGAGGGTCC
The DNA here is from genome assembly GCA_038382065.1 of Adansonia grandidieri. NCBI lineage: Eukaryota > Viridiplantae > Streptophyta > Magnoliopsida > Malvales > Malvaceae > Adansonia > Adansonia grandidieri. Next base: position 5,757,486 of record JBBYHK010000006.1, on the reverse strand, counting down.
AGCGGAGTCCATTGGGCCCTCCAAGGGGGCAAAATTACTTTACCCCCTTTTCATTTAAAAAATATTAATATTTAAAATAATAAATATATACAATTATATAATAATTAGTTAATTAAATAAAATATAAAATAATATGTATTTAAAATTTTAAATATTATTAAAAAAATATAAAACCAATTTATCGATACATGCTTATATTAATATCTTAATAGTTATTTTATTCTTAGCTTATTGCCATTAGTGCATTTGCATCTAAACAATATATTTTTTTATTAATTTTAATTTCACCGCTGCAGTAATTAATCTTACTGCCATCATTGTGTTTAATCTCACTCGCATTAATCTTACTATTCATCTAAATAAAGCCTTAGTTGATTGATCAATTTCAATCATTGGAACTTTATTTACGAGTTCGTCTTTGATATATTAAGAGTCAATATTTTAGTTCCACAAATAAATTAAAAAATTATTATATATTTTAATTTTATTTATTATTTTTTTAAAAAATTTTAGTATATTACTTACTACCAACAAATTCAATTCATGATTTCTAATAAATAATTTAAAAAAAAAAAAGCATGTAGCATAGCAAAGTATAATAGTGGGTGATATAATATAATGTGAATTTGAAATTGAAAGGGGCAAATATAATTTTCTCTTTTGCAATGAAAAGAAATAGGATATGTTATAATTAGAAGTGTTTATTGGTTGAGACGAGTTATAGCTTAAAGTTTTTAAATTATTTTGTAGATCTGAATTTGATCTAATTTGTAAGTTTAAATTATTATTAAAAATATTTAAAAAATTAATTTTATATAAATATTTTTTTTATTTTTATAATTAAATTTAATAAAATTTTTATTTATTAAATAGTGATTTGGAGTAAATTGAACTGATTTAAATAAAAAAATAAAATAAATTAGATCAGATTTAAATGGATGGTCAACTCTTAAGTAAATCTAGTTATTATATGGTATATAGTTACAAGGTGTAGGGAGGGAGTAAGCAGGGCAGGCTGGGTTGGGCAGAGCTGAAGCAAGCCGTTTCAATCGGCGGAAAGACCGCGACCTCAGAGACGGAAATCCCTACTCTCTCGCTCTCTCTCTCTGTCTTTCTGAACTTTCGAAGTGGATGGATGGAACTGAATTTTCCTTAAAAACATCGAAAATAATTCCTTACTTCTCACTTCTCATATTTCATACTTCACACTATAATTAATATATATATATATATATATATATATAAGAAATAAAACAAAATCCCCACTGCAAAAATAAATAAATAAATAAATAAAATAAAATAAAATAAAAACCGTTTCAATCCACCCGACCTTATCGCCTATGCCTTAAACTTCGAAAATTATTATTCCCATTCAAACCTCAGATAGAGCAAGGGGAAAAAAAGGAAAAACAACAACAACAGTGTTTGTTTTCAGTTTCAGTTTCAGTTCCAGTTTCACTCTCTTGCTTTGCAAAAAGGTAAGGTAAACCCAACAAAACCCAGAATTTCTTTTGGTTTGGTTTTTATGTTTTTGATTGATTTTGCTTTTGACTTGTTCTGGGGAAAAAGGCAATTCCAAAAAAAGAAAGATGGATAGGTACCAAAGGGTGGAGAAGCCAAAAGCAGAGACTCCAATAAATGAAAATGAAATTCGGATAACAACTCAAGGCAGAATGAGGAATTATATTACCTATGCCACCACTCTCCTCCAAGTAACTTCCTCTTTCTTCTCTCTCTCTCTCTCTCTCTTCTTTTTACTTCATATTTATTTTTTTGTCCTGCAAAAATATGTTATATATAATATGATTGTTAGGATGAAAATGGTTTCTAATAGAATGAGTAGAGATCTATGGAGGTGTAACTCTTGACAAATTTATGTTGATAAAAATGCGTAATAGTGTCAATGTTGTGATAAGTAGGTTCATGGAAATGCTTCATAAGTATATTTGTTTCAGCTAGAAGGTGAAATGCTTCATAATTATATATTTATGGTGGTGTTTAGGTTTATGGAAAACAAAGGCAGAGCGGCAATGTTGTGATAAAAATGCACTTTGGGTTGTCCTCAAATTCAATAGGCCTGTATAGGGTATTTGTTTCGTTTATAATTTACATATAAAATTGAATTTGAACCGTGGTTCTATTGAACGGGTTGTACTTTTTAGGGCTAACAGATCCTTGGTCTGACTTTAGCATTAAGTTATGGAAATTACATCACTGGCTGAATAGTTTTTTTTTTTTTTTTAATTTTAATTAATGTAAACTGTATTTTTTAGTCAAATTAAATAGTATGCTTTTTGAAGCTAATGCCGGTATATGGTAAGATTCAATTGGATGATTGCAAGTTAAAGTTTAGAAAAATTTCTCCTTTGAAATTTCCCTGGGGAGAAAACAAAGCTTGGCATCAAAATTCCTTAATGTAAAATTAAGCTGTTTTTGATCAGGCTTTTGTTATTTTTTACTTTTTGTGCTGGATTAGCCACAATATCTTTCTCGACTTTTATTCAATTTTAATTGATGAAGAATACATTTTGTGTAGGAGAAAGGTTCCAATGAGATTGTTCTTAAAGCAATGGGCAGAGCCATTAATAAGACTGTGATGATTGCAGAACTAATCAAGGTAGATTGAAGATGGCTCTCTTGCTTTCTCGGTCACTCTTCTCAAACGCGTGTAAACTAGTACATGTGCATATGTCATTTTTCTTCATTTATATCGGGGGTTTCTGGTTTTCAGAGGAGAATTGCTGATCTTCATCAGAATACTTCAATTGGATCAACTGATATAACAGACGTGTGGGAACCACTAGAAGAAGGCCTCCTTCCGTATGGAAAAGCGGCTCTTTTATGCTACTAACTTCTTGTATTGCTGTGTTTTTAGAGCATAGAAATCAGGATGATTGGTTTTCTGTCTTATTACAGTCTGGAGACTACCCGTCATGTGTCAATGATCACTATTACATTATCAAAGAAGGAGCTGGATGTGTCCTCTGCAGGGTAAATATCTGAGATCCAATGTTTTATTTACGTTCAAGACACGTTTAGTGTCTGCTCCCACTTAGTTTTAATTGTTTAGAATGTGGTAGTCAAATATCGGTTTTGGATTTAGACATTCTATGATACGCTTATGGTGGGTTCTTGTCCCTTTTTTTTTTTTTTTTCTTGAATAATTGTTCCATTCTTTTTATGAATGTATGGTTTGAATCTTTTTTTTTTTTTTCAAATTTTTTATAAATAATATGGGTTGCTGGGTACCAATTTTTCAATCTTTCATTGAGAAATACTGAATACGTTTGAGCTTTTTCTATTCTTTGCTTTTGAACTGTGATTCTTAGGTCATATCTAACAACTCTTAAAATGCAGATATCAACCTCCTCTTCCGGCTGATCAAGTGAAACCCTTAAATGAATTTGAAGACGATGGAGGTAAGCAATCTTGTTTGGTAAACAAGTACTAGGAGAACATATTTGTAATATCTAATATTTTGACGTCAACTAGCTGCAGAGACTTCACGAAGGACACGAGGAAGGGGACGAGGGGGTCGAGGAAGATTTAGGGGTAGAGGTAGTCTTACTAGAACATAAAAGGTTTTCAATTTGAGTATGCCAACTTTTCCTTTAGAATAATTATCACAAAAGCAATGTAGTTGCCCTTGGTGCATCTGATGACTCTTTTTTTTTGCACAGTGAAATAATGTATCTACTTTCCTTTTTCGTTGGCCATTATATATTGTCTTATTTTAGTTTTATTGTTGCATTGGTCTTTGGTATATCTTTGCATCCATCACTTTCTAGTTTTTCACTTTTTTGACAATATATGCACTTTCGTGAGCAGTTAAATAATTACAACCAAGAAAAGGGTAAAGAGAGAAAACACTTGTTTCTCTTAATGTCTCTTTGAAACTGCAAGTGTAGTTCCTCTGATCAATTGCTGCACTTTTGAAACCGTCAACTTGGTGAATCTGCTCATTAGATGGTTCTGCCTCTTTGATGGATGCAGGAAATTATGGTGCAATAGGGGGATATAATGGTGATGGTTTGGACAGTGGGCGTGGCTTTGGCGGCCGAGGTCGAGGACGTGGAAGAGGTCAATCTTTCCGAGGTCGAGGACGAGGCTATGGTGCTGGTGGATACTATGACTATGGTGAATCCGATGCATCCCATTCCCAAGGACGTGGTAAGTTTGTGCCTTAGAACCGAGTTCGAAGTATGTTGTTCATTGCTAGCTTGTTAAACATTGAGAAATGAACATTTGACCTTTTTATCTTGGATGTGTCACAGATGATTTTAATGTTAAAATACATCTTTGAGCAGTATAATAACAAGGTTAACTAACTACTTTCTAGGAAATATGTCTGCTAAGCATTCCGTATTCATCAGATACTTGCACTATAAATTTGCTTCTGGTTGTTTTTTGTCAAAGTCATGGGACCTAATATCTGTAAAAATGATTTCGACTTTTACAGGGCGTGGTCGTGGGCGAGGAAGGTGGGGACGTGGGCGTGGTCGGTTTTCCAGGTCAGATGGGCCACCAACCGAACCGAACGCTGCTTGAGAGAAGTGGACAACTTTGTAGTAGTTGGCGTGGTATTTGAAACATGATATGTGGATGCCTGCTCTGCTTGTGGAATCTATATTTGGTTTCAAAGTTAAAAAAAAAAAAAAAAAAAGGAAAATGTACAGCAGGCTGCCCCATGGTGGCTTTGCAGTTTTCTCATTTCTAATTGTGGTTTTAGGGAATGTTTTTGTTTTCCTGAAATTCTGACAAAGTCTTTACGCTTTACATAACCTAGAAAAATTGTACAATTTTAACACCCTTTTTCCATAATAATAATAATAATAATAATAATAATAATAGAGCAGTACATTGTTTTATTCTTAAATACATTTGCATGCTCGTTGAGCGTATTCGGATGCGGGTCTTTTAATATTTAGCTATATAGGGGGTGATTCTCTTGAACAGCAAATATTCTCACCAATTAAAGGCTTTTTATTTATAGGAGAATTGTTTTTTTTTTTTTAATTATCTTTTAACAAATTACCTGATAATTTGAGTGTGATTTAATTCATTCGTTTTTGTAGCACTCAGTGCAAAAGACAAATTGATACGTACCAATTTTGAAAGAAAGACAATGGAATAGCGTATTGTATTGTTCTAGTTTTTGCGTTGGTAGGTGCCAATCGGTTCTCTCGTTAATTTTATTTTTTCGTAATTTCATTTGAAAAATAAAATATATTCATTATATTATACTATTGAATTTGATTAATAACGATTTATGATATTTTTTTAATATTCTTTTTTAATAATTTCAGGCATTAAATAAATATTTATAATTTTGAAAAATTTATATTTGCACGTAAATATATAGATATATATAAAAATATATTTGTACATATATATATATTTTATTAGAGAACTTAAAAATATGTTATGTGAAAATGCTGATAAACTCGTAATGGTATGTCAAAATACAACAGCGCTTATATATTTTAGTACAAACAAAAAAGATATTTCATTGATACGTAAGGACTATTTTGATACTATGATTTATTTGTTTAAAACTTTTCTTAATAATATCTTTTTTGTGGGGATACATTTTTAAGTTTAACAAAAAAAAGTATTTTTATTGATATGGTACTGATTATTTTGATGCTATAATTTATTTGTTTAAAACTTATATCAATAATATTTTTTTGGGGGAAAATACCATTTTTTTAGTTTAAAAAATGGAAACATAAAGTGAACTAATATATATATATATATATATAAATGGAAACATAAAGTGTATATATATACCTTTTCCCTATGCATTCGCATTTGGAATTTTATATATTCATGCGATATTGTTTATTACTCTTTTTCACATATATATATATATGTGTATATATATATATATAATTGATCTAAATGATCTATTTCTTGCATTTAATTCCAAAATATCTTCAAAAAGCAGCCCACTAATGGTCCTCCAAAGAGCTCTTATTGCCTAATTTCTTCAAAATATATGCCAGCTTCGTAGTCTAATCTATCAAATCGTTTGTGTATTATAAAGTAATTACTGGAAATTAAAAGATGCATACTGAATTTTGTTTATGTATTTAAAGTTAGGTCGTATATTTTTATTAGTAATGATTACAGATATGTTTCTTAAATTAAATTTAACAAAATTTATTTAAAGCTAAGCTTTTATCTTATTTTAATATTTTAAAAATTATTGCGTACGTAGACTTTAATGATGCAATTTAACCATATATAGAATTTGGTAGCATAGCTGACGGTTTTTTAAATTGTATAAAAAACCTAACTATTAGCTTTGTTATTACTAGAAAAAGGAAATAAACAATGCTCTATGAAGTTAAGGGATTAATCAAACAATGTTCAAACTTTCACTAACAGATTATTAACCTGTATGGAGAAAAAGACAACATCTAAGGTTAATAACTATCTTATTTTCCGTGGCATAGAACAAGTTTTACTCTTATCTCGTATGAACACGAGCTTAATCCATTGGTTCACATAACTACCTTTAAGAAATAGTTTCTAACAAGTTTAAGATTTGAAATCCCAACAGTTGGGACATCTTTTATACCAAAAATAGAAAGAAAGTTAAATCGATAATATAATAAAGAAAATGACATGTTTCAACTGTGGGATTCCATGGTGAAGCAGGTAGACTGGGGAAAGTTTGTATGTGTCTTTGCTGTCTGCTCTCAAGTATTTTTCCTTCTATTTTCTACACATTTAAGCAGAAATTTTCTAACCCTTTATCAATATTTTTTGCAACCGGACAAATTAAGACATATAATTAAGGATAGAGAGGGAAAGATATCTAAAGAAATATTTCAGTTGATGACAAAAAGGCAAAATAAATCAAAGAGAAATTAAAGAAGCTAAGCTGGCTGAACCTGCAAATGCCAACAAATACACACCATGTACTAGCTAATTTCTTTAACAGAAACCAAGATCTCTGTAAAGCTCTCAGTTGTCTGAATATTACTTACCTGTGTTAACCCTAAGTTTGGAGTAAATGTCAGATATTCACGAGTCGACATAAGTTTTTATTTTTTTTATTTTTTTATATATTTGAAGTATTCTCCTCCATATTCATCTGAATATGACTCAAATATAAGTGTCAGATTTGAAACTTTAGGTAAAATGAAGATTTTGGGTAACATAAGCTGCTCCAATTTTAATTGAGCAACATCTATATAGATTTGAAGTAGATTGAATTCTTGATAGCCACTAAGTTCTTTCCTTTTGAAAATGAAGTTTGATGTCAATTAAATCTACATACTTAGAATCGTTCAGTTTAATTAATTAGATCATAGTTAAGTAAGAAAATTAAGAAGAGAGAATACTCTGATGCCCTCAACATTAATTAATTTCAGCTCCAAATTTGACATTTCTATTTGAAACTTAAACATGATTTCGAGCATATCAGAAATATACAAAAAAGACATTAGATTATTTATCTTCATTTAACAAATCTTGCTTGTAGAGAAGCTTCTAAAATATGCAACTCTCTCTCTAAACTCAAAGTCTGACCCAATTGATTAATGCAATCACTTTTAAAAAGTGACAATCAATATATAAATTTGAGTTCATATTTCAATATCTGGACCATTCCTCTCTTCACTAATTGCAGCCTCCACTGTTGCCAAAAAAATATATATACCTCTCTCACACTCTCACGTGTGCACCACAGAAAGAAAGAGCTGCCCTTTCAACTCTATATCTTAGTCTTTATTGGTAATAAATCATCAGTGAGAGCATTAGTGGGAAAAATAATCTTTCAAAATAAAAAAAAAAAATTCATTTTTAAGATTTCCAAATGCGATGTGTAAGTAATGAATTACCCAGAAATAGAGAATCCTACATAAAATGATAAATTTTAATCCAAAGACAAGAAATAGAATATATCTGGTGAATGTGCATGGCACGGCAGCTGAAAGCAAAGCTAGCCATTGCCAAACTGTCCTGAACTATCTGCTCAATCATCTACGAAGTAACCCTTTACTCAGCAATCAAATAATATGCACATTTTTTTTCCAATCTCACTCTCGAAAACTGTTAAACAATAATATTAGCCAAATCAAAAATCCAGCTGCTTGGGCCATCTAAAACTTAATTAAAAGTTGAAGCTTCATGATCGGCAAAAAAAGGAAGAAAATTACCAATTTCTCTTTGCAAAATTTGTATTGGATTTGATTAGCATAATAACAATACAACTAGAGAGAAATCCCATTATGGTTTTATTTAATACCTTAAATTCTTCCCGTAGCTAACCTCCAAAGGCTTTGTCTCCTTGTAAATACTGTCAAGGAACCGATACCTCCGCTTCTTAATTGGCCTCAAAGTCTCTTCTT
>JBBYHK010000006.1:5730514-5749026 GCA_038382065.1 Adansonia grandidieri | reverse complement strand
AGATAATTAAATCAAATTATTAAGGTGAAATTATAAAGTAAATCATATTCAATTTAACTACTCTAGTGATAAGAGTTTAACTCTACTTTAGTAACTAATTAGAATACAGATTCCTTGATTGGTATGATACAACTCTAATTAGTCTTCTAGTATAGGTCCCTAGTCTAGTATATGAAAATTGCCTGTGCACCATCATAAGGTAATTATCAAGAAAAGGATACAGACTAGAAGGCTTATATGGGGTGTTCATCTTTGTGTATTTGAAGCGAATCTGGGTTCTTGATCAACAATGGCTAGATGTATGTTTTATTTAAATTATTACAACTTAAACACTACCTTGTGCTCCATTGGTACTAAAACCAAAAACAAACACATAGTAATGAGAGACCGATCAAATCCAAATGTACTCTTAATCAAGTTAAAAGAACTGATCGTAATTTTTAGAATCTTAGTCAAAGTTTAAATCTACTCAACCATTTTCATCAACCACGAATTATAATTTATTTTTAAGAATATAAATTGAGGCGTGGAACTCACCCTCAGGCATTGAACTAAACTTAAATTGGGGCTCGGAGATGGGTTTGGTATATGTATACGGAGGTCGAATCGGTGTTAGGGCAAGCAAAAAACCACCCAGTTGCCATCCTTAGCTGCGACCTCCATTGTACCAAATAAAAGACTACATTTTCTATCATGAGCATTGTCTTTTGACAAAAATGATTGTATAAAACATTGACGCAGAAAAGAAATACACAAATAAAAAAGGGTGAAATTCAAGGCTACTACTCTATATAATTTGCCAAAGTGCAAGTACAAGCGACCAACCTTATCCAAGGATTTTGCTGTCATTAAAGAATATCTTCACTCTCCAGCTTAAGTGAATGAAAATAATTATAGACCTTGCCTGACATTTTCTCTTCTGTATATATCACCATCATTCTGTTCAATGAGAGTATTCTTTCGTTCTGCCGTGCAAACCTTTCTTGTGGAGAAATTACTTGTGGCATCTTCACACCTTCAGAAACAATGATCTCTGCATTATCAGAAAAAGAGAACAACAATTAAAACATATAGTTGAAAATAAAGTGTCTCAGTAAAACTAAATTAACAGATTGGTTGTCCATGTTTTATTCTTGCACATGAAATCAACAAGCTTACAAAGTATATAAGCATATGAGCATTGGCATCCACTGCAAACCAACGAAGAAATTCAAAGAATCTACTAAGCACAAGCCCATAGCAGGGGCATTTGGCTTCCCTGCAAAGGACTCATAAGTTCGATTGGTTTTAAATTTGGCGGACACTAAATCAAATAAGTATAGAAGAACTTGCATAAACAAGAAACATATACAAATTTTCGAGGACGATAACTCGTGTTTTGAAGTTTCTTGTTTCAGGAGAATCTTACCTACAAAATTGTCTCCAGTTTGGAAAAAGTTTTTGGTGAAAGATCCACTGATATTCCATGTGCACTACTAAAACTTGAAGTTTTATTCCCTTTTTTATTCCCAATCAAAGGGATTCCTTTTGCCGTGAATTCAATTAAGCCTTAATCTCGACAATATGGTTCAACTAAAAAAAAATCCTTTTCTATAGTTAAGCTCCTTTTGACATGTACAAACATCAACATATCCAAGCATAGCAATAATAAGAATAAATTTTGTTGGAAGATATTAACAGCATTCTTACTAAAATTTCTGATATCGGCATTCTTTACTAAATATAGAGACAGAGCCAGGATGACAAGAACTTGCTAAAAAAAAAAGAGAAAATACCTATGCCTACTCTGATCGAAAGATTTGGCCTTATGATCTTTTTGGAGTTCACCAGGAAGATATCACCAATGTATAGATGGTTTGTTGGGACAAAAACACGGCATAGCTCTTCATCTTCATTTTCTCTCTACATACCTAATCACCAAGCAGAACTACTAAAGGAACTTGTATATTACATAAAGGAGCACTTCGCCGTTACATGTCTCAAAAACTACAACCAAGAGCAGTGTTCGTTCATCTTAGATCTCATAGAATAAGTGGCGTATTATAATCATCCCAGTCGAGTTAGGACAACCACCCGTGAAATAGACATTAAATGTATCATTCTCGTATAACAAATTAAATTATCAGCTACCAAGAGAGAAAGGGATCAAAAGATGGTGCTGTAATTAATGCGTAATCACAATAAAACATGATTCTTATAATTTTAAGTAATTGAACAGAAACCCCCAGACTCCCATCAATCCATACACACACAAACACTCCCATCCACGCACACAGTCTGCTTAAATTCTACCCTTGAGAATTGAGGTTCATGGTCTCTCTCCTGATGGTGTTCGCTCTGCAATTCTACACAAAGTTTGCTTTCAAAAGAAAAAAATGAAGATGAGTCACTCTCATCCACATTTCATTAAAGGCAATGAAAATATAGTGCATTTTGTACATACAACTGTAGCGATTTTGGATTGCCAACAAAAATTTAATGTCTTCCGAGTGTAATAAATGTCAAACCATGGTTGCATTTTGATAAACACAGCTTCAGTCTGAGCAAATAGGATATTAACAAACCCATTAGATTCTAAGAAAACTCAAAGAATAAGAACAAAGTTTTGTCATTGCGAACACTTCCAAGTTTCAATTTCATCATAAGAAGAAGTTGTCTTCAGGGAAATATATATCTTTCAGAATCCTTGAACAAGTAACACAAGTCTCCTTCAAAAAAGATCATACGATCATTTCTAAGATAAGCAGACCACCAAACAGAATGCTTTTGTTTTAAATTCCAAGTACCAGCTAGAAAGAATGGTATCTTCAACTGATATGAACAGATGAGAACTATAACATCAAAGCTCATCTTTATAGAGCATCCGATAACTTAAGAAAACATAAGAAACACCAGTGCATATGTAGCCCAAACACCTTCCCGTGCCAATTTGTTTCGCTGAGCATATCAAGTCTTGTTTACCATAAGAAAATCCTTAATTTTTTTTGTTAGTTAAATCAATTATACAGACGTAAAAGAGGAAAATTTAAGTTTAAATGGCAATTGAATAATCCAATATAACATGGAAAACTGATATGGTATTCATGGAGAAGCAATGTATGTAGGCAAAAGAACAAAGAAAATATTAAAATAATACCTGAAGGATGACAGTCAATTTGATAAAGCCAAATGCATATTCAACAACACGTGGATGACAAATGATAGCCACCTCCTTAAATGCTGTCGTATTTTGATCTACAAGAGCAAGGATAGTATTATTGTATGATTGAAGCAAAATCACCGAGTTACTGTGCTTTCATGCCAATAAAGCAGTATATCCTGGTTTATAAAACATGTGAAAGTACTTTTGAGGATGCAAATCACTTATTGAACCAAGTTTATGACAACAATCAGATTATCAAAGTAGTTAACTAGGGATAACCTGGAGATATTGCAGCATTGATTTGTTTCGAAGCTGAGTATAAATGCCTAACAAAGGGCATTCACTTTATAACCCATTCTCCTACTGAGAAAACAGCAGCCCCTATCCATGATGAAACGAAAACACCAACAAAGAAGATAAAGAGCAGAGATGTGATAAATCACAGTCCTGCAGAAAGTAACCACAGCTCAGACGGTCCAATGCTTAGAGCACAAAAAATCATGAAAGAAATCTACACAAAATGCAAGAATGAAGAGAAAGAAAAGTTTTCTTTGATGAAGCAGTAGGTTGTGGTAAGTACCATATAATAATCATATTCCAAATTGATCACAAAATTTGCAAACTAAAACTTTATACAAATCATAATGTTTCTGAAAGATACCCAGAGAAGGGAAAAAGATGTAATTTTTTAAAATCCCAAGGGTACAATTTCTAGCAGCAATGTTTGTTGCTATGGAATTAAAAACCTAAATAGCGATCTTGAGTTCTATTCTTACTTGAAATTCTTTGTGGAAAATTATATGATTGCCTGCTGATTTCATTTTTTTTTGAAATAAACATACATTTTTAGATTATGAAGAAGTTTTGGGATTTGATGATAGTCAAGCATGGTTGACCACTGAGACTGGGAGGCAAGAACTTCAATCTTAGCCATACTTATAAAACATCGAGGCCTTGAGTAATACGGTTAAACTCACCAAATATGTCAATGCCAAGTCGTTCATGGAACGGACTGAAGAAACCGTCAACAAACTGAATAAACCACCATGCAATAAAAAATATAACTGCCACAGGAAGAAGGACCACACTGCGATTTTGCACGTCAGCACATTGTTAGCCTTGAAATATCAAAAGAAATAATGGAGGACCGAGAACATTTTGGGATATATAAAAGCTTAATACCATCCGGTCATGAACTTCTTTGAGACCCAACTCTAGAGAACAAAACAACCTGCCTGACGAATGATTAAAACACAAATGTTCAGACTTGAAGATAAAATTTCATTTATTTCTTTCATTATCAACTATTCTAAAAAAAATGCTGAGTGCTTCCGTGCTTTCTAAGACTTCATTAAAACTAGCATATAATTATTCTTTTTAATTTTGGGGCAAACATAATTACTTTAAAACTACTAAAGTAGTCAAACTCCTAATCGTTCATACTAGTGACTTGAAAATATTTAAATTCCTTGAAAAATAGAGTGCATGAATTTCCATAAAGTATTTTAACATTAGAAATGCCAAATTGGTTTAACCAAGAAATGTATAGACCTTAAACTTTATCTTGGAAGCACTCCATTGTACAGGTGATTCAATTTCACAGCATTTTAGTAAAAAAAAAAAAGAAGGATAATTCAAATGCTAAACCACAAAAATTTATCCTTAACACTTTCATCTACCTAATATACCGCTGTTAATTAGTTTTCGACATTCAAAAATGCTAAGAACATCAACAGGTCATCAAGATTTCCCTTTTTTAAAACAGATTGAAGCCAAACCTCGGGGGCATTCAAAACCAACAGAATTTTTGGATATAATTGGGAATTAAAATTAAACCAGTTGATAGCAATTAAACAGAGTGAAAAAGAGATTATGACAAATCTGAAGCGGAATGACAATTTTCATTTCCTACATTCCAAATTTTGCAGGGATTTCTCTTAATCTGCACTTAATTGTTCGTTAGTCATAAATTACATTATTTTCAAAGCTTCAATTACAATTACAATTTGGATTAATAGATTTAAGAGAAGTCCAAGAACAAAGATTTGAAAACTCGGTGTGAATAAACGATCGATTGTTTGAGGAAATCAAAGCTAAAAGAAAAAATTGAGGGGGGTTTAAAAAGGGGGAAATGGACCTTGCGAGTGGAGGAATTGGGGGAGCTAAGAGGAGACTTAACCGGATCTTCAAGATCGACACCGCCATTTTCGGCTTGGCTCAGTGGAATCGAGATTTGTTGAGGGAAGCTGAAAGTTTGGATACGAGATTTGATTATTCAGAGTGTTACTTACGGTTACTATTAATTTAATTTAGAAGCTTGGATAATAAAATATATTAAAATAGGAAATTCTTAAAGCCTATAAATTTGCATCCTAAGGAACGCCACCCTCGTTGGGGGCGGGGCTTTGCGTGGACTTAACAATTAAGACTATGATATTATTACGTTTTATAAATAATATACATAAAAATATGATATGATATAAAAAAATATAAAATTAATATTAATATAAAAATATTATAAGTAATATAATATAAATTATTAATATTTTAAAATTTATATAAATATAATATCTTAAATATAATTATAATTATAATTTATAATAATATATAAATACTACACCGAATGTGTATATATATATATATATATATCAATAGATTTAAATTGGGCTTGGTGAAGTTGGTGCCGGCTTTGGTTTCTCCGAATAATATTTGGTGTTGATATTAAATTATCAATAAGGTTTGAGGTTAGTAAAGGTTTTCTTCACCAAATTGTAAAGAATTTCGGTTTTAAATAATTTCTAAAGAAAATAATATTTAAAAAATAATAATTTTATTTTTATATCTTATAATGATTATTTTATTATTTTTTATCTCCTATCACTAATTCAATCAAATATTTTACGTATCTTTGTCGGCATAAAGGTAACCAATCCTGTTGCACCCCATGCAAAAGTTAAATACAAATATGCAAATACTGCAAAAGGAAAAAATTAACGATCTGCGAAAATCATGAAACTAAAAATATATCAAAATTTAAATATTAGTAAAGAACGAAATTACCGATTATGAAAAAATAAATTAACACCGATTAAGTTAAGGTTTGAAATTTTTAACTTTAAAATGATTATTGCTTATTTCTCAGGTGCTTAATAGTTTCATACAATTTATCTCTCAAACATTCTCAATCACGTCATAGATCGAAAGCATTATCAATCTGGATACAACGAATCAAAAGATGCAAAAAATTCTCTTTCACATGAAGATGACAGAAACTAAGGATATTTGGACAGACCAAATCGGTTGATTCGAAAAAGCTGTTTTTGGACAGTTTAAAATCCAGATAATGAGACTATTTAACCGAACGAACATAATAGTTATGATAGAAAACTGTTCGAACACAACTGTTACAAAGAGATATAGAATTCGAACAACATGATTTAATCAAATAAATTTGATTTCACGCTAGGTTTAAATTAACAGGTTGGGTTAAAAAAAATACCTCACTTGACCTTTTAATCTAAGCCCAAGTCCGAGCCTAAGTTCGACTCAACTCAATGCATACTCATGTCAATCAATTTCTTCTTCAAGTGAACACAATAAGATCAATTTTTTATTTACTATGGATATCAATAGTATAATGTAAACATACATCATATATCAATTTACGATAACTTACGTATTAAAATATGTGTTTCATATTATACACCTTTAAATTATCATTAATATCCAGTAATCCCTACATTAAATGGATTATTCATTCCTACATCTTTGAATTGGTTTTTCAGATTATAGAAAATAACTTGAAAATTTTAGTTTTCTTTTTTTAGATTATTGATTTTTTTTTGGTTCATTTTTCATGATGCATGTTTTAGGTTTAAGTTTAAGTTTTAAAGCTATGATTGTAAATTCAGTTTAAAATCTATTAAACTTTAATTAAAAACTAGATTTGTCCGATTACAGTTATTTATTTAATTATTATTAATTTATTAAAAATTAAAATTATGAGATTTTATTTATGTCATGTCCATGATAACTTTCACAAAATCAAGTTTGTAAGTTCAAATCTCATTAGCATTTGCACAATAACAATCAATATTATGTTAAAAATAAAATACAAATCAAAGAATATGACTTATTTGAATATAATAAAAGTAAAATTAAAAAAAGAGATTTTTTATTAGTTTAGATATATCCGGTAATTTTTGTATTAGTATCATATTCGTATGTTTTGTCGCATCATAATCATGTTTAAGGTAATTTATATTTATATAAATTTTGATATATTAATAATTCGTATAACGTAGATTTTGAGACATATATTCGTGTATTAAATATTTTATTTATGTTAAATTCGTATAATCATATTCAAAATTGTCAAATTTAATTTTAAATCAACTAAATTTATCAGTTATCTATCCATAGGTTTAAATTACATATGTAAGATGTTTTAGTAAGAAAAATGTTAGATTCCATAATCAAATATAACATAAATATATTGTATTAAAACTTTAAAAACTTTTATTTTCAGATTTATAATTGATTCAAATGAACACTTTATTCGATAAAAAGCCTAGTTTTTTTTTTAAGACATAAAACAATCTTTATAATTTCAATTAAACAAAATATCTTTGTATGATTGGGATAATATCCAAATAAATCCACAAACTTTATTAAAAATTAAAATTAAAATTAAAAGTAAAATAAAAGATAAGAAACAACCACGTCTCCTAAACAAAGAGTCCTGGGACAACCTTTTCAAACACGTGGGAACCATTTAATAAAATCAAGATTATGCTCCTATACATTACCTTTTTATTCATTTTTTTTAATATGAATTATCAAAGTCATATTTACGAATGGTACTTAAAATTATATTGGATAATAATAGATAAAAAAATAATAGAGAGAATCTCAACCCATAAAATCGTGCCTCATGACGAGCTATGTTGTATGTAGCATAACGTTGCATGCCAATTAATAATTCAAGAAAAAAATATCTTTAAAATTTTTTAATTCAAAATATAAACATACAAATCGATTACTCTAAATTGTTTCATTTTTATTTTCCTCTCGTTTTATTTCTAATCTCTATCCTTATTCATCAGGATCTATAAATGCATAATTTAATGTTAAAAACTCTATTAGTAAATAAATCAAGATAAATTTAAATGATATTTATGTGAAAGTTAAACTGCTTAATTTAAATGGAGCACATCGAATGCATTAGAGATATTCTCACAGATACTGAAAATTTTTCCTTCTGATATTATATTTTTTTTGTTGAGTAGTACACAATTTTGGGGTGATTAGGCGTGTTCCAAAAATATGTGAAGTATAATATCAGTTTGTTAAGTAAACAACACATGGCTATATTCTTGACGATAGGAAAAATGTGGTAATTTGTTTGTGGGAGATTGATAAGAAGAAAATATCTCGATAGTGCTAATTAATAATCCCTGGAGGCAACAGTGAGAGATAATTCTTGTTAAGGATAAGCATTTAATTAAGATTTATTTGATTATGTTTAGTCGATATCATTTGAAAGCTAATGTTTTGATGGAATTAGTGTCTAGGTAGAGATTGTTAGATATTTGACTTATTCTATTTGAAAGCTATAGCTTAACTTCTGGTAACTTCTATCAGTTGGAGATTAATTGGTAGTTGAGTATAGAGGGGTCTTAACCCTTAGAGGGGTCTGGTAAATTTAACTTCTGGTAACTTTTGGTAAATTTAGAGGGGTCTTTACCCTTAGAATCTTCTATATGGAGATGGATTTGTATGGACGTAAGAAAGAGTTTGGTAAAATAGCAGGTTAATAAGATAAAAGGCATTTCATATGTTTAAATCTTACAGAGCATAGGGTTCAGGTTTAATGTTTATTTATTATGTATTTTGTAGTCTTTATGTTTATAATAGATTTTCATCAAATATTATCTTTTATGTGTATGAATTAATTTCATGTTGATCTTGTCGTAAATTCATTTATATTTGAAAATTCCTAAAATAATCACATCTGTAGACTTTGTTTGCAATAAACTCAGAATTTATTTATCCATTTTACTGATTTGTATTGTATTATATCGTCATCTCGGCACTTAGTCTACACACACGTTTATAAACAGCCAGAATCTCGTATGTTGTCATGCATACGTTTAAAAATATTTTGATAATTAAGCTGACAACCTTATTTAATGTATGGATTATTAAATCTTGCTTGATGTACACTTGTATTTCATTAATCTCCATAGCAGTTAATAACAACAAATTTCAAATAAACTATAAATTAAAAACAAAATATAAATAAATAGCATAATTAATACAAATAAAAGCATGAACTTAAATAAAACATGATATAAAGAATTTGTAGTAAAGAGCACAAAGTAAATGCTGAATTATTATTTATATACAATTCTAAATGTAGAATTATTGTAATGATTTACATGATAATGAACATAAAAGTTCCTAGGCTACATGATGTGTTGCATTGCAAAGCATGATGAACCTAATTACATCAAATTTTACGTGGCATACATAGTTACTTGAATAAATAGCCTAGTATATAATTATAAAAAAAAACGTACCTATGTCTAAATGGGATATTTGATCCACAATGATATGGATGGTATACTAATACTATTATGGAATGCAAGAGTAGTGAAGATACGTAGACTTGTCCATATCAAATTAATATTTAATAATTGAAATTTTTTATTTAAATTTAATTATAAAAATAATTTTTTATTCTTTATAAATAGTAAATTTGAGCTTTTGGGTTGAGTTGGGTTGGACCCAATTTGAACCTGAATAAAAAGTCTAAAAATTCTTTGGATCATGACCCCGACTCAAAAAATAAGTGTACCATCATCAAAGTATATTTATGATAAAACATATCAAATTCTGTATGACGTACTTGATTTGATGAATGGTCATAGAATTTTATCACTATCATATGAAAATTACCAAAATGCGGCATAAGCATATGATATAATTGTTTATAAGTTCATAATAGCGTGATATAAACTTAACCTAAGCATAAATTACATGCATACCTAATAATGTCTATATGGCATATATACTGTGGGTGAATAATGGTGAGCATAATATCGGTTAATCGAAAAAAATTGATCGGAACTGATCTAGTTTGGTTTATTGGGGTCAATTTAATCAGTTTCGATTAACTTATCTAGGGTAGTTTGGTTTAAGTAGATTTAATAGGCTGATTTATGATTTTAATTTTCAAAATCAAATTGATCGATTAAACTGACCCTAAATT
Source organism: Adansonia grandidieri (assembly GCA_038382065.1). NCBI lineage: Eukaryota > Viridiplantae > Streptophyta > Magnoliopsida > Malvales > Malvaceae > Adansonia > Adansonia grandidieri. The sequence continues at coordinate 5,738,611 of JBBYHK010000006.1, read as the reverse complement.
AAACAAATAATATTGTTAATAATATCTCAACCCCAACCCACAACCCAATAACCTATAAAAACCAAAATACCCAAGCCCAACTGGCCTAATATGCTTGTCCAACTCTCCCAACCCAAATCCAACTCCAAATCCCAATTAGCCTAATCATCTACTCCAACCCCCTTCCCCAACTCAAAAATTGATCAAACTAGATTAAAAAATTATTAAAGATAGCTTATTTTCAAGTTTTTTAATAAAAATATGTATATTTAACTTATCGATGCTACTTGGTCTAAGTCGGTAAGAGTGGTGCAAAAATTGAAATAATTTCATATTGATACCGTTCTGTTTTTGTTTTAAAATGGATATGATTGGTATGGTTATGGACCTATGAAATGAGTCTGAAGCCCATTTAAGAACCATTTTCATTCAGGTTGGATATGGGCAGAGGGCTTGCTGCCCTAAACCTCTGAACCACTAACTATCTCCTTTACCGTTTGCTTGGAAATTGGAATGCCATGGCCCATGCCCATGAACAATGTTTTAAATCAATTTTTTGTTCAACATTTAGATAGTGATTATTGCAATTAGTTCAACGAATATGTATATATATTTCTGGTTAAAATATTAAAAAATAAATCTACCAACTATTTCTTTTTTTTAATTAAATTTTTATATTTTTATTATATTCAAATAAGTCATTATCATTTTATTTATACTTAAATAAATTCTTATTTCAAATTAAAGATTTATTTACATTAAGAGTTCATTTAGATATAAATTAAAAGTCAAGGATTTATCTTTGATAAAAATTAAAATTAAATAAATTATTTGAGTGCAAATTAAAAATTTAAAACTTATTTTAAAAAAATGTTTAAGTTCTATATATATATATATATATTTGTTTCTATTTTAGCCTATATTGTTTTTATGCTCTTATTTGGGTTTGAATTTATTTTTCTCAAAATAGGTAAAAATAAATGTTGACTGTCCATTGTAGCCATTTTTGAATTACTATCCCCCACATCCTAGTTTCAGATTCTGCCAACAGCTAATATAATTACTGAAATTTTTAGTTTGAGTTGAATTTTAACTCGTTGCACTTTGTTTACGAGGTTTGTCTCGGATGTAAGTTCGTTTTAGTGTTTAAAAATAATTGAAATATTATAAAATTAATTTTAAATTAATATTTATATATTTTAATAATTAAATTTAAATAAAATATTATAATTAATTAAATAATAATTAAAAATAAATTAAATAAAATAAAAAATTTATACCCAAAGATGACTCAATTCGAATCGAATTCACAAAGTCAATCAAATTATTTGATCATTGAATTGATCTACTCCAAACTTGAAGTTTACTTCTAAGAAAAGAGAGCTTTTATTCTATTCTTTGACCTTTATTATTATTATTATTATTATTATTATTATTATTATTATTATTAGGTTTTTCAAAGGTAAATATTGTGAAAGTAAACGTGGGAGGGTAGAAACCATTAGAAGAAATCTTTGGGGATGAAATTCTAGTCCCTTTGTCCCACTCTTTCTGGGAGCTTGCATGTGGGATGACGGCTATAGTTTGAAATTCAATAATTTAAAAACACAGCTTATTTTAATTATTCTTCAGTAGGGTTATCAATTCAATCATTTGACAAAGTGATAATATAGACATGCACAATCAAATTTTGATCTTATTTTATTCTTATTCTTCCTCCGTACATGTGGAATGGAACCAAAAGTCTTTTCAAAGGATTCCATTGTTTGGGAGGAGAATAATTTTTTTAATAAATTAGTTTTTTTTTAATATATATAGGAATTGAGTCAATATAAAATTAATATTTAAAAAATTGACGATTTTGAAAATTATAAAATATTTTTTGAAAAATTGAAAAAAAAAATCTCTAAGTGTAGAGATTTTCCTCTTAAGAATAGAAATTGAAATAAAGAAAAAAAAATCGAAGTCAATCATTTTTACATCAATAGATTTTTTTTTTTTTAAGAGAATACACAAAGGTCATTCTGTAAGTGTAGATCTCATGTCATTTTCTTGGCTATAGTTATATGGTTTACGAGTATGTACATATACATATATATATATATATATATATATGACATAGGATTGCGACATGCATGGAAAATTTGAATTGGCTCTTTGTCAACAATTTAACATAATGGCTTGCTTCATTTTGAGGTTGTTCTACTTGTGGCTTTCTGTATAGATACGACTTCCAACTTACGATGAAAAAGGCTTTATGGCCTAAAAACACATGGTCATGGCTTGCGTTGCGCCTATGGTGCGTTTTAGAGGTCAGTCAATACTATCTGGTTGGTTGGTTTCCAGATGTCCACCTCCATTCCTTACCCTTTTTACCGGCATAGTCCTTTAGTCGGTGATGAAAAAAATCGAATCAGATTGATTAATCAGTCAAATTTTAAAATTTATTTAGTATTTAGTGTTATTTTACAAGATTAGATATTACTTAAATTAGTTTAAAATCGATTTAATTGATAAAAAATTAAAAAAATAAATTTTTTATTTTTTAAATGTATTTTTATAAACAATGTGATTTTAACGTTAACCTTTTTTATTTATATTAAAAATCATACTATCGAATTAAAATGCAAAATACATGTGCTTTTAATTATTTATCTTATTAATTACTTATTCAATATTTAAAGTATTAGATAATTATTAGGTACATCAGCAAATGGGGTTTTTAACTCCACGGACGAAGTTAAAATAATATCATATATCTTAAATGTATATTTTCAAAATAAAAACTAAATAAACAAGATGTATAATAATGTTTTAACCCTAAAACCTCGCTATCAATGTATAATATAATAATTCAAAAAATATTTTTAATATTTAAAATTATTTTAATTTAAATCCATAAATTTAATGAATAAAGTGAATTAAATCAATTGAATTGATAATAAATAAACCGTTGTGATTTAACTTTGGTTTTTGGCTACAAAATCTAGGATGGATCTTAAACCACAACACATCGATACAGTGACAATTGCATCGATGAAAGCATTTGGAAGCAGGGCAGCATGATATCCCATTTTGTTGGTCTCTTGTTTCTTCACTGGAGCATGACAGTAAAAGACCCTTCAGTGAGAGGGTTTTTATGTTTTAAACTATGATACTTTTTTTTCTCTTTTTATTGTGTTTTTATTATATAATAATAATTTTTATTATTAATACGCTAAAACAAATAAATATATTATATACTAATAAAAATTAATTAAAAATAAATAATCACATAAAAATATTATTTGATATAACAGTATTTTTATTTATCTATTAGGTAAATAATTGTTTGAAAAAAATATAATTTTGTGATTTTTAATTATTTATTAATTTTATAAATATAAACTAATTCAAAAGTTTTATTATATGTATAAATTTTTATCTAATTTATTTAATAGTAATTTTTTATTCTCACCTCATTGTTACTATTGCGTTTAAATCTTAATACATATCGTACTATTAATTTTAATTTCATTGCTACAGTAATTAATCTTATTGCTATTATTATTTTAAATCTTATCGAAATTAATCTCACTACTAATACAAATAAATTCAAAGTTAATTTCATAAATAGATGATCCAATTCGATTCACGAGTAATTTTAAATTCTACCAGCCCATTGTAAAATGTAGATGAGTCGTTAAGAAGAATAATTTTATACTATAAATAAAACAAGCAACAAAGGAAAAGCCAGCAACCACCTTTGATTTTATTTGACTTTTCATATATTATTATTTTTATTGTTATTGTAAAAGCCAAAGCTAGCCACCGTCACAGAGTAAGTTGACAACATGTATATAAATTGTATCACACTGAACAAAAAAAAAAAAGGGTCAACGATTCGAAAATTAGTTTAAAGTTCATTTCGACTGTAATGTCATGGCGTCGGGTGTTTCAACCTTTTTTAATTCTTTATTTACCGTTCAAAACTCTTTTTATTTTTTATTCTCCCACCGTCCTTCGTGAAGTCTTCTCTCTCTCTCTCTCTCTCTCTCTCTCTCTCTCTCTCTCTCTCTATATATATATATATATATATATTACAAAAATGTTATTTATGTATTATTATTATTTTTTTGCCCACCAAGTATCCAATATCTAAACTTCGACTTTGACTGTCCCTCGTAGATTTTGAGTCAAATTCCTCAGCAAATTTGCTTATCCAACTATTTATATCCAAACCATAAATCAATCAACCAAAAAGCAATTAATAACTTTATAGAATTAAGTGTGAGTCAATGTAATGCCAAACTCAACAGTCGTTAAGGTTTATTTGAGTTTAGAGTTAGATATGACAAATGAGTGAGTTTTGATTTGGATATTCTAATTTTATAAGGTAATTTATATTTTAAGTTATTAAATTTAGTATCAATTTTTATGTAAATTATGAATTTTTAATTTTATAAATTTAAAATAATTCAAATTGAACTTTTTAATTAAGTTTGTTTTGAAATAAAAATCTACCAACATTAAAAACTCAAGTCGAGCTTAAGTTTATTTTGAAATAAAAACTCAACTAAATATTTGTCAATAAATAATATATTTTATTATATACATATAATAATTAAACAATTTTAAAAAAAATCCGCCAAGTTTACTGTGTTTGAATCGAATATTACAAAATTCAAACTTAACTCATGATATTGAATGAGTCGAGTTCAAAATCGACATGTTAACATTCTTACTAAGAGGGATAAAAACAAACTACATTATACCACATGCACTATGCAAGTGGATGAAACAAATGTGAGTAGAATTATTTATTTATTTATTTATTGAAAAAGATTGTTAAAAGTATATATTAAAATAAATTTATTTAATTATGTCAGATGTGAGTAGGATTGTAAAAAAAAAAAATTAAGGAAATATAAATTTAAAAAATAAAATACATAAAATAAATGTTTTTAAGTTTTTAATAAATTTATTAATTGAGTTGTTAGTATTTTATTTATGATAACAACTCAATTTATCTTTAATAATAGTATAGATGACAAGTCATGACGTATACTTATAAAACTTTAAAAATAAAGATTCTATGTTATTATCTGTTGATAAAAAGAAATGTTCTTATCCAAAACAGGTGGGAGACATTTTTTTTTAAGAAAAATATTTTGTTACAAAAATATATGTGAATAATTATTTTTTAAGAAAAATTAAAAGATGTCAAGAAATATGAGTAATTTTTAGGGAATATATCACTTATAATTATTTTAATATAATTAACCAATCATAATCTTGAATTGTGTAGAGCCTACAAATCTATTAGGTAAAATCTATGATTTAAAGTGGTGAACCTTTATATAATTCTGTATTATAATTAGATAATTGTAGAATTATAGGTAAAATAATCTAATTTTTTAGTGGTATTTATTGTTTAAAATTAAAATACTTAACATACCTTTAATTATCTTTTGTTATGATAAGTTAAATTTTATTTTTTTATATTTTCTTTAATCAAGTTAGCGTTATTTGAGTTGTGATACTAACTCGATCAGCCACATTATATATGATTTAGATTTTTCTAAGATATCCTTAGCATTTCTCAGAAATTTAGAATGTAACCAAAAACTAATAGAAATTGTTAAAAATAATTAATAATTAAATATATTAATTATTAAAACTAAATAAATTACATGATATAAATGTATTTTAAGTGGAATATTTTTTTTAATGATAGCAACGTAATTGTAAAATAAAATTATTATTTAATATAATCTTACAAATTAATTATTTTATTAAAAAAATGGCTTATTCATTACTAATAAATATCATAATCTATACGATGCAACGTGTATTAATGTATATCAATAATCATAATATAAAAATTGCATTAGTTCTCATGTTGTCAATTTCTTTTGATTATAACAACGTAATTTTCAAATAAAATTATATAATTTTTAAAAAAATTAAATTATAATTTACTAAAAAAAATCAATTCAATTATTATAAATAAATAACAAAATTTGTTATGTATTTTATGTATATTTATTTTGAATGATTTTATGTATGCATATGTAAAACAAATGAGAAATGGATTCCAAATATGCCCTCATCAAGCAAATGGCAAATATAAGTAAGCGAAGGTATTACAGCAAATCACCACGAGTCAATTTTAATATATTTTATTTATATCAAAGTTGAGGAAAAAATATATTTTATTATTGAGCAACTTTAATACATTTTACATACATTTTACATATATTAATATATTTTATAATAAATATCATAATCTATACGATGCAACGTGTATTAATGTATATCAATAATCATAATATAAAAATTGCATTAGTTCTCATGTTGTCAATTTCTTTTGATTATAACAACGTAATTTTCAAATAAAATTATATAATTTTTAAAAAAATTAAATTATAATTTACTAAAAAAAATCAATTCAATTATTATAAATAAATAACAAAATTTGTTATGTATTTTATGTATATTTATTTTGAATGATTTTATGTATGCATATGTAAAACAAATGAGAAATGGATTCCAAATATGCCCTCATCAAGCAAATGGCAAATATAAGTAAGCGAAGGTATTACAGCAAATCACCACGAGTCAATTTTAATATATTTTATTTATATCAAAGTTGAGGAAAAAATATATTTTATTATTGAGCAACTTTAATACATTTTACATATTATTGAGCAAAAAATATATTTTATTTGTAGATTATAGATTTAATTATATAAAGGAAATTTTAATTTAATTTGCTTATTAAGCAAGTTTAATATATTTTATATATTATTGAGCAAAAAAATATATTTTATTTATAGATTATAGATTATAGATCTAATTACATAAGGGAAATTTTAATTTAATTTGCAACATGCAAATTGTTGGCATGAAGGAAGTTTCAGGGAAAGCAACTCTTGAAGTTAAAAAAAAAAAGATTTTTTTTGGGGTTAATCTGGTCTGAATTAGAGCTGTAAATATTCTTTTTTATTTTCTGCCGACTTCCAATTGAGTGCATGTGATAAATGAACCTAGACATTAACCAAAAATTATAATTAGATTAACATGGGTTCATACATTAATTAAAAATTATTTAATTATTATTTTAAGAATTTTTTTATATCTAATATTCTTTTCATAAATATCATTGGTGACGCTGGTTAGTTTTTCTTTTCTTTTTTAATTTTATTTTGAGTATAAAAAAAAAATACACTAAGTAAGAAATAAGCATATCTTTCTAAGAATATCAAAAAGTAAACTTTCCCTTCTATGCTAGGGTCTATCAATTAATTGATAACTAGTATAGAGAAAAATCAATAGCTACATTATCTATGATTCTAGTGAAAGAAGATGGAATTTGGTTTTTTTTTTCTTTTAAAAGTTTATGTATTTAATTTATTTCAGTTTAATTCTAACAATTAACCCCAAGTAATAATCCCAATGGACAATGTTTTAAAAATAGAAAACGACATATATATATATATATATATATATATAAATTGAGAAAGCCACAATTTGATTAAAATTTGCTCTTTTGTTTAATCAAATAGATTGCATTCACATTCTTATTGCATGTTGTTCAACAACTACTCAAATTAATTTTAATTTGCATATACAACAATTTAATTTAATTTTCCTCTGAAAAAATTGGATCAAATAAGACAAAACTAATTTACACATTTTCACATTTTTTTTTGAACATTCAAAATTCTTTTATTCAATTTTGGGAGATTATTTTTGGGTAAATAAAAACTATAATTTCAATCATTATTAAACGAACCTTATCACTTATATAACTATTATATATATATATATATATATATAAAACACTAATTACAGAATCAAAGTAGATCAATAAACCAATATCAAATTAGACGAAGCAATTGTTTTTGGAATTTAGGGTTTGAGATGAGTTACTGATCATCTTTGTTAATTTTTGATGTGATATAATTACATGATAAATAAAAAAATTAAAAATGTTAACCTATATAATAAGAATAATTAATGTTTTAAAATTTATATAAATAAATATATTTTAAATATGATTATAATATAAAATAAATATATAAATATATAAATTTAATTATCGAAATTTTTTTGAAAGTTTAGTTCACGTGTGAA
>JBBYHK010000006.1:5716314-5730414 GCA_038382065.1 Adansonia grandidieri | reverse complement strand
CTGCCCATCTGTTCTTCGTTTATCAAACAATCCAAAGCCGTCTTTTTCTTCATCCCAAACTTCGGTTTCTTTCCGGTTTTCACGATCCAGTCTTAGCCGTGTGAAAACCCTTTCGATTCGAGCAACCGCCTTTCCGACAACGCCGACAGCGGAAGGGCTGGTGCCAGCTATTACGTTGACAGAAAACGCGTTGAAGCATTTGAACAAGATGAGAGCTGAGCGTGAAGAAGATTTGTGCTTAAGAATTGGGGTTAAGCAAGGTGGGTGCTCGGGCATGTCTTATACAATGGATTTCGAGAAGAGAGCGAATGCAAGACCCGATGATTCCATCATTGAATATAAAGGATTTGCCATCGGTGAGTTTTTTTTTTCTTTACTTGCTTCTTTAAATTTCACGTTCTTTACTGCTTTTTGATTTGATTAGGAAAGTGGGTCGGATTGGATTTTTTATTGTAATATTTGTTAGACAAAAATTCGTTACATTTAGAAAGAAATATCATAAGAACTAGCAAGGTTAGGGCAACATGACAATCTAACCAGTCATGTCTTGTAGAAAAATTCGTCATGTTAACAGAAGAACAATAGGACAAGCAGATTATGTATGTCGCCAAGCCAAAATAAATAAAAAAAAGGTCCAAATGTGGCATGAATTGGTAAATTTGGTCTCTTGCTCAAACATGAATTAAACAACAAAGTATAAGCAGTGAAAACATAGCGTCTTAGAAGATCATGGTTACCAATTTTCAAGTGATTAAAACAATATGATAAACATGCATGTGTTAGGAGTCATTCCTGCTTAAGATATTGTATCTTAAATAATTAAAACAGCCCAAGTAGCTTGAACACTGAGAGGAATATTGAGATCACTAAACCACCCGGAGTGTTTGGCCTCCAATGGTATCCATCAGTAACAAAATTGAAACCTTCTTTAAGAAAGGATCAAGAACAAGCGCTAGCAAGGTTTTTTTTTTTTTTGCAAACAAAAGCTAAAACTTTCTCAATTTCACGTTGGCCGAATACATACAAGGGAAACAATTTCTATTTTGCTTGGAGTGTGTGACAAGGGAGAAAGGGAAGAGGGGGCCACAACTAGGGTGTTATGGACATTATGGTGTTATGCTGAGAACAAGGTTTTTATAACCTTTGCTTAAGTGGCAGCCATAATTAGGTCTTGAATGCAACTTTTGCATTCCTTCAGTTAAGTCCTCATAAGCTTCAATTAAGCTCCTCTTTGTTTTAGCTTCAATCAATTAAGTCTTAATTGAATGTTAAGTGCCTTAGAATCTTCAGATTCCTACATCGTACAAAAGTTCTTCTACCCACTTACTGATTTGCTTGGCTATTTTACAGTACTTTTCTGATTTTGAGCATTTTGCTTTTGTTTTCTAACGTCTAGACATCAAAGAACAATAGGAGTTGTATGATGCCAATTACTTGTGAGTTTTTTTCCGTGGGAATTTAGTGTCTTTGATGTGAAGCATGCTTATAGTTCAGATATTTTCATGTTATATGTTCACATAATATGACGGATGCTTGTTTATCAGGTATTTTGGTGGTCGTCAATGAGTATTCAGCTGTTCAGTTTAGTTGGATGCTTGGAAAGTTAGCATTGTGTGTCCAATGCTTTAGACCTTGGCATAGCATATGGACTGCTAACATGCTAATAAAATTGGTTGCCAATAACTACTACTTCTGTTACTTTTGCTGCAATTTAACCACTTCCACCTTGTGAAGTGGATAAAATGTGGGCAGTAATTAACAACTTCACGTTTTGCCCTCTTTTTCTTGATGCATTTCTTGTTTGCAAGAATGATGATCAATACCTTTAACATGATAATGTCTTCTGGAAATTAGAGCGCATTTGTATCACACAATGGTAGTATTCTCTCACTGTAGTTTTCATACGGATAATTTGAGCAATCCACAGAAAATTTGCACGTGCAAATTAAATTCCTCACCCTATTGACTAAAAATGTTTTGAGACATTGAAACTGAATGAATCCGATGCTTCAGAGCCACACTTGTTCTACTTTTCATTGGTTGTAGATTTAACAATTACAAGGTTATAAACTGTATTATTCCTACTCTTTATTTTTCTTGAAGTATTCGCGTTTAACATACTTTTTGGACATGGGTATGGAGATATGACCCTCCGCAAATCTTACAAATATGTATGTATATATATATATATATATATTTATATAAATGAAATACCTATATTGGATACATACTTGTATCCGATACTCACACTCGAGTCCAATTAACATAGATTGTAAATGCTTAACTGAGGCAGAATGGTTGTTGCTTATCCCTTGTCTGCTTGTTTGTTTTCCAGTGTGTGATCCAAAAAGCCTCCTCTTCCTATTTGGGATGCAATTGGACTACAGTGATGCTCTTATCGGTGGAGGTTTCTCTTTCAAGAACCCGAATGCGACCCAGACATGTGGTTGTGGTAAATCCTTTAATGCAGAGATGTGAAAGTTATGTTTGTATGTTTATTATGTACAAAGATAGTTGACTGATAATAATAATAATAATAATCATCCATTTCATGTATTACAACATATAAATTGTCTGGGAGTCTTTCAGTGCACGTATTTCTAGTGCCTTTCATACCTTTTTTGATCTCTTCCATTATTCAAAATCTTCCTTGAATGGTGTCATTCAGGGCAATGTGCCATGTCATATGTACGTTGAGTTCGAGATCAAGCTCAATATGGTCATTGATGTAATCGACATTTATTAAACCAAAAGTTTCGATATCCATGTAAAAGTAGAGAAAAAGGTGGATAAAACAATGTTCACATCCACTCCATCAACATCCTCACGACAGCTTGATGGTATTTTCCCTACTTCGAAGGTTACTTAGTACGAAATTACTTTAGCTTCAGCATTTGGCCCGTCGACCCGGGGTAAGCATTTGGATCGGATTTTAGATGGCTCACTCAATTTGAAGCAGCCTTTCTTTTGGAAAATTCGTGCAAACTGGAAATTTACGATGTATAATTTTTAATTTTATACGCAAATAAACGAAAAAAGAAATTGATTTTAAGGATCGAAATCTTTGTATTTTTGGGGAGTATCTGATAATTTCGAAAAACTCTCATTTGCGAGCTTAATTAATTTTTTTTTAAATTTTTAATTAGTGTACAAAAATCTCAGTCCAGCATGAAGCCAAGCTTATTTTTTTTCATTTTAGATAAATGGGATTAATCAAGCAGGCTCAAGTGATTCGATTTGTCGCTTCGATCATGCTCGAACAAATTTCAAGCCTAGAATTTCCATCCAGCTCAATAAAAAAAAAATTTTAACAAAAAGCCCTAAACTGTATTCCGCCATTTCTGTAGCCTTAAATTCCAACCTTTAAACAGACATTAAAAATGTGAAATTCACTTAGAAGAACTAAACATTTCGTCAAAATTTTTTTAATAAAAAACAAAGTGCAAAGATGATAATTAGAATTCAAGATTACAATAAGTGAAATCTCGATTCATACTGTTCTAACAAAAATTTTGCATTACCTTTGATACGATGCCCGAGAGCCGGCCGATGAGTAAATTATCAATGCAGTGAAAACACCAGCAAAATCTAAATGCTCCAACCAGAAAAAGACCATGATGACAACTGCCTCCATTTCGTATAATTGTTTGTCCTGCTAACTATGATTTTCTCTTCTTACTTGCTGATTTGGAAACACGGTCATCTTTACCTCTCTTCTTGCCACTTTTATCAGCCTCATTCTGCTTCCCGTGCTTCTCAACTCCGCTTCTGCTGGATTTGACACTGATGAGACCACCTGAAAGCACCTTTTCACCGCCATTTTCCAAAGCGTTCTCGAGATCAGCTTCTCTGCTTTCAATGGCGTATTGTTGGAGGAACTCGGGATTTAACAGCCCATCTGCCTTGGCTTTCATTTCCTCCTACAGTGACACCAAAGTTAGATCACAAAGGAAAGTACGACCTGAAAAGGAAAGAAACAGCATACAGCAGATGGACCATACCTCGACTTTTTTTGCAGCATCATTGAGGTCCTCATCCACTGAGATACTATGAGGTTTCAGCACTCCCTGAAAGCATCAAAATTAAAAAAAAAAAAAACGATAAATCAAATTACCGGTGACAATACCAGCTATGCAATAAAGAGGTGCATACTACGGACTCGGAACAATTATTCCAGACAGTGGCATGAATTACAAGTTAACTTAATGACTTACTTCTTTTAGTCGAGGTAAAGCAGAATCGATCTCCTTGGATACAACTCCGTACAAATATTTGTAGAGCTTTATCATAACCTTCTTAAATTGGGATAATATCTGCTGCCTCTCAAGTTTTTTCATTTGTTCCTGCATAAATGACAGTTCATCGGCAAAATTAATATATCCACGGATGTCTCAAGAATACATGCAATCAAAACAATTAATACACGTTAGAAACAGTTTTTAACCAAACTTCTCCATCTTTCACTATCTCCCTCTTAGGCATAGGAAGCCCCAAATCAGATATGCATGTCACTCGCATGTGTTAGACATGTAGGTATTGTAACGTTAATGCTACAAGACCTACAGAGATTTTAAGCCAACACACATGGATTGAGCTCCTTTTTTTCCTCCATGTATGCAATTTACGGTGTTGAAAGAGTTGTAAAAGTCTAACCGGTGCATCGGTGTTGTGTGTAAGTAAGCATGGAACAAAAAGTTTAAAAGAGTATCAAACCTCAACATAAGAGACACCCTGGTTCTGCAAGCCCATGCAGAATAAAATAGAGGCCTGAATATATGTTAAAGTAACGGGGATCTTCTCTTCAAAATATAGCTCTGCAAGCCTTGACAAAAGGTCTGTGATCTGAAACGGGAAACACAAAATTCTTAAGAAAGCAATAAAATCGGGTAGCCTCATACAAGCATTTCTAAGCCGTATATGAAACATTCTTATGCCACATTGAATCACTCTTTAACAAGGCAACTCTGCACCGCATAACATTACTAAAATAAGTTTCACCATCAATGTACCTAAATTTTCTCATTATGCAAGGTTTGATCAGTCTTCGCTATTGAATGGCAACTTGACAGCAGATTGCTGAGATCACAGTAATACCTTACTTTTTCCAACAAGTAAATTTCTCAAACAACTAAAAGAATAAATTAGAACGTAAATATGCTTCATTATTAAGTGCAGCTGTCATATTTTGCTAAAGATATACCAGTGAGATACGAAATAAATTTATGAACAAATCACAAAATGTAGTGATGTACAACTTTTTCTATCAGAAAACTTACCAAGAGGTAGTCAATAAGATTATTTGAATAATCTTTCAACCGTCCCAATTCCCGTGGTGATAATCGAGTACTAATTAACTTTGACAACTCATCTGATTTGGAAGTCACAGGCTCTATATCTGTAAAGTCGATCTTAGGGTCCAGGACACTGAAACATAGTAGCATCAGCATATTAACTGAGACAATAAAATTTCAAGGTGATTAAATTTCAAAGCTGACCTCATGGCAAGCTTATATTCCATGTTACGGAAATGATGGCTTAGATTTCTAATGAACCTTCGCCTGAAATCTGTGACAGTCAAGGGAAATAAAATCAAGCCGGAAATACATGTCAAGGCATTGGCAGAAAAACATTCTTAGCGTATAGGACTTGCCTTGGTAAAATGGACTGAAGTAACCCCATTCATCAGATTCACTGCCCTCAAAATCTTGCTTGTTCAATGGTTTGAGGACCATACATGTATATTCACCAGTCACATTATTCTGTTCCAGTTAAGAGGTGGAAAATATAAGATTCCCAATTGATCCTCCAATCCAGAGGTAAAATTTGATGTACATACAATCTTTGAATCCAACGTGGGGGAAAGAAGCAAGCAGGATAAAGATCATCTTAACTGGAATCTGGCATACGTAGAATGGAGCAAATTTGTGTTTCTTCCAGAAACGAAGAAGGTCTAAGGTAAGCCCAAAGGAGACACCAAGATAATGAAGCTTCTCGGGTTGGCGTTCACGCAGATGTACAAGCAAAGGTGGAAGATTGGTCCTAGGTTTAATATTTTCCTCCAACAAGGAGACCTGGACATACAAATTTATCAGTTGTTCACAGAACCTGGAAAACTCATACAACTTCATAAACACATCATAAGCATATGCCTTTTGTGGAAAGGCAAAAAGCCTGAAAAATATATCAAGGACAGAAACCACATTAAAAACTAGTAAAAGAAAAGGCTTTGAAATCAATGAACCAAAATTATCATGTGTATCAAGATCTAAGAGAGATCTTGAAGTTAAAACTCCAGTCCCGCAAAAATCCCCTAGTAAGGTTTTGGGTGGAGTGCTTGAACTTAAAACCCATTAAATACCAGAGAAGCAGCATTCTAATGCCTAAAACAAAAAAAGTCATCTGCGTAAAGAAACTCACTTGTAAGAACAGTTTGTACCAATAAATATAACAAAAAAAGGAAGAGTTGGTAGAAATATTGATACTTAAGGGAGAAAAAGAGAAAAAAAAGGAAGAGAAAAAAAAACCATGTAACATAAATGGTTGGAACGTTAGCATGAAACCATTAGAAAATGTTTTAATTCACACGAGGCCAACAACAAAGCATCTCCCAGGTGCCAAGCAAAATAAAATCAATTAAAAGCATGAGATAAAGCTTTCTTCAATCATGAACCTGCTCTGCTGCATCTGAGAGTCTGAGCTTTGATCCTTGTGGAGTCTCCTCAGCATCTTCAACGTCTAGCTCAGAAAATGAAGTTATTTGCCCTTCATAATATCTGCAGACAGTTGAACTATTTTAAAATGCTTCATCTTTTAAAGGTACTTGATAATTTAATTGTCAGAAAACAAAAGTAGCTCACTCATCAAATACACAAGTAGACAACAATGCTTTCTCTAACATTGCATAATGATTATCAAATTGATAAATTCAATTATTCAGTTTCTCCCACGCATCGCATCTGTCAAACTGGGTAGTAATTAATAATTATTTATCAGTATGAAAAACAAGATTTACTACTCAGAGTAGTACACTCGTGTATTAGATCACCACTATGTAGCACTCTGATTATTAGCAATCCTGACAGACGATTTTAACGGATGGTGAGAAGTGACATGCATTGCACTGCTGGAATAGAACAATACTGACCAGACCAGAGAAAGAATATGTCAAAGATGCATGTACCTTGTCAGGAGTTCCACAGCAGCAGAGCCGTATCCAAGCTTCAGTAAATCCAATAAAAAAAAGTGTCAAAATGTTTAATGAGAACCCAGACAACCAAAAATACTAATATATGCATAAAACATAGAATTACCCTCGTAGCACTAGGATGGGTGGCAATGCGAACGATGCGAGCACCTGAAAGCTCTGGGAAATCAGGATTTCTAAACTGCTCACAGAATTTCCATGGTATTTGGTCTCCATGAGGTTGATAGCCATCACTTAGGCTTTTGATTGCTGATTTACGAGAAATTTGACCTTCAAGAGAGACCTGTGATAAACTAATGTGAATATATAATGATACAGATACAAAGCTTTTCCACAAGAGTTCAACTTCTGTTGAAGCCTTAAGGGTTACTCATTAATGAAGTCATTAAATGCAACAGATGATAACTGTTGTGCTCAAAACACAAAAATATGTACAACTAATTTTTCTAATAACTCTGCTGCTTCCAGTTCTCTAATAAAATATCACGCTAAAACTTCAGCAACAGTTGGTAGTTAAATTTAAACAATAGCCTTCAAAGGGAGAAACAAACAAAACAAGCTAATAAAAATAGAAAAAGAAGCATAAACATGCACATCAGACGCAGGGAAGGATGATCCATGTGGAGGAATTATATGATTACTGATTTCTCTAGCCATATTCTATTTCTCTTCTATCCTACATCAACATCATCAGAACAAGTGCAACTAAAAAGATTTACCAACTTATCCAACAAAATTATGGGCAAAATACGATTTTCAAATAATGCCATAACGAATCAGTAACAGAAGCATGGAGTTTCAGAATATCAAAACTCTGAACATCAAAATACTTGATAAAGAAACAAGTCAGCAAAATAAAGAATCTGAATGTCATAAGTTTTTCTTGAATGCTAATACGAACAACATAAATAGAAAGAAATTTGTTAAAAAATTTCATACAACAAAGATGCAAACCTGGATAACACACAAAATATCGGGAAGCTGGTTTTTCGACTCATCAACAGGGCCTGCATTAAAATAAGTTACAGAAGTCTATTCCAAGCTTGAATAGAAAACTAGCAAACGCCTCCAAGCCAAGCAGACATACCTAGTAATACAAATAAATGGTGAGCTGGAGCATCAGCCATTAGTTGTAGATCATTTGGGGAATTTTTATAGTGAGAAGAAACGTAGAGGGCCATCATCCGCTGCAAGTATATGACACATTAGCATTTGTTTCACTTCATAATAACATTAAGTGCATACAATTTTAAAGTACATCTGATTACCTGTAAAAATAGTTCACTATCTTTGTGGTAAGAAAAAAGTGTATCCCGATTGACATAGTAGAGATCACATTCACTAGGCGGAGGCAACCTGGTTACAAAATGGTAAACAAAAACAAAATTACTCCTGAAATCAATGAAATGGAGGCAGAATTAACTCCCACATGTGCACAATATAATAACCCAAACCTGCTGATACTAGGTACCAAGTTTGTAACATCAAGGCAAAGTAAAGCATTCAGCCATGATTCTAATGGATCAGCAGAGGCATATCTAATTGATTCACTAAGTTCTATCTTTTTAAAAACACGACCTGCATTGAAAGTGAGAAGTAAGTACCTTGCCAGAGAACACAAACTTGAACCAAAAGCATCATATATAACTACATATTGATAAAAACTAGGAGAACCCATAGAAGAAGAAGAACTGCCAGCTCTAATTCACATAGCAATCAGCTACATAATATTTGTTCATAGAACTAATAATGTCAGGAAGCTTGGAAATACCTGAGAGGGAGCCCTCAACACCCTTAGATAGCTGGCTTTGCTCTTCCAATTGCTGCAGAAGTTTTAAGGATAAAGACCGCCCAGTACCTTCATAGCTTTAAATGGGATAAAAGAACTCAAATTCAGTCAAATTCATATCCTACTAAATCTGAGACTATGTTGAGCATGTTTGCACGGAAGCTTTTCGAGCATGCAAATTAGTACAAAATTATCATACCCGTTTACAGTAGATGAAAGGAAGACCAAGTACGGACCAAGCAAGGACTTTACAACAGGCAATGGTATAGCTGCTGCTTCATCAACAACAAGAAGCTCGACTTGGGAAAGCTTTTCATGTTCGTGCGGCTGTATATACTGCAAGACCAGGGTAGAAAAAAGGAAAAACAGATTTATTACTGCTAAGCATGGCAGAACTAGCCCTACTTTCAAAAATATAATCTTGCAATATATACACAAAATAAAAGTTGTTCATCCATGTCTTCTGAACCTGAATTGTTTGTCTGTGCTGCTTGTAAATATTGATACGCACAGTTGCTTTCTTGAACTCAGGATTCACACTCTTCACAACATCATAATCGATGTGTTCCTGAAACCAAGGGAAACAGTAGTCAGTTAAAAAGGCATGAAAACCAACAACAATAATAGTAGATGTAACAGGAATAACTATCTGAAAAAAGACACGCAGTCATCCATATCATTTATCAATAACTTATCTTTTTTAAAAGCTAAAAAAGAAAAACCAGGGAACAATGATTCAGGATCATAAACATTCAGTGCACAGCAGATTGCAAAAAAGACATCCTTCACTATAAATATTTTTATATATAATAAAGCAGAGTTATGATTTAATCGAGTAAGAGTTCATGAAGACAATGTCAAATTTTGAAAAGAAGATCCTTCTACTGAAATTCAGAGCTGTGGAGGCAAAGAAACTCACCATCAGTTACTGTTCCTAATAACAGTCCTAAGATTCTGTGAAAATACTATGAGAAAAAACAAAGCTAAAAACATTTTCCTTACAAATAATCATAACAGCACTAAAACAAGGTTGGTGCATATGCACCTATACAAGCCTGTAAATTTGTACACAAATAAGGGGAGAGAGACTGTACCTTATATTCAATAGCATCAAAACCCTTGCACACAAATTCAAACAAGGTCTTTAAGTTCTCAGGACTAGGTGCCGTTACATAGATATTTGAATATCTATTAGAATAAGTTCTCTCATTAGATTAAACAAAGATCAAATAGAAACAAGAAAAAGGAAATCATAATTAAGGTAAAAAAAATTCATAAAATAGTTGAAGCCATCTTACCCGGCGGCAATAGCACCAGCAATTGCCAAGCCAAGTGCAGCAGATTTCCCACGGCCACGAGCTGCAAGCAAAGCAACTGTGCTACGAAGATTCTTGTCCAAAATTGCGTCAAGAAACGTAACGACAGCTTTTCCCTACTCAAACATGAAAATAAAATATACCCATCAAATAATCCAGAAAAAGTTAGCCACATTAGTGAGTCACAAGCAAAAATGGTAAAGGAGATACATTTCCTACCTGATCCAGTGTACAACACTTCTTTATCAAAGGACCAACAGGAAAATCCTCACTTAGTTCTTCTTTTAAATTCTTCAGGTTCCGTTCAGATTCTGACAGTCCTTCAGAGTCCTTTTGCCAATCAAAGAAAGAAGAAAGTTACACATATAAAATTGCCTTCACATTCCCTAGTGACTTTCCTAACTTGTGTTGGAACACAAAAAATGGTTGTAAACAAAAGGTTACATCAAAGATGTCTACTGCACTTACGTTCCCTAGCGACCTTGCTACTTTTGTTGGAACACAAAAATGCGGTTGTAAACAAAAGA
The DNA here is from genome assembly GCA_038382065.1 of Adansonia grandidieri. Classification (NCBI taxonomy): domain Eukaryota; kingdom Viridiplantae; phylum Streptophyta; class Magnoliopsida; order Malvales; family Malvaceae; genus Adansonia; species Adansonia grandidieri. The sequence continues at coordinate 5,719,578 of JBBYHK010000006.1, read as the reverse complement.
TTACATCAAATATTTCTACTGCAATAAAAAAATGTATGCACTTTCTAGAATAATGATGCACAGTAAAACACACCCAAAACATTTCCAGAAAATTTAACTCAAAAGATAAGTCGGATGATTACCTCATTAACTGGAACTGGGGTTATTGATTTTATATGAGATGAAATTGGTAATATATTTAGCTCATCATCCATGACCACACATGCTTTGCATGATGCAAGAGATAATAAAAACCGTTCATTAAAGCGCCCAGCAGCTTCAGAGTGGGACTCTGTACGGTACCGCTCGTGAACATCCTGAATCAGCAAGCTTTCTATAAGTTACCACTGTGATAGTTTGACCACAAGTGGATTGAATGTAAAAACTAGTTACACAAGTATTAGCAATGTAGGTAAAAAGTGGACATTTTGGCCGATACAATTATCAAATAATTCTGCAGAGTTGATATATTATCTAGAGGTAAGATAACAACTCAAATGGGACAAATAACTCAACTAGAACTTCTCCACAACATGAGATTAAAAAAAGGTAGTGCGGAAGAAGAATTAATTTCAAAATAACAAGGACCTTAGGTATTGAAATCAGGGTCATAATAAACAAAAATATGGACAAGCCAAACGATGCTGCAAATTAAGAATGAAAAAATAAATGCTAAAAAGGGCTGAGTAGATAGTAACTTCATTGCACTAAGAAAAAGTAAGTGGAGACAGAAACAAGGGTGAACATTACGATACATGTGGTTTTTCTTGTGAAAACATTGGGAATTCTTTAATTATCTTTAATTAACAGGGTGAGAGATTTTTTCTAGGCTTGAAAAGCTTTTTAGAATCTTAAGTGCCTTTTGAAGTGTCACGTCTACACCGATTTATCATTGACATTAAAAATCCTATACATATTTTTGGAGCAGCAAGAGAGTGACATTCTTCACCGACCCAGCCCCCAACAAAAGAATTATAAAGACAAACTAATAAGACACTGGTTAATAGTCCAAAAATACCAATCCCAGATCAATTATTAAACAAATGTAGGACCAATAATCTCAAAACAGAGTAGAGATAAAAAAAAAATGATAATAACAGAGCAAATGAAAGCATAGCATCATAATCCAGTATATACATTTTTCTTAATTTCTCTGGACAAAATAAAAATGAAAGCAGCAGTAGAAATAACTCTTACCATAACCATTGTGTAAAGACTGGTCAGTGAAGAAAGAGAACGAAGAAGCAAAACAATTAATCCACCACCCTGCACCGTCTCTATTGTTCTGGCTAGAAGATTTGGCGTCAAAGCCTCAAAATCCTAACATCAAAGCAAAAGTAAACAATTTTTAAAGAAATTCGGGAGAAAAAAAGAAAAAGACGTATACAATTGAATCAGAAAAAATATAATAAAAAGGCTACCTGCAATATACACATTCCAAAAGTATTTCCAAGAATTCTCTCTGAATCTTTGTATAAGCAATAGGTTAATCCTCCAGTTTCGACAAACAGCGAAAAGGGATCAACTTTCTCAGGATCCAACAGCCCTCTCTGCATTAACTTTTTTATCTGTTTCGCACGTTTTTTCTTGTGACTGCATTAACACAATCATCACTTCTATGATCTTATTATCAAGAAAGCTCATTCAACAAAGAACAAACATAAAATCAAGATTCGTTACATTTACAAAAAAAAAAAAAAAAACCATTTAGTAACAAAGAAATTGAAAATTCAATCTGTTTGATTGATAATTTAGCTACTTGCTTTTTTTCTTTTTCTTTTTTTAATTCTGTAAACAACAAGCCAAAAAAAAAAAAGCAAATAACAATGTGCCAAAGTCTAACTGAAACTATGATACAAAACCTGCTGAGTTCAAGTTTGTCCTTGTAGCACCATAAAACAGTTGGCCTAGATTTAACCACAGCCTTACTTAGCATATAGTGAAGATTCACAATCTGCAAAAAAAAAAAAAAAAAAAAAAAGTCATATAAAACTTTGAAATTAGCAACGAAATTACATTCTCTGTTTGGTTCCTGAGAAGCTTTACAAAATTTCTTATTAAAAAAAAAAAAATCCTTTTTACGAAACTAAATTAGACCAAAAAAAAAACAAGAAAAAACAAAAAAAGAAAAGGAAAAAGAAGGGAAGGTAGGTGCCTGGTCACGAGACTTGTCGCCGATAATGACGAACATGGAACGGTGACGAGTTTTGACTCCATTTTCGATGAGAGTTCTGATGCGTTCATCTACCTTCTTCCTCATCCTCTTTTTCAGTTGGTTTTTCGGTGCAAGCGCGAGGGTTTATGAGGCGGTTTGGGTTAGGACTAGGGCTTTGGGAGTTATGATACAATCAACGAGGTCCTTTCATATAACTCCCTTTTTTTTTTTTGGTCGAATTATGAATTTGATCCTGTATTTTAATTAAATTTAGATTTTAGTCCTATATATAATTTATCATAATTAAATAATATATTTTTGTTAATACGTAATGGATCCAATTAATAACGGAGTTAATAAATCTGTCATTAACTTGTTAACGTGATTTTTTTACTAATTTGTCATAGCATTTATTTGATGACATGATATGATATGGGTATTAGCTTTAATCTTATACAATCAAAAATTATAAATTTAATTGTTTTACAATAATTTTTATAAATTTGAATTCTCTACTTTTAATTTTAGTTCAATTATTAATAATATTAGATTTTTATTTGATTGATTATTTTGAATTTATTATAATTAAGTACTATAATTTTGATTTTAATTCTAATATTAACATTAATTTTAATTTTTTTAGAAAAATAGTGTAATAATGATATTATTTCAAAATAAATTATTTTTAAATTTTATAAAACACATTCTTAATTTTAAAATTATGTAAAAATGTCATGCTATTTTGGTAAAAAGTTCATAGCCAATTCAACGTCCAAATTAGCAACTTAATAAGAGAAATTTAACCATTGTCATTTATTAACCTGAAATTAAAAAAATTGAAAATGTATAAAACTTAAATTTATAAAAATTATTATAGAATGATTAAATTCTAATTTTTGATAGTACAGCGATTAAACTCAACAGCTAATCATGCAACATGACTGAAGTCAAATGGCAAATCATTATGATCAAAAGCTACGTCAATAAATTAATACTAAATTATTAATTTTATTATCAGTTTACCCAATTTATATATTAACAAAAGTACAGGAATTCAATTATGATAAATTATTGTATATAGATTAAAATACAAATTTGACTATACAAGACCAAATTAATGACTTGACCTA
>JBBYHK010000006.1:5688319-5704780 GCA_038382065.1 Adansonia grandidieri | reverse complement strand
AAAAAAAACAAAAAAACAATGGAACAAATGAAACAAACCATTATACAGCATTTTGATTGCAATGCAATCCCTAATCTAATTCTAAAACATAACTCTTTTCATTTCTCTCTCTCTCTCTCTCTCTCTCTCTCTCTCTCTCTCTCTTTTCTTTTTTGCCTCACTAGTTCTGAATTTGTGCAATCATGTTTATGTAACATAAAGAACATCTCTAGCTCCAGTTGCTAATCGACAACTTTGATATCTTAGACCAAAAATCACATGTTCTTCGATGATGATTGTTAAGTGGCAATACCACGAAAGCATCATCAGATTCAGATCAATGGGCATCAACATCCTATCTATCATCATCCCTCTTAACCATTCAGAATAATCATCAGCCTCGGCCAAAATCATACTCTCAGAGTGTACAGACAAACCATTTTACATTAGTGGGAGGTAAGCCCCACCATGCCCTTTCCTCAAGACAAGTGGCCCTGCAGTGTCAGGGACCTTATCCAAGGCCTTCATGCAGGCATCCACCACATCAGCAAACCCGGTAGCTGTAGTAGCCATCTGCAACTTTAACCTTAGATCCCTAGTCCTCTTCAACAAGCATCTATATGATCTCATAAGGTATTTGGCCCAGTCTGGTGGTATCCTTCCACCACTGAGCCAGACCGAGAACTGGGATTGATCACCTCTGGCAGCTACCTCAGCCCTGTAGAATCTTGCCAGTTCAAGAAGCATAGACGGCTGAAGAGGAAGCACAGCCACAAAGTCAGCCACAAACTCTTCCGTCAATTCTGGAATTAACATCAGATTCCAAAGTACTAGGGCCCACTCTGTTGGCTGATTAAGACCATAGGCTTCTGCAACAATTAGAGCCTCTTGGAATCGTGTTTGCTCAACTAGCGCTCGCCTAGCATTGGTTTCAGATAGGTTGAGCCACTTAGAATCTGGAATTCGTATCTGAAGGGAGACAAGGGAAGCCTGGGCACAAGCCTTGCGCGTTTTGTTGCCAGCATCAATTGAAGAGTGAACTTCAGCAGCTTCAATGAAATAGCGCATTGATTCCAGGAGATCTTCATTCTGGTCTCTGTCATATCTTTGAAACCACAGCCGGGAAGCTTGCACGGCTCGTGACTCCAGCAAAGAAGCTGTTTCATGCTTCATGTCAAAGTGATTATAAACCTGCAAATAAGAAAAAGCAACGCAGAAAGAAAATGATGAATGGTCCGAAATGGTTAGAAGTATATGAACAAAGGATAAATGAGATAAAAATATTTCACAAAAGCCGAGTCGAGGTCCAGAAAATATCTTTAACTAAGAACTCCAAGGATTTGATGACAAAACATATAAAATCACCATCAACCTAATCCTGAGAAAGTATAGAGGCCCATTATTAAATATATTAATTATGAAGGCCTAAATGAACCTATTCAAGAGCTGGACATCCTGCTCAGGTCAGCAGGCTGGACGCTGGACTTCCGCTAAGATTCTCCGGAGTCTGGGGTGAAGTCATTATCTTATTAAATGAATAAGGTGCTCTTATTTTAATTCAATCTTAAATATATTTAAAAAATGTTAAAATATCAATATATATTTGGGGCAGGTAAAGTGGGAGGCACCCAGGCCCCCCATACAAATGAAGCCTTAGTCTTGGACAGAAACCTTAACCAGTTAGTCCTATATGATGTATACTTATAAACTCAAAACAGTTTCTCCAAAAGATGATATTGATGGCCTAAAATAAAACAGATAGCATTGAAGCAAAACATGCATATACTAACCATAGCAAATGCATCAAGGTCGTAAGGATTAAAATGCTTCAATGATGTCAGAACAGCCATTCGAAATCCTCTGACAGCCTCAGCAGTGCCAGTATTTGTGTCTGCAGCAGTGGAATACTTCTGAAGAAGTAGATCCAATTGACCATTTTCTATAAGAATGCCAAGAATGAAATTAAGGGCATGGAAGTTTCCAACACCAGTTATCAAGCGAGCCAAACATGCAAAATCACCCTCGGAAACATAAGCTTCAACCCTAGTTGCAGCAAGGGCTACAAGAACATCAACTCCATCAAGGCATGCTGATGATTTGTAGAAATGGTGCGAAAGAATAAGAAGCTCAACCTGAGAACATATTTTGCCAGTGAATGAAACTCTCAGCCATGAAAAATACACCCTCTAAAGCAAGAAATAGAACAGAAAATTTTGACTTGACAATCTCATAATCTTATTGAAATAACAATTTAAAAAGAATAGAAAAATTGCACCAAGTGATACAACTAAAGATGATATAATAGGAGAGTAGTTGATCATACTACAAAAGAAAAAGAAAAACAGAACCTTTTTCTCACTGGACTCTCATGCCTAATCACAAACATAACGATTGGCTTTCAAAATGACTTCTCTAGAAGGAAAAAAAAAAATGATGGAAATGAAAACATCAAAACAATACTGTTTATAGTTTCACCAATTCCCAAAAGAATAGTTTCTGCATATGACACATATTAGAAGATATTTTTAGTCCTAATCTATTTAGGTAAATAGCTGCAAAGAATCTGTAAATTGTAGGACTCTTTAAATTAAGGAGATTAGCTTCCCATAAGTTAGAAGATTTGTTTTTCTTAGAGACAGTTAATTTCCTCTCTTATCTAGGATTCAAGATATTTAGTTTCCTTTCTATCTAGGATTTGATTCAAAACCTGCTGTATATAGTCCCCAGAAATGACTTGCATTGTGAACTAGAGAAATTAAGAATTCTATTGTGATTTCTAACAACACACGCTCATGTGCAAGTTCTTTAACAACTTGATACTTTATCCCCACAAAATGATGTTCAATTATAGTTATAACAAGAAAATACCTCACAGGCAAGTGGTATTTCTTGTCCGGTAATCACTAAACGCATTAATGCATGGCCAATTTCTGGTTCAGAAGGACACAGTTCAGCCCACTTCAAGAAATCTGAAAATCTCCACAATAGAGGAGCTGGCCCTTCCTCCTTCTGAGAATCCATATATCCCCCACGATGAGCAGCCAGTAAACCCTGAAGCATATTGCATATGTGAGGCCAACATGTTATATAGAAATACCCAAAAAAAAAAAAAGCCAAAACAACTATCAGACAGATGCAGTGCAAAGATATGGATTGAAACAGAAACATAAAGGCGTCTCACCGCAACTAAGCCCACAGCCACAAGCAACTAGTATTCATATAAGCATCAACACTCAACTATATATAAAGTGCATCTGGAAAATCACCTTTAGAAAGGATTCTGCAAGAATCTGAGCAATACTAGCAGCTGGCATAACATGAGTTTGCACAAGGAGATTTGCTTCCTCAAAAGACTCCTGTGCTTTAAGAGAAAGTAGCTGTAGCAATTCAACAGGCTGTTTGCCAAATGCCTCCGAAAATGAAAGACCCAAGACATTTGCCGCTTTGACAACTGCTATTATTCTCTTGCATAATCCGCGTCCACTACCTTCCGTGAAAACAGTTGCCAAAGTCTCCAAGACCTTTGACATTCAAAATATAGGAGTCAGGTAGGAAAATCAGAAGAACAACTAACCAGGAAGTCAAAGAAGAACCATGAGTAGCCCACAAAAAAGGGAAACTCTGATTGAACTTTGACTACTCAAAACAAGATCAACAGTTACTGATAAATGGAATGGGAGATGTGAAAAGCTACATAAACAACAAGTACCTGCAGTGGGTAGATGAGATGCTGATCAGTTGGTGTATATGACTGAATAACAGAAAGAAGTTCCTCATCAACTGGTATTGGTTTTTCGCTAGTAGGAGTGGACATTGCAGCAAGTTTTAAAGCAGTATCCACAAGCATGAATTCAGAAGGCATCTGTTCTGGAGACAGCTTCTGTTGGAGTTGCTTGGCAGCTGTTATTTGTCCAAACTCCAGTAAGGATAGAACAGCCCTTTCAAGCTCTCCAGGCCCAACCCTCTCCTCCCACTTAGAAAAAGATATTTCAATTTTTAAGCTATCATCTTGCAACTGGACATCATTTCTAAGGTTGGGAGGATTGGAACTATCTTCAGGCTCTGGGCCTTTATCTACTGGGTCTACCAATGGCCTTCTCGATGGCACATAGCCTTTGGCCCTCCGTTTTGTCTTTGAACTCCCAATTGTCACAATAGAAGAGCTCGAGTCTAATGCTTGGCTTCTATGGTGTGGTTCCCTTGCATCATATTTCTCCATAATTCTATTCTTCATTGAATTAATATGATTATCCATCTTTGTTATCATGCTAGCAGTTTGATCAATAATGTTGGAAATATTCCCTGTCAGAGGATTCCGGCTAGAACCCGTTAAACTGATCTCTCCTTCACTTTTCATTTGAGCTTCAGATTCTACGGCTAAAAGCCATACTCTAGTCTCAATTTCTCGCAGAAGGTTTATAGGATAAACTCTGATAAATTTAGTACAGAAGTTAGACAAGAAGCCTGAATATTTAGATGCAAAGAAGCAACTGAAATTGGAGAAATCACTCACGGGTTGGACTGGGTTATCATCCCGCTTAACCATTGAAGAGAAAGCAGCAACATTTCATGAAGCTCTCTTGCTGGAAGATCTTTCTCTACCGCTTCTGCATGCTTGAGGAAAAACAACCCTGCCTGCAAGCCATGCAGCAACAAAATTACATCAGAATAAATAAGCAAGCTGCCAAAAAATAAGATTCTGTTAGATATCTTTCACATGCATGACCAAAGCATACCTGTAAAGCAGGATAGGAATATCTGATGAATAGCCTCTGGCAGTGACCCCATAAAGCAACTCTCTCTTCAGGGACATCCCAAAGGAATTCTTTCCATTCAGCTACCATGGATTCAGCCTGAAGGACAAAGAGACTTGATATTCAGAAGTTCAAGAGGTGCTGCTAGAAAAGGACATTCATTGCATAAGGTATGTAGCACAACAGAAGTCAAAATAGAAAGCAATAGTCCAGTAATTTATTCCAGAAGTAGCCGCATTTGGAATTCAGCTTCACAAACATGCGTTAAGCATACCTGCAGTATCCATTGTCATGAAGTAACAATGCTTACTTGTACGACTACTCTATATTAGGTTTACAATTAGAGCCTGGAAGATTCTCCATCAAAGTTCTCATCACCTTCCCATCTATGAAAATCCAATTTTCTACTAAGTCTAGCATTCTGATAAAATATCCTCCTAATTTTACACACTTCCACAGTTTGTCCTTCTGCCAAAAGACCTCTAACTCGTGAACGTTCTAATATACTCTTTCCAAACCTGCAATATAACATCAAAGAGCGGCACATTCCTAAAACCCTTAGATTTTCTGTTATAGTCTGACAGAATCAATCGTTTCATCCATATGTGGATGTAGATATGTGTATGTGCCTATTTGAGTTTAATCCTTAACCATATCCACGACCATTTGCACTACTCTTTCCTTTCCTCTTCTTAAAAGCTAGCAAACAACTTAACCCTCTTTAGAGGTCCTTCCAGTGGCAATCATGAAATCAGATCACGAAGGCAGTCTTCACACACAACAATTATGCCATCATCAACTTCCCAAGGAAAGAAAAGCAGCTATTTTTTCCTCTGCGCATCTAAATCAAAACAATTAAATCTTGGCAGCATAATGCATGATTATTTCCTTCTTCTTACCAAATGCAGGTCCAATTATGCTAAACAGAATAAATAGATCATCACAGGAAAATGAATGAGGGAATATAACAGGAGAGTTCCAATATATGCAAAATGGATCTTCAAGAGCAAAACTAGGCTACAAAGACCAGCAAGAACATAAGCTCAACATGAAATAGTCAAACCATTTTTCCAAACTCAATGCTGGAAGGTACAAGGCTGTAACAAATCCAGTTGCCAGAAGAGTAATACGACCCTTCAGAGCATAAGCACCATAAATCGGATTGATTCTAATTCCATGTAAAACATGTAAGTGGGAAAGCACAGAAAGTCCCCTTCCCTACAAGATTGTGAGTGATTATTAACCTAATTGTTTGAGCCAACGAGAAACTGCAAAATCAGGTAACAAACTGGTGTGTGGATGTGCACTTCTGAACCCAAATTAGTTGTTTTCTCACAAGTTAGATGCTAGACAAGTAATCTAATTCAAAAGGCCAGATGCACAAGTTAACAACCTCAATAGATTGCATTGCGCCAAAAGAAACAACATGGTTAACAGTGTACCTGAGTTTCAGTAACTTGGTGAAAAGTAGACTTCCAAGGTCCACCACTAGCCTCCAACTGCCTAGCCCAGTTGCGTGCTTGCTCCCACTGCCTGTTCTCTTCTAGTGCTGTTAGGAGGGAAGCATCATCTAGAGTTTCATTCCCAAGGTGCAGACCATCATTTTTACGCAAAGAAGGCTCTGCTAGATTAATTTTCCAATAAAGTCGTCGATAGCAAGCAGCCGCAGAACCTCCATCTCCAAAGTCAGTAGCAGCAAGAAGTTGCAGTAAGCACCTTTTTTCATAAGGAGATGGACAACTAGAAAGCGTAGCATCAGCAGCTTTTATAGCAGTGGAACTAATCCATGACAGTCCAATCTGCCCTTCTCTTCCTATATTTGGTTCTTCCTTAATTCTGGCAGAAAAAGAACCAAGATGTGCTGAAGCTTCAGACAGACGCATTTGTGAAAATGCCTGAAGAAAAAGGGAAAACAGCGGAAGGGGAATCATGCAGGGAGAATAGATCAGATTTTATACAACATTATCACTTCAAGCCTCAACCTTATTTCAAACCCAAACCCAGAATAAAATGATTACTGTTGCAAGACTTCATAGCACTACTTTTCAGCAGTTGAAACACGTATATGCAATAAATTGCATAAAAGAAAAGAAACATATACATTATGTGCACACCAAATAAGAACATTCTGTTCAACCAAAAAAAAAAAAAGAACAATCTTTTTCCTCATTTGTTTCCAAAATCATCAAATCATCAGCTATGGTCAAAGCTTGAGACACACAACTCAAATCATCTCAATTGAGCCTTAATCCCTACTATTTAGAAGTAAGCTAAATGAATGATGAACCTGTTTTCACCAGGCCACTCTGTTCAATAGCACCCTCTGAAATCCAAATATGCCAAACTCTTCCGATCACTTCAATCTACGTGATTTTGGTTAACCTTTACTTTCTTCATTTATTCTATATAAATATGGCATCCACATCGTTTACTTCATATCTAAAGTGAAAATAATCACTATAACAAAAATAATTCAGGTTCAGGTCTTTAAGAAAACATCATTTTCATGGTATGTTTCATGGCATTCAAACAAACATGTTAATATGCATTCAATTAAGAAGAGGAAACTTCGACCTGAGTATGTATATACATATGTTCGAGATACCATCATTTTAAGTTTTGCTAAGTCCTTCAAATTTCACTTTCCAATTACTTCTGAGCATAAAGTTCTATGTTCAGCATCCAAACAACAAATAGAAGAGGCAAATACAGAAACTGCAGCCTGTTTCCGATGACTATCAGGACGTGACGCATCTACCACTGGTTGGTGATGACTGCCTCACAAGGCTTTTATCACATCGATAGCAGCCCTCTCCCACTTAAAAGGTAGAAAAGATGAATAATAAAGCTAGATTTTAGTCCTTCTTACAAACCTGAAGAGCCCGGATAAATGGTAGGAAAGAACATGAGGGGAGGAACAAATCAAATGCTCTTAGTAAAGGCAGAAACAAACGCTGTTCACAAAGAACAGCAACCATCTTGGCCAGTGAAGCTGGACCTTCATTAAAATCACTTGAAACATTAATCTTTTCCCCGAGTTCAACCATTTTTACTTCCCCAGCAGCACTGCCGTCAGAAGAAAATATTCTTGTTGAACTATCAGATGCCTCAGATGAGGGAGTCCTAGATACAGATTCCAAAAGCCGCCTACGTTTTGGATTCCTCCGATTGTAATGAAATGAAAGTGCTCTGCTACCACATGGCAAGGAATTGGTAGCTTCTACAGCTGCTGCAACATTATTTGCTATCTGGGAAGCTATGTCATTCACTTTGATGGATTTAGTTTCCCTGTATGACTATATCCAATCAGATCTAACTCAAAGTAAAATAAAAAAATGGCCATCTTCACCAAATAAAAAAAAAAAAAAAGAAGCAAAATCTTAGAAAGAAGGATACTAGACTAGTAGACTGATATTGAAGAGTGTGAAGTGACAGAGCGAAAGTAGCAAAGTGAAAAGATCATAGAAGTAAAATTTCATCTTGAGATGCATCTAATAACCTGGCTGCGGTTATTTCTAGCCAAACTGTTAAGCAAGACAGTGGAGACACATCTGGAAAGCATGATGCAATCATGGCCAAAATAGACCAGGAGAAGTCTTTAGCTTTTCGCAATAAGGCCTCGCCTGGGTTTTTCTGCTTCTCACAATCTGCTAAAACTCTGAAGAGTTCAACAGGTATGTACACATTTTCTTCTGGAAAGGGACTTTCACTCCTCTTATCCAGGTATGATTGGAAGCTAGCCTTTTTTCTTGACTGCATGCTTTTCAAAACTGTTAGCATATGAATCTTAAGACGAGGATCACTGAATTCCTTTGATGCCTGAAACACAGAAAAGATAGTAACAAGATATTAAAATGGTGCAAATTTTTTAAAAACATAATAGAACACCATCAAGCATTAAACTTACGAAGATAAAATAAAATTCAAAAGAAAAACTTCACAAACAATGAGCTTACAACTTGGAACACTGCATCAAATGAGTACCCTCCAATCTGAGCTTCACACAAAAATCCAACCTTTAAGAAGACATGCACACCATAAGTTTGAAGTCAAAGAAAAATTGTCATTCAGAAATGAATTAAAACTAATTAAGGCATACCCAATCATTGTCTCTTGCTAATACAGCAAGATACTTTGTACTCGAGGGCAGCTGATGTGTCTGACAAAACACAGTGACTAAACTCCAGTATTGACTTGCAGCCTTTTGTTGAGATCTCAATTCAGTGCCATCACCATTACCAGTTAACAGCCAGTATCCACACGTCTTTCCCTCCACTAACTGTGGCAGAGTAGCGTTCTCTAAATGCTGTAGGATAAGCATAAGAGCACGAGAAGGCTGTTTACTAGAAACCGAAATTAGAGATCCCTTTTGCTTAGAATTCCTTGAGTTATCCCTAAGCATATATTCATCAGCCAGTGCTCGAGCTAGAGACTCCATAATATTGTCATCATGTGTTGAAGCATGAAATGCCCAACCCTTAGAGGAAAGTTGCCTAAAATTCTCCTTATTTTGAATGGATTTGTAAAAGAATGATATCCGTCTCAATGAAGCTACATCTACTCGGAGCATGCTGGCTGATAAACCACAAAGCTCTAAAAGAAAAGCACATGATGCCACCAACACATTGTCTTCAAAATGGGTAATAGCAAAGGGCATGACCTGAAAATTAAATAGCAACAAGTATTACACGGCTTCATTATCAGACATCGCTCTAGCTTACTATCTTCTTGGTAATTCTGTAGTAGCATAAGAAAATAAACTAAGCCAGCCCCCTTTACTGCATTTTCATTTTATTCAATCTCATTCATTTCAATCATAAATATATCATAATCTAAATAAAATTAAAACAAAGTCCTTACAAATGAAAGAAGAGACTCTTCCTTCTCAGATATAGGTGCAAGAAGTGTTTGGACATCTGATTGAACATTTGTTTGTCCAGAAGCACTGGATCTCCCTTCTACTTTCAACTTTTCAACTCTTGAAGTAAGAAGATGATTAAAAGCTGCAAGCCCACGTCCACGATGCAAATGATGTTCGAGCCCTAGTCCTGTTTCCTAAAGTGAAAAAAAAAAAAAAAGAACTATTGAGAAAAAAATGATTATGGTTAAACGAAACCAGAAACAAGTAAATTGAAGAAAACCCTAAACAAACAGTAGCATTAAACCTAATAAACATCAGAGCCAAAGAAACAAAGTAGAAAAAGCAGGCATGAACAATACAATCCAACAAGAAGCTACAATATACACTCTAAATGCAGTTACTTTAGGAAAGTAAACTACTCTTTTTATACAAACAAGGAGAAAGAAGAGAAGTTGAAAATGATTTGACTATCTGATATTGGGATTCTTAGTTTCAATGTACATCATATTTATTTAAATCAGAAGAGGACAGAGAATTTACTGGCACAGAAGTTCAAAAGGACAGGACCCTTACAACATAGAAAAATAAGTCCATTATTCACCTTAATTATCTGTTACAGTGACTTAAGCAAGAACTTCCATTTGTCACCAGATTACATATGAAATTTTAACTCAGATTTCAACATATCATCCTTTCACAACAACCCAGATATCAGTACATCATATTTACTCTAAACATGCAGGGAATAGGGGGAAATCATTTAGTAAGTAAATGAAATGTTATCCATCTCGGATGTTTATTAACCATGGGGTTATTATCAACTTATTATCTCAGGTAAATAAGGATAAACCTTAAGTGAAGCGTGATAAAGTTCCTCTTCAACATGCTTTTGTATAGTTGCTTCCCAGGAGATAGCATTAATCTCAGATTGTTCATCAGCATTTATGTAAAAATCGATGTCTCTATCCAACAAAGATTCTCCAGTAGGCAGACCAGAAAGCGATTGCCATCCGAGGGGACCCTGCAACATCATGCAAACTACATGATATAGAAGTAAATACCAAAAAGAGCAAGTGAATAGATGAAAATATAAGGGACCTTAAATCAGTCAAAGATAACAACGAATAGCTCTTGTAAGCATTAATACAAGCATCATAAGGCGAGAGGAACACAACTTGCCCAGTAAACCAGTACCCACCATACCATATTTTATTAAATGAAAAAAAAATTAAGTAAAGAAAAGGAGACCTGCACGTAAAGCTGGATCAACCGCCGTACAGCCTTTGGGAACCAGCAAGGCAGCATCTGTAGTAGGGAAGTATCACGTCCCGTAGAGAAGAAGATGTTGTCACGCCAATTTAGGTAATCTGCTAAAGCTGCATTCCCAAATCAAAGGCAAGAAAATTATGCTTAAAACAATACATAATTTCTAATGGGCATGAATAAACAAGAAAAAGAAAGGTAAAGTAGTAACCATTTTTTGCTCTGGTGCCCAAGAAACCAAAAGATGTATCTTGTCCAAAACATCCTGATACAAGTGTGCGCCACAATGTAGGATAGTGCTGCAAAGTAGGTCTCAGATTTTCTAATGTGCATTGAGCTGTGGAGCTGTTACGCCTGTTAACACTCCCACTACTTAAGCAACTTTGGATTGGAGCAGATGCGTACATTAGAGTTGCTAATGCTGCCATCTCTCCGCCTCCTTCCGCAATATCATCAATAGTATGAATTACTTCATCTACTTCATGACCAAGGTGGTTGCTACCATGAATTAAATTATGTGACATTATTGAACGAGCATTTTCAAAAGATGCATCATATTCATGCCCCTTACACCTTGATAAGAGCAACCATCTTGCCCAATGACAGTCTCCCTGAACAAATGCATTACATAAGAGAGAAAAGACATGTAAGAGCATATAAAATTAGTTTATCACATAAAACAGAACAATCTATTAGTGAAATAGTACACAAGCTGATAATCTCAGAATGCTTTAAGATAATCTACATATAAAGATGAGTCGTTCACACTGGTAAAGTTCATAACAAAATTATAGAATGAAAGATAATCACCTCAAGCAAAGACAAGTCCATTTATGAAAGCCAATAAAATAATGAAGATTGGTTATTAAATAAGATCAAATGCAAAGAACATTAACAATCACTGGACATTTTATGATACTTACAGCAGCTTCCTGTAATGAAGAAAGCGAATCATCATTGAAAACCAACTTTTGATGATCAAGGTAAAGGTCCAGAAGGTTCGGCAAGTTATATTGTGCACAGTAACGAATAAGTAATTTATCCAGAGCTTGCACCGTATCCACATGAAAATTTTCACTCCTGCTTGAGAAATGTAGATCTGACGATCTCTCAATGGAATTATCTTCAAATGAAATCTTGTATCTGTTCATAATGAAGCCTGAACGTGCAAGAAGAGATACTACCTCTGCAGTGCCCTCCCAGTATTCTTTCAAAAATATCAGTTTCTTTACAAGCTCCTGCTCCACGAGCATTCTTAACCATGTAGAACACATAAAAATGGAAGGCAACCTAAAAATTTTAATATCTGGAACATCCATGCATACAGCATCCAGTTCCTCGACAGAGCAACTATAATTGCCAAAGTCAGGAAATCCACTGCATTCAACAGTTGAGGCAGGCTGGAAACCATTCAAAGCTATTTGGAGGCTTCCATTTGATAAAACAGATGTAGGGATATGGTCTAAGAGTTTGAAGACTTCTTCCCAGTCATTATGGTATATATGATATTCCAACTGTGACTCCCATGACACATGAACACCCATTACAAAAGGCTGATCCAATACTATCTGAAAAGCAAAAGTTTAAATAAAAGACATCTTTAAGTCCACCAACCAATTAGTGTGTGAATGCAAACATGAATATGTACAAAAATCAACCTACAAAGATATTGTATGTTTTCAGCTTCCAAGATTTATCCCGCAAAAATAATTGTAAATATGATGAACTTTGGTTAAAGTAATTAAGGCCAAAATTATTGACGCCAATTTGACATGGATAAACATAAAGTTCAATTTAAAGTTCAAGATGCCAGCAAATATTGCTATTGCTTCATAACGTATCAGACACATTGAAAGCTTTTTCTAGTCAAAGTGAATTAACTGGAACAAGAAGAATGGAATGAAGATTTCATTTTAACAACATATAGTTAGCCATTTAAAACGAATGACCTCCATTGAGAAGATTCCCCCCCGGCCCAACAAACTGATCATGTAAAAGTTTCCCTTTAGGGTTTGCTTCAATGCAATACCCATCTTTTTTATCATTTCAGTCAATGGAATGATAAAAAAAAAAAAAAGAAGCCAAGAATTATAAACTATAGTGCCCATTGAGCATGTCTTACTACAAAAACTTTATTTTCTTACATTCCCTTTCAATACAATTCATAACATTTTTAAAAGAAATATACTGCAAGGAAGACAGGAAAAGTGTCTTACACGATCGATGGTTCTCTGATCCCAGCCCTTGGACCACACAGCAGCAGCAGCCCAGTATCCAGTGTGAGCACCATCTTGATCAAGCACAGAATCAGATGAATTTTCATTAACATTTGTCCATGCACCTAAAACGACTCCATCAATCTCACCACATTCAATTTTTAAATTGTTGAAAAAGTCCAATAGGCACAAATAAACCCCTCCTGGTGGGTTTAAAGTTGATGTCACTTGGATGCACCCCTTTAGACGGGCATGAAACGTTTTCCAGAAACTCGAGCTAGGATAAAGCCGCTTCCAAGAGAGAGAAAAAAGAAAAATTAAATTAGATCCAAAGAAATGGCTAGGGTATGAACTCAATTGCATTTCACATTCTTCAACAGAAATATAAGGCAAGTAGCAGTAAACTTTCACATACCTCAATAAGTGATATTCTCTCCAATATATTCCACTCAATTGATCCCAAGTAACCATATCTCCGAATCTCCTCAGCAATTTGCATACGTAAAGTTTTCCTCACCGTGCCAAATAACAACTGCTTGAGGCAGATTTCAACATCCTCTCCCAGCCTTTGTAATGTTGCTATAGCAAGTGCAGTTTCACCCTGTTGTTCATGTACAGTTAAAAACACTGCAGATATAAGGAAAAACTTCACCTTTATGTACTTAACATTCAGTAAATTACCTTCAAAAATAAGTCATAAGCAATATCTCTTCCAATGCCACTAACTTCATTGAAGGTATCAAGTGGCTCTTCATCAGAGGTGAATTCGCTTGAACGATGAAGATGCAGTTGAAGAACAGCTAAAGGGAGGCGACCGGAGAGTAAAGCATCTTTTACCACAGTTTTCAAATCCGGTTTATCTATTTTCCAACGTGCAATCATCTCTTTGGGATTTTCAGATGGAAGAATTTTCCCAGAGCCTACTCCTCGTGGAACAAGAGCAGATGCTTCACTTAGATCCTCTGATTCCAAATAAGCTTCAGTGCTTAGAGAATTGTTGGGCACTAAAGCAAGCTTCTCAGTATTGTTGAATGGGAAAGCTAATTCAGGAATCTGAAGCTCATGTTGGTTCAATGTCTCCAGTGAATCCACTAAAGGAGTTGAAAACTGAAATCCATTCTGCAACGAAGTTGGATCTACTATACTTAATGGTTCCTTCCTATCCACCTGTATCATATGGAAAATATATTACTTAAAATTCCAGGGATAGAATACAACCACCATAGAGTAACCAAATCATACCAATCCTTGGCCTGGCTTTTTAAGTTTTGCTCTAAGTTGGTATTGCAGATTACGAATAATCTCCAAAAAATGAGCCATCTCACGAAGCCTTACGCAAGTTCCTACTTCATTTTGTGTTTTATCAGGTAAAACTGAAGGAAGAGCAAGGAAACAGTGCCTATCTATGCCCTGCAACATGAATGCATCCCTTTTATGCTGGAGTAATCCATATTCACGGATCATTTTGGTGACAAACCAGGTGGCTAATTTCAGTAGCCTGTAACGTTGGAAAATGAAACATAAAATACATATGGCAATCTAACTCATCCACAAAGAAAAATTATTATTCAAATTAAGAAATAACAACCATACCGAACTCACATCCAACATTATATAGGTCTTGAATAGCATAAAACTATAATTCATGCAAAACCAATCAAGAAACTGGCAGATATATGCAGTCAACCACAATGTCGTCATCAGGTAGGCATTCTAATTTGAAATGTAACTTGTAAATAAAGCAACACTGATACCAATAATAACAATAATTAGCAAGGGACCAAATTGACATGATCAGAATCCATACACCTATCTTACAATAAAAAGGATGCACCTTTCAACCAGTTTTTCAGACTAAGAAAGGAGAGGAAGGATAGGGGTAATAAAAGGTCAAATTCATTTGATAGGTCAATCAAGTGAGGCCAAAATGTTCAACTGCATTAACACCTAAGTAGGACAGATTCTTCCAAGGGGTAGCCGAATTTTGTATCATATGTAATCCAATATAATATTCCTCTCATATGTATCCAATACTTCATGTAGATATCCAAGATTTAAAAAAAAAAAAAAAAAAGAAAAAATCCACTGTTGGGGGCATAATCATACATCTTAGCTACATTGCTTGGATTTGAGTCAGAGCATCACGCAAGGCTTTTCTAGGTTTTGTGTTATAGAGGGATGCTTGTGTAATCAAAACCATTCCCATTCTGAAGGGTAGGATACTTTTCCGAGGCACATAATTTCAGGAAAATGAGAAGTCAAAGCAATATAACTTTTTAGATACTAGGTATCTAACAAGATTAAACCTGAACATAGAACAAGTTAACCATATTTTCTGACTACTTTCCAAGTTAAAGTATAGAAAGAGATTTGCATATTTATGAGAGGGAACATTTATGGATTAATACAAAACAAACTATCATACAATGAACATGTACAATTTGAGAAAATAGTTATAAATATGAGCAAATATAATGCTCCATGAGAAAGTGAGCCGAAGGTGACCTTAGCTAATTAGTAAATACAAAAGAATCTGGAAATATAAGTATAAGAAAATCCTTAACCTTGTAGGTGTCTACCTCAATCAAACACCATATGGACCAATGAACCCCATGCAAAAGAGTCAAATACCAAGGATCCGTTATAAAATAGCAAACAGGTGTACAATACCTATACCTTTCAAGGAGAAGGTGAAAGAAGACAAGATAACTGCTTATACAAAGATTAATGGAACACTATCCTCGAGTACTTCACTAGAAAGGAACAGATGCTCAAACTCATCAATCAATATCCTTATTGCTGCTGAAGACTACAAACAGTTTTGATTTGAATAATTGGTGTTTAATTACTAACATCATTAGATAAGGAATTTTCCAAAACTTACTCTATGTTCGGATATAAGTTAGTGAAGGAGGGGAAAGGAAGGCTTTTCTAAAGGAAAGGAATGGATATTTGCTTCCCTTGTTTGGATAGCTAAAAATGAGTAAGAATAAACAAAAGGAATGATTATCAAATACCTTATTTGGTTAATGAGTGGAAAGGAAAGGAACTAGTACACTATAAAGTATTTTTCAAGTTACATCCTCCTCTGAATAAAATAGCATTAATTCAATTATGTAAAGAACAATTATTGTTTTCCTTTTTAAATTGTTTTCTTTAGAATCTTTAAGCTATTAAAACAATCTTCAGTTCAGAAAAAAAGAATAATATCAATGAACTCAAAGAATTTACTAAGAAATTATTAGGGCACAAAGCAAGGCCAAGGAAAAATAAATAAATAAACAAAAGCCAAAGAAGAAAGAGGCAACAAAAAATCGCGGGTTTATCAAAATAAAATTGAAAAGTTAGGAATGGAGCTCAAGAAAGGGGGAAGAGAGAGAGAGAGAGA
>JBBYHK010000006.1:5668167-5681693 GCA_038382065.1 Adansonia grandidieri | reverse complement strand
AAAAATATATAAGTATTAGTATAAAAATTAATATTTAATATTTTAAATAATGAAATAGGTTTTTAAGCTTGGCTCAGCAGCGTGAACAAATTAAAAAAAAATTCAAGTCCAAATCTGATCTAAAAGCATTTATGGACCAAGCCATTTACAAATTCGTAAGCTTGTCAATATTTGAAAGGTTTAGACAAAAATATTAGATTTAAAAAAGTATTTAATAAAAAAATTATATATGTTTAAAAAACGAGTCGAGTCGACTCTTGGCTCCAACATTCGAGTCCCAGGCCTAGGTTAACTCATTTTTTAATATGTAATGTATTATATAATTTATATCACATAAAAAATAAATATATATAATATTAGAATATAAAAATTAAACAATTTATTTTTTATGTTTTAAAATCTAATAAAAAATAATAAATTTAAATTTTAAAAATTAGAAAAAAAATAAAATGAATGGCCATAAACTGGTTGAATTATCCATTTACAATTATTGAGAGCTTTTATAAAATTTTAAACCTTCATTTACAATAAGGATCTATATTTGGACATTATTAATAGATCAGTTTATGCCCAAGCGGGTACCGATCCATTCGAATCAAATTTTGAATTCTAATTTTTATTTAATTTGATTTAATTAATTAATAAAAAAATTATTTATATTTAATTATAAAATATTTAAATATTAATATAAAATAAAATTTTATTTTTATTAATTTTTTGGACAATAATTTTAGTTTTCAAATTAGATAGTAAGAAAAATAAAAATTATTGGGTCAACTCATAAACATCTCTAATTATAATTTAAGCTCATTAGTTTAGTTGATATTTTATTTTGCCTTCTTAACAAAAAAATAATAAATAAAATAAATAAAAATAAACAGTAAAAAGCAAAAATAAAATAAAACAAATATATTAACCAAACGAATTAACGAGTTATTCACGTCAGTTTTATCTAAGTTAATGGTTTTTTTTTTTTTTTGTGTGGTCTTAAACGTACATGAAATATAAGGAAAAAGTGAAATGATAGTTTTATATGCATGGTCATTTGTAAATGCATTTTTATTTATTCTTAATATTCTAAACTATTACATTGCGTGTGTTAAATAATGAACAAAGTATAGATTATTACCATGAGGTATTTAATTCACAAATTTAATGTTACTGTATTTATTTTAAAATAATTAGCAAGTAATTTTATAACATTAATATAAAGTAAATACTCTATCCTTGAGAGGCTTAGAGAACTAGAGAGCTTATCGCTTCGTGAACCATTGTAGGTTTTTTTATTAAAATATTAAGAATTTTTTTATTTATTGAAATAAATTGATTTTAAATTATTTTTTTGAAATAGGTCGCTTTTAAGATTATATTGAAAAATCATCAAATTAAATCACGATTTTTTAATATAAATGAGAAGTCAGCCCTTGATGTATCGATTTTTCACTTATATATAGAAAATAGATATATCAAGTACCGATTTTTCATATAATTAAAAAATTTTACAAAATAAAAAAAAAAATTAACCTTTGACCCTATAATTCAAAAAATGTTTTACAAAATAAAAAATATTTTACAAAATAGAAAGAAATTTAAGAGTCATTGGTAACACTCATGACACCTAATGTGTCAAATTTTCATCTACAATTGAGAAATTATCATTTTATTTAATAATTTTTTACTTAAATCTTAAAATAAACTTATTTCAAAAAATAATCTAAAAAAAAAAATTTATAATATTTACAATTGAATAATTGTAAATACTATTACCTTAGCTTATGTCTCCCAGGAGTCCTAGGACAGTAAGCAGCCCTAAAGCTTACTGGGGCCTATTACATCAAGGGGCTGTCTGTTAATTCACTAAAAAATTTCAGTTCATTGAAAGTTAAAATTTTTTTAACAGTTTAATTTTTTAAATATATTTCATAACTAAAATTTAAAACTATTTAATAGAATATTTTATTAAAAGAGATTGAGAAAGATAAGTAGATAAGGGTAACTTATCACTTGATAAAGAATATATTCAGTCAGTTTTTTACTTTAATTTTTTTTTTTAAGATATATCATCCTTTTAAATATTTTAGGTCTATTTACTTCTTCAATCTTTCTTTCTTTCTTTAATTGAATTTTCTGTAAAAACTAAACCTTCAAATCGAATAATAAAATTCAAGTAAAAATTTGTTGTATTTTTATTTTTGAGTTTATCTTGTTGATTTAAGGTTTAAAACAAAAAAATTTTTTATCTGTAAATAGTTTTTCGGGAATTTATTTCTTTTAATTTTCTTGTTTAATCTTGTTCCTTTTTGTTAAATAATTTTACAAGTAGACAATGTTGCATGTATAATAATTTAAATTAATTACTTTACTATATTTGTTTAAAACATTTATTTTTTAGATTCATAATATTTTTTTATATTTAATAGTTTAATTTTTTTTTCAAATATTTCATATTTATATTCAAATCAAAATATGTTATATAAAATTTGGTTTTAATTATTTGAAATAACAGAGTTAATAAAACAAAGGTAAAAATGTAAAAGTTATAAGCTTTAAGAATTCAAGATTTAGATTTGTCAAATAACATATTTATATTCCGCATTTAATTTTTAGCAACACGTCAAACAATTTTTACAATTCAAATTTTATATTTACAAACTTCAACTTTTAAAAATTCAGTACTTAATTTTTCAATTTATCGAACAGCACCTAAATCTTGAGCACATGTTAGAGGTTGAGTTTGGACTCGGAATAATATGTTTTCAAGTTCTGCACAAGCTTAGACTTTGACGCAAAAATATTTTATTTAATTATTTAATATGTTCAGGTTTATATATATATATATATATGTTAAATAATATAATTTTTATTCTTATTTTAAAAAATAATTTAAGAAAAAAATCAAAACAAAATAATAACAATGAATATATATATATATATATATAAATGATAATCAAATTTAAATTTTAAAATCTAAAACCTTTAAAGAGATGTCATATTTAAATTTGAGTTTGAAGCATTCCTCATAGCCCTCGTTTTTCATAATTGTTTGAAGATAATTCTTTTATCTCTTATGAGTTCTATAATTATATTGACCTTTTTATGTGTTGAAACATTTGTTATAATATGTGGAAAGTCAACAACATTGCTTGACAAAAATTCAAAATAATCAAATGAAATTTGAATTGAAAAAAACTTATAAATATAAAAATAAGACGTAATAAACCACAATTTAATTTACTTTTTTAATTGTCTAAAGTTGACTTTAATCATAATATTACAACTTCTATGAAATTCAAAGGCCCTTTGCATAACTATTAAAGCTACTTCTATGCACATTGACGTTGTTGGTGAAATCAATGAATAATCAATGATTAAGTAATATGTAAAAGGAAAAGGAAAATGATTAGAGGAGAGGAAAAAAAAACATGAATAGTGAAAAAAATGGAAATAAATATGTGAAAATAAAAGAAGGGATGGATTAATAAATGAATATAATTTTAATTTTTTTAAAAATTAAATTATTAGCATAACCTTACAAATATTTATTTTTATTTTATGATTTGATTTTTACATACTTCTTCTAATTGAATTAATATCATTTGATTCGCGACATTAAATTCAGTTAAGGGTACTATTAATAATATAGATACAGATGAACTTGCAAATAAAATTTGATTAAAACATAGTTAAAATTAATTTAATAAAAAATAACAGAAACAACCATAACAAAATCCGAATTAAAACCAAATAAAACCACTCAAATATATCTATGGACTATTGCAACCCCAAATGTTTTTCGAATCCAGAGTTAATATTTCAACATGGACTCTCCTCAACTAATAAGCAAAATGAAATTAGTATCCAACGCATATAGGAATAATAATTAAACTTAAGTTGTTTTTTTAAACTAAAATAATGAATATAAAACTTATTTTACATAATGAATAATTTCAAATTTAATATTTTTACTCAAACTCTTTATGATATTAGATAGATCTTTGAGCTTACGTGTGTAGCCCAACCTATGAATGCCTCTATATCTAATCGGTTTAAATTAATTTTTTTTGGACGTTTTAATGATCAAATTAGTATTCGGTTAACTTATAACACCAACTTAATCCCTCTTTTTATCTTAATGGAAACATATATGTAAAGAAAAGATTCACTATATTTTACACATTTTTATAATTTTTATATAATTTATATTTATTTAATAATATACGCACTAATGTACACTACATACACTGGGGAGTTATATATTAAAATTATTTTTCATAATAAATTATAATGCTTTTTTTATATTATTAAATTATATACGCCAGGTGCAAGTCTGCAGCAGGTTTGGATTTCATATTAGTTAAAACAATTAATCCATAAGTGAGCAATACAAGAATAAAAACTTCAGTTAAAAAGGCTCAAATCGATCAGGGAATTCCAACACCACCCCCCTCTTTTTTTGTCTTTCCGTCGTAGACCTAACAAAATATCAGCATTTTTAACAACTGTTCCAAAAAAGGCCTGCAATTTATTAGTTCTTTGTATGTCACAAATCAAATGCAAGAGAAACCTATTGATGCAATTAACCCCCGAAAACGAGGCCACCTGAATTATTGCATAAATAACTGGCCAAAACAAAAAAGATTTATTGCACAAATATATATTACTGTAGAAAATATTATTAGAGGGAAAAAAATGCTATTTTGACAGGGAATTTACTCCCTCCATCAACAGCATCCATTCACCTGAAAAAAAAATGATTAACCATGACGTGTGAAAAATAAAAATAAAAAAAGAAAATAATAGTAATAATAGTTTGAAACTTTGATGATCCTCTATGCGTAAATAGATTGGGAACCCGCTGGCTTAAAATGGCTTAGTTTCTCTCTCTCTCTCTCCATATATATTTCTTTTACTTCGTTAAACCTGGAACTTAAGTTTTAAACCTTGTCATCGGTCTCGGTGGAATCTGATGAGTCCTCTTTTTGGGATTTGTTGCTTGGAGTTGAATAAATCCGGCGTTCCTTTCCTCCTGGCTTGGACGAGGCATTACCATACCAGATCATTCCGGCAACTGCAATGACCATGCCCAGGATTACATGTAGATTGAGACCTTCTTTCCCAAAGAAAATGAACCCTAAACTCAGGACAAGAATGGTCTTCATATGGCCAAGCACTTGGAATGACACAGCCGTAAACCTGCCGATGCAGATGAACTGGCTTAGGTTGGTTCCCACCGCAATGGTGCATGACAGGATTGTGAAAAACTGCAAGCAAAGAGCATAACATATCATTTACGGTACAATGATTACTTGCAAGCAAAACAAATTTAATATTCATACACGAACTTGCATATGCACTTCTGAATTTAGAGTTTGCAACCATGGTCCAACTTAAAAACAGTTTAGGACAAAATCTCTGGTGACTAGAAGGATACAAATCATGTGAGCGAATGAGGCTTGGGGTCCAGATTCTAGATTTGAGTTGTAATGTTGTTCACTTCTACCATCCAACAAAAAGATCTGCTACAAGTTTTTACATCCTGATTTTAAGCAAATAATCACACTTTTAGTTTGGAAGTAATGAAATAGCTGCCCTAGGCAGGAAGAGTATTGGTATAGAGGTATTCCCGTTCTCGCATTAAGAAAGTTCGCTCAGAGAGAAGTAGGGGGTGACAGGACTAGACCTGGCAATACATGAATACAATTAATTAAAACAAGACATGGCACGGATATATGAATGTCTCAAAATCCATATAATATAAATTTATTAACGTGTCCAAATTTATATAAATATAAAATACCTTAAAAACGATTATGACACAGCAAATACATGCGTATGACATGGATACACGAATTGCTAGGTCACTAGAGAATGTGCCCTTGAAGATCAAAAGTAGGTGACATATTTAAATCTTCTGTCTGTTCTTCTTTGTGAATCTTTGTTATAATCAAATGCAAGAATGGAAATAATCTCAATATGAACAGAAAGAAATACAAAGACATGCACTAATTATTGCTGGCAACCACAGGCCTCTTTCTGGGTCGGTAAAGTTAGATCCTCCTCCCCTCCCTTCTGAGCCAATTAGATGTGGCAGAACTAAGTACCGAAATAAAATACTACAGACATGCAATAGCAACAACTTCGACAAAAGACTAGATTTCTTAATTTCCTATTCAACAAATTGCTGCAGATAATAACAGCCATACTTGGGACTGTCAGATGTTGCAATGATAATGAAGGACGTTTAGCATTTTAAGAACGCTCAAAGGCTGCAGATGAAGAGTGAATCTCATTATAGATCGAAATCTATCCATAAATATACCAATACAACTTCATTTAAAAGCATAAACATAACATGTATCAAATAATTAC
Source organism: Adansonia grandidieri (assembly GCA_038382065.1). Lineage (NCBI taxonomy): Eukaryota > Viridiplantae > Streptophyta > Magnoliopsida > Malvales > Malvaceae > Adansonia > Adansonia grandidieri. The sequence continues at coordinate 5,675,324 of JBBYHK010000006.1, read as the reverse complement.
TTCATGAGAATTTGTGCTAGTGAAATGGAGCAGTACCCTTACCAACTAGATTCTAGTCAACTCTGATAAGAACCTTACCACTGACATCACCGTGTAGTCATAGGAATAAACTTTTTTCTCTGTTAACCAGTAATCCACAAAAGGACCAGTTAACAGCAGGCTTGCAGCTTGTAGTGGAGCAGTATGTCCCAATAAGTCGAAAGATCCTAAAGAATGCTTGCGTTGAAGAAAATGCACATACTGAAAAAAATAATAATGATAATAATGATAAAACTAAAAATAAATAGGTAAGAAAAAAAAAGAAAAAAGAAAGACCCAAAATATCAATCCATGAACAGATTAGGCATGTTCGGTGTTACATATATGGGAATGGAGCAAGCCATCACAAAGACATACTGAACTTTGTTCAATCATAAAATTATTTGACATTAATATAAAAAATCTTCTTCTAACTTATAGCACGTCATGTAAAATTGGGATAGTCATGCAGATGTACTTACATACTGCTGGAGAGCTGTGCTCCAGACTGCTATCACAGCGGCTAAAAGGCCTTTGACATTGACACTCACATCTGTAACGGTACAGACAGCGACTCCAATGAGAACAAGTACTATGCTAAGTTTTGTATCCCTCGAGTAGCGGACCTTGTCAAAAACAACTTCCAGCAAGCAAGATACTGGAATCATGCTAAGCTTTGCTATCTGAGAATAATTTTTAAACAAAATAATGTAACATAACTTCCGAAAGATCAAACAAAGAAGAGAATAATAATTACTAAAACTGACCTGATAGAAGCCTACAGAGTTCCACATCAAACTCACATTCATTCCAACAATAGAAAAGTTTGAAAACAATACAAACTTGAGAAGATCAGGTAATGGTAGATTAGAGTCCTGAATATAACCCAACCATCTAAGAAGAACAGTCAACAAGGTTGTTGTGGCAAAATGCAAACCTGTTAATGATGTAGCTGCAGCAAAGAAATAAATGAGACATAAAGTCAGGGTTGCTGGAAATGCTCGGGTAAATTTTGTTCATATTTGACTTGCTTCATCAGAATTAACATATTCAAAGCAAGCTATATTTTTCTTATGTAAGATACTCTTTGGTATTTAAGGAATTTGAGGTAGCTCTCTCATCCCACAGGTCTTACCCTGTCCATCCTACAATTTGAACCCAGGATCTCCATAAAAGAGTCTCAAGCTCTAATTGCTGGACTGTTCCCTAGGAGACTTTTCATATATAAGATGAAGAAGAAAACAACAATATTGAAATATAACTTCTATGTTTATCCAACCATAAAAAGATCTATTCACTTCTTAACCTTCACTTATTAAAAAAAGGTCTCCCATTAGAAAGGCATTATCCCTCTGCATACAGGTAATGCTAAAATCTATTCTGGAATCTTCTAACCAATATCTTCTACATATGTAACCTGTGTTTTTTACATGCTTAGAAATGTGAGATAAAAACTACCAGATGGATATATTTGCATTGACAAAACAACTGCTAAACATCGTCAAATAACTTCAACCAACTAAAGAAGCCCAGAGGTTCTTAAGCAAATATCAAGCATTATACTTTTCCAGTAAAATGACATATCTTTAAAACAAATGTCCTATATAGAATGGTTTGACTTGTATCTTCTTACACAGTTCACTTATCTGTTCATGTCTATGATTGTTACTAAGCCCTTCCAAAAATTTAGGGCCTACTTGATTTGGAAAGTATTTTTCATTTTACAAGAATGAAAAAGATGAAAACAACTAAATCTCTGGAACCCTTGCTTTCTAGGTTACTGGAAAGTTGAAAAAAACAGGCTTTATAACTGTTCAACTTATTCATCTTCTTTCAAATATAAAGTATAAACCAAAATGGAAGATGAGAAATATTTTCCAAAAGTAAACGGCCCTTGAGCTTTTCCATCCAAAATCTAAACCAAAAAATTGGAAGACGACTCTTTTTCCTAGTTTGAGGGGTAATCTTTTAAGATGGGTTATTAGTAAAGTTTGAGATTGTAAGGCAATTAACTGAAAATCAAAATTTCTGCTATGGGTCAAAAAAATTCGTGATTCAATAATGGATTGAACTTGTCAAAATTTATTATTTTTTAAGATATAAAAGAGAGAAAAGGATATAGGAAGATCATGTTTTACTGAATAAAACTTCTCTCTGTGCTTGTCCTTTTATGACCAACAAACACAACACAAACAAATAGGAAAAACAAATTAATGTATGTTACTCCATAAACTATTAGTCTTCCTAGTCTGTTCTTCCTTTTAGGTTGAACGTATGGAGACATATAATAGAACAACAAGAATAATGGGGGCACAATAAACATAAAGGGATTGATCTATTAGATGTGTATTGCAATTGCAAGGTTCATCTAAGTTTACAGGTAAAATGTTCATTAAAAACATACCAAAACAGAAGCCATACGTAGCCATCAAGGCTTTATTGACCATGATTATACCCACAGATGTGACGATATTGAAAAACCATGAGGCCACATCTAAAGCAGCCTTCCTGTCAGCCTTGCTTATCGATGACATTTTTCACTATAGTCTCCAACTTATCAAATAGAGTCTTTGTTTCTCAATTTTCATGCGATCAAAAACTAAGTTCAGGTGTCCAAAAACCTGTACCTGCACCTGTACCATTAGGACAAGCAAAAGTTAAAGAAAGCATGAACAAGCATCTTCTCATAATAAAGACAATGAAGAAAGCTTCTTTTTACAAAAATAAAAACAGTGAACAAATTATAAAGCTGCATACAATTACAACACATACATTTTCCTAAAATAATTAGGCTATTTTTGGAAAGATGAATTTGAGATGGCAGATTTGGATTTGATTTACGATACAAATTGTAAGAAGATGCACACACTGTGCACAAATTAGTTAAAATTCAACATACTTATTCACAAATACCTATAGGAATTTCAAATTCATGACTAAATTGGCATCCAACAACCCATGAATTTGGAAAATAATTATTCACAAATACCTATAGGAATTTCAAATTCACCACTAAATTGACACCAACAGCCCATGAATTTGAAAATAATTGTGGCGGTCTTATTTATATGTGCTTATCATACAAATTATACTAAATTTGGAATCCATATTCTTTCTTTTAAATCCAAGTAACCAAAAGCGACCTTATAGGAAAGTAACAATTGTAGAGGAAGAGATAACAGGTACAATGATCTCTTCCAATGATCGTTGGGAAACCAACATTAGAGGACTAGGATTTGGTATTTAAAACTTCAAAATTATAGTTTGGGAATGATTTAAAGCAGCTGTATCCAGATTTGGGCCGGTTCCGCTTGGAATTCTTTAAAATGCCAAACCTAAGATGTCAAAAGTTACTTTTCAAAATTGATATTTGCCAAATCCAATCCAATTAAAAGTTAAATCTCAAACCCAAAATTTATCCAATCATATAGTTTCAAACTCAATAATTTAAGCAAGTCAAAACAAAAATGGATATCCAAATCCATATCCGAATTTAGGTTTCTTAAAACGAAAATAAAGAAATTTATAGTACTTGAGCAGTTTTAATAGCAAAAGCAAAATAAAAGAAATGATGAAAAAGAAAAAAAAAAAACCAACCATGGGGCCTTTTTCTCTAAGCTATCCTTATAAACAATCTATTTAACTAATTAATCCATTAAAACCTAGAAAACAAACAATGAGAGAACCAGGACATATTCATGGTTTTTCCTGCATTAATCAAACATCTTTTTTTTTCTATACGGTCACCCGAGATTTGCTCATTTTTATTTTAAAAACAATAATTAAGCAGGGGATACATAAATTTGATCTGCTTGCTAAGATCTAAACTTATAAGATTAATAGCATGAACTTTCAAATTCAGCTCAAAGAAAAAGTGATCGAATTCAAATTTTTATGCATTTATTAAAATTCTACAATATAAGTCATATAAAATTGGAAAAAAAAAAAGGTGGAGAAATATTTTACTATTTATAGGTAAAGTAAGCAGATTCATCACTCTTTAACATTTATTTAATTACGGTTCATTTGTAAAACATTAAAAATCACAAGCAATTTCAATCCAAAATAGCAAATTGAAAAAAAAAGGGTACAGTAATAAAAAATCAAAGCAAAATAAGAATAAAAATAAAGTCGTCAAATATCAAAACAACAAAATCCGCGAAATACAAGAAAAGAATATCGATTCAAAACAAATTTAGAAAAGAAAAGCTTTTTATTTCCACGAAATGAACGGAGGCGAACCGGAATTTTAACGAACCTGAAAAGAAGAAGAAGAAGAAAGAAGAGAGTCCAATGAGGTCCTCTCGAGATTTGCGCCGTAAATAGGACTTTTTTTTTTAGAACAAATTAAAGGGAAAGAGATTTTTTTTTTGGGGGGGGTTATTTTTTGCAGTGATAGTTTGATTTCAAATGAGTTTCTATTCCTCGTCTCGCCATTTAAAAGAAAATCGATAGAAAAAGAGGGAGAGAGAGAGAGATGTAGACTCGACAAAAAGAAATTTTAAAAAAATTATATTAATTTTTTCTTAATTAATAAATAAAATTAAAATAAAAATAAAAAAATAAAACTAAAAGGAAATTAAGCTTTTGATCGTTAAACTTGATATCTTTTGAACAGAAGAGGTGGGTAGGTTTTCGAGGACCGTCGGGTGAAAACTGAGGATAATTTGAATTGACCGGCAAAGCTGGAACATTTCTCAAGTTTGATTTTCCTGGAAAATTCTCTAATGTCACATGTGGGTGTATTATTATTATTATTATTAGAGAAAAAATTTATTTATATTAGTGTATTACACGTTAATATAATTTTTTATATAATTTATATCTATTTAATTTGAATATTGTATTTTAATTTTTATTCATGTAAATTATATATTTTAAATTTTAAATAAATTAAAAATGTCTTATTATTTATTCTACGATAAAAATTTTTAACTACTAAATAGAACACTAGTATTGTAGATCAAAATGATTGAGATGTCAGATCGATTTAAAACTTTATGTATATGATGAATATAATTATATTGTTAAACCCAACGATTAGTATATTACACACTAGCATAATTTTTTTTACAATTTATATTTATTTAATTTGAGCATCGTATTTTATTTTTATTTATGTAGAATATATATGTCGAATTTTAAGTAAATTAAAAATGTCTTACTATTTATTTAATAGTAAAAATTTTCAATCATTAAATAAAACACTAATATTTTAGATCAAAATGATTGAGATATTAGATCGATTTAAAACTTTATATTATTAAATTCAGTGGTTGGTTTGTTAAATGTGAACAACATAAAAAGTTATACAAATTTGTAAAACTAATTTAGTTTTACATTAGTATAACTATATCCTTTTGTCATTAGTATAACAATATCTTTCTGTCACAAGGTCATTACCCTCTTCCTAAAATATATACCTAATGGGATATGCAGCTACTTGCTTATATACCTAAAAACCTTTCATTTCTTATCCGATATGAGATTAATGCACCATGCTTACTTTGGGATATGCAAATCTTTTAGTTCTTATCCGATGTGAGATTAATGTACCATGCCTATTTTTTTAGAACGCTTGATGTGATATTCTCTTCCACCCAATCTCGTGACGCCCCTATCACAGGCTTCTTCACTATTTCTGCCTATCCTACCCCTAGATGTTTGGCGTGGAGTCACAGTTAGTCCACCTTGCCTACCTCACCCAAGCGCTCGACGTGAAATCAGATGGTCAAAGGTTGGCTCTAATACCACTTGTCATGGGACATTACCATCTTCCCAAAAGATATGCCTAATGGATGTGTAGCAAGCCTGCCTATATGCCCAAAGATTTTTTTTTTTTATCCGATGTGGGATTAATGCACCATACCTACTTATTTAGAGCGCTTGACGTGACACTTCCTTATGTATGTATTTGGAACTTGATATCTATGTTTTTATTAATATTTTTCATGTATTTTTTAATATATAATTTTATTCTCTTAATAATATTATTATATATAAATATATACATATAGTTGTATTTCCATTATATATATAAATATAAAATTTAAAATTATAACTTTTAATTTTAAAAAATTCTAAACATTAAATAAATATAAAAATATTTAAAAATAATATATTATGAATTAGGTTCAATAGTAATGGATGCATCACTTTTATTTTTGTACTTATATATATCGATACTGATGTGTTTTGGTATACTGATTTATATTTTGAAATATTTTGAAATATTTTTCACTTATACGTATAACCTATTTTTATTTTTCTTAATAAAATATATATTATATGCAAGTACCGATATATTTTATTACATATATATATTTTTATATAAATATAAATTTTAAAATTATAAATATTTAATATTTAAAATTTTTAAACGTCAAATAAAAAATAACAAATATTTAAAATATATAGTAAATTAGTATCAATTAGGTTCAATAATCTAATTTAATGAGTTTATTTTATTTTATTTTATTTTTAAATATAATTATAAAAAAGGATCAAGATAAAAAATAAAAATTGGTTTAAAATATTAAATAAGTGAAATTTAAAAAATTAAAAAATTAAAATATTGTATCAAAGGAGTACTGTATCACTATAAAAATATTGTTAGCTTGACAAGTCTAAAAACTATTCTTACGATTTTATCTTTTAAAAAAAATCTATTAATAAAGAAAGGTTGGCTTTCACTTTATAAATTTACTATCCAATCTTTAACTAAATTGACGTGAGATAATTTTTATTTTAACGCTACCCTTTTAAGCAAGAAAGCGGATTGTGACTTGTGAGTGCTCATAGGGTATGATTTTATAAAGGTAAAAGTTATAATTTTGTTATTGTAACATTTTTTTCTAAAATATAAAATTATGAAAATAATCTCGAATATCATTCAACAATACTTATATCAATAAATATTAATTTTTATCTTAAAATTAATATATATTTATTGATAAATACATTATCAAAGATATTGATTCGTTTGAAGAATAATTAAATGGTTCAATCTATATGTTCAAGTACCTACAAGCCTAATAAATGCCAATTAAGTGTATGTTTGTCGTTTTGTTTAAACTTGTTAACGGCTTTAGGCTTGCCAAGTATTCAACCTTGAAGTTAAATTTTAAATATGTTATATT
>JBBYHK010000006.1:5639633-5668067 GCA_038382065.1 Adansonia grandidieri | reverse complement strand
TGATATTATGATTAATAAATAGCTGTTTATTTGGTCCAATAAATAAATGTTATTTTCTTAGTCCATTACGTATTAAAGTTTAAGATTAAATGTTTGCATAAAACGTTTTTGTTTCCTTGACCACTCCTTTTCTTTCTAGTTTTCAGTACTGTAAATGTGGTTTATTTTTTCGTTATAAATGTGTTTGGGTACAAAGATCATCAAATCCCGGAATAATTACCTTAATGGATTGAAAGTGTTGTGAAAGTATTTGGTAGAAACCTATTTCTTTTTAATTGGGCTTGTTTGGATCAACCTTTGATTGAAAGTCTCTGACTTGCAAACAAAGTCAACACTTTTTACGTTGATTTTGTTTGTGACCATTCGTTTATTTTAAATATTATTTTATGCTTAATTTATGTTTATTTATTTATTTTTTGGGATATGTTTGAGTTTAGTTCATTTAAAATGAGATAAAACTGATATTAGTCAAAGTTTAATTCATTTAAATTAAATAAATTTATTCATAAATATTAAATGAATATATTTGAAAACGTATAATTGAATATCAATTAAAAACATGTTATGAGGTTCCCAATCATTGAGGAAATTATTTTTAAACAAATAAGGAAATAAATAAGTTAATTACAAAGACCTATAAAAAAAATGATATAATAAGAAAATATAACCATAGGATTTTAGTCGTAAACGACTTTAAACAATTTTTTATTCAATTTTTAAATAATTTTATTAGCGTTTTTGTTTATGAATATAAGAATTGAAATCAACTTATTTATTAAATAAGCCTTAAAATATTTAAAATTGTTTATTTAGCTTAATAAACAAAAATAATATAAATTTATTCACAAATTAAACAAAAATAAACGAATAAATTATAACTTAGACTCCATCTCTTGTACTTATATTTTTTTTATTATTGAGTTAAACAGTGCACCTAAGCTAAAAATACATAACAAACCCTAGATTTTCATTCCATTGTTTCCTTTCTCTTTCAAGCAGCCACCACTTCTCTCTAGAATTTGAAATCTTAATATTAACGGTTTAGGCTCTGATCAACTTGAGTTTTTAAGGACAGAAGTTTGGCTTATAATTTATTTTTGCAGTTCGAGCGCAGCTCTTTTAATAAGGTAGGCAATTTTATCTAAATTTATTGGGTTTTGATTGTGGATTTTTTGAATGTTGGGTTCAAAGATAAATTAAGTTAGTTTTTATAATAAAGTTTTGGGGTAAAAGTAGAGGCGATTTTAAATAAAGGTCACCTAACTTGAAATATATACTAAAATATCTTATTTTTAATTTTATAGTTATTTTTTAAATATTTTCATTAAAAATTTTAGTTTTTACTGCTAAATTTTATCATATGTATTTTATTTAATTAATAGATTTTTAAAATAAAATTTAAGTTTCAAGGCAAAATGATTCGACGATAAAAAATTTCTTCATTTTAAGATCAAGTTGAGAATTAAAACTCTAAATAAATTCAAATTTAGATTCAAAATATCGAATAAAGATAATTAAAGGTCAAATTAAAGACCAGCAAAAATCCACCCTACCCCACCCGCTGCGATTCCCATCTATTAGGCTTGACAAGATTATAAATACAGGCATAGAACACTATTTTTATCATTTACTTGTATATACATGTAAGAAAAGGATTATAGAAACTTTTATCGTTACTCTGGTAACATATTCACTATATTAAACATATCAAAGAAAGGCATGTTAAGCTAGAAAAATACTTGAATCAGATACTAAAATACTCGAACTCTATTTGATTTCTTAGTCAGGATAGTTCAAGTTAGTCTTTAAAATGAACAAATCAAACTACAGTAGTTTATGAGTAGTTTGTCTCGAGCGCATCCCTGGCTTTGATCCTATCGAACTCCAATTCCTGCATCAATCCACTTGAAAACTCCGTTATCCTACTTAATCTGTTTCTAGTTTTCTCTCATTATTTTTCAAGAAAGCTTTCAAATAATCTAAAACCCTTTCTTTTCTCCTGTCCCCTCGTTTTTGTCATCTATTGAATATTTTGATTAAAAAAAGCTATTCTCTCTTAAAATGAAAAAAAAAACCCGCAAAACCCTAATCACTGTCATCATATTTAGCAACGGATCTCTTCCTTTTAGAACACAAATAGAAACTCCCAAGTAAAATTCATTCATAATACCTTCATAAATATTATTATTGGTTACATCTATAATCATTCCACCTATTTAATTCATTTTTGAATTTAATAACATATTTTAAAATGTAGAGTTAATAATTAAAAAAAAAGGCCAAATGAAACAAGTATTTAACAAAATATTGTTTCACCCATTCTTGCCTTTCAAAAGGATTTCCATCCATTCGAAACAGATCAGTACGAAATCTATTGGATGAATCTAATTTTGACCTTTCCATTCTAGAAGTTGGTATAGTGGAGAAATGGTATTTCTTTGGCCTCCTTCGCACGGAAAAGCAGGCAATTTCTAAGCTTAAGGAAAAAAAGAAAGTTATTGGCACTCTACAAGGATAGAAAAAGGTTGCCATCTCTGATGTTTTCTGCTGCTTGAAATTTAAACCAACATCCAAACATCTCTCCCTCTGTTTGCCATATCACCAACAAATTAAACAATATGAACTTAAACGAGTCAGGCTTTCATTTCAAGTTTTATCATCAATATTGTTTGCTTCCCATTCCCATAGTTTTTCTGAATCTCATGAACACAACCAAAAGCAAATTTACAAGATGGTACTTTATAAAGCTGACAGGTCAAGAAAGTTTATGCAATAAATCTATATTGTTTAGACTCTTTATTTATTAAAGTATCCGTGTTTGACACTCATGTATGACGCAAATCAGGATATGAGTACAATGATATGATGCTCCAAGAACTCTCCAAATACATGGAAATCTTGGAAAAAATTTGAACAAATCTGTGTCGGACACACACGCATATCTGACACTCACACCCAAATCCAAATAACATCGAATAAAATAAACGCTTTACCAAGCTCTTTCTTCTCTTTTTCCTCCATAGAATCTGTGTTACAATGTCCTGCATACTCATATCTTCAACAGGAATCTACTACCTAAGAATGCCACTGATACTAATGTTGTCTTCACTTATAACTTTGCTGGAAGAAGATAGGCCCAGATCAAAGGATCCCAAAGAGTCTGTCTGTATCCACATTTGACGTTCCATTGAAAGAAGAATGTTAATAATAAAATGTAGTAAAAAGTGGCAGCTTAACCTGACATAGAAATCAAAGTCTTTGGAGAGAATAGCCCAAAAAAACCAAAGAGAGAATTTGGATAAATGAATTTAAGTACCCATTTGATGCCTGCGAGTCCCAGGCTCCTTTCATCGTTGTAAATTCGCGAACAAAGTATCAACTCTGTGTCCGATTGTCGACAAGGCTGGCCTCGTAATTGAATATTGGCCTTTGGAAAACAAAAAAAAAATTGTTGCAATGTCTTCTGCATGTCATAACTCAAAATAATCCAACTTTAAAGTTTAAATCCTACTTAACAAATATAAGTGCTTTGAAGATAAAAATCTCAAATATCTGATATGAAATTGCAACCCCAACAGATTATCTTAGAGGCCAATTAATACAATTTACTGTTGTTTTAAAAATAAATCAGAGATGATGGGAAATGACAATCTTTTTCATCAAAACTATCTTATATTTGAATCCCAAACCACATGAAAATAACCATGATTGAATACAATAAGTGCTTTGTGGAAATAATTTTTAAAGCTGTCAAGTTATATCTACCAACAAAGAGAAAACTTCAATTACTAGACTTAATAGCTTTTAGCAACAAAATGAAGGGGGGAAAAAAAAGAAGAAGCAGCTTACTGGTTATTCCACTGGGAAATTAACTTATGCAAAACAATTCTGGAATTGTGATAATGGAAGTTGGCAATTATAATATAAATTTAGCATACCTCGGTTGTATTGAGGTGGTTGAATGCCTTAGGACTGGTGTTCTGACTGTTGGCATGAGAATAAGCGCTTCCACCAGTAGCTATAGCATTTTTGCCTAAAGAAGAAAACATTTGAAATGGAAATGCATGGCATGTATTTTCTGCATCTAAAATTGAGGAATGTGAGTTCTGAGGTGGCGGCCTTGGATTTTGGGAGGGATTCATTTGACCAACAAGGAAAGCATCAAAGGAATCACAGATTAATTGAGGTGATTGCAAGCCTGCAGTGATCCCAGTTGGTTTTGGATTACAAACCTGCCTTGTAATGATGCTTCTGACAGCAGGCCTCCTATGCTAATATTAGTTAGACTGTCCGCCCAAATTGCCAATGATTGGCCAATGCTACTATCCATTGTCACTTCAGTTTCCTAATAGATGAAAAAAAGCAGTTCCAGAAGGGTAAATTATTTGACATGAAACTTATTGCAACCTAGCACTCTTTTGGACATAAAAGTTTTAGTTTTGTGCGAAGTTCACCATAATCAAATTATAATGTGATCCCAAAGCCTTATTACATAAGCCTGTAAAATTGTTATCATCAGAATAAAAGGGTAAATATAATAGGCAAAATTCACATAACCATCTAATATATGCCCATGCCCATGTATTTATAGTAACTTGTTACCCTACTAATGCTTGATTCAGGTTACTCACAAAGCACTGTTAAAAAAAATGAAAAACTAGAAATAGATATTAACATCTCTAAACCCCTAGGTAAGCTAATAAGCAATAAACTGGCCATAGACACTGTACCATAGAACAAGCTCCATTAGATGGCATCTTCTCAGCAACATCTGCATTTGTTTCTCCCCTCATAATGATTTTATTTTTAAAGTTTTACCTTTTCTAATCCTAGACAAGTGCTTTCATCTATTGGAAAGAGCGGCAACTTTATCTTAGTGGAAGGATGAAATCTTTCTTCTGTATTCAGGTCAAGTGCAGGTGGCATTGTAATTTCTTCCACAAAACTTGTAGTTTTAAACCTCGGTACTTCACCCAATCCAGAAGGCGATGAATGCCATCCTTTTCAATTTTTCCTAAATTAGAAGACCAAAAACTTATAGTTAAAAGCACAATTTTAAGTACATCAATTTATGAAACAAAGCAACATTCATATTTAGAAAGATAAATTTCTTAGTAAAGCAAGACAATTATAAAACAAAGGTCCATTACAACCTTTGCTCAAATTAGTCTCTGAATGTAGTTCCGAGGCCTTTTATCCTTCTCTTTCTGTTAGTTCCCATGTCACTAAAGCTTTCCTATCAACCAAACAAATCGTAAATAAGATAAAACTGAAAAGTACTTCACCTAAAATATCCACCAACATTGCAGATAAAAACAACGCTAAAAATAAGCTGAAACTCTATTTCTATGAGGATTTGCCACCGCTAGCTTTCAATTAAAATCCGTGCATAACATTTTCAATCTCTAAGAACAAAAACTAAAAAGAAACCCTCTAAATTCCAACTTCAAACAAGGAGTATTTAGATTTTAAGCCTTTCGTTTCCATTTGAGCATTTAGAGTTTAGCATTTTAGAACTAGTAACTAAGGCAAAAAAAAAAAAGAAAAAGAAAAAATAAAAGAGCACAACTTTAGATAGATAGATAGATAGAGACAGAGAGAAAGGAAAAAAAAAAAAAAACATCTATTCCTGAACTGCAAGTTAAAGCAACAGTACAGCGGATCAATTAAATTGCCAGAGAGTCAAACCCTAATTCTCAAATTAGGGTTACAGCTTACAAGTGAAGATATTAAAGTATAACGAACTTAAGCGATTGACTGCAAATAAATAAGGTCTTAATTAAAGCATCAAAATTGAAATTACAAATCATCTAAAAATTGAGTAAGTTACAAAAAGGATTATTGATCTTTATTTACGGATGATGAAATTTAAGGATAGAAATCAAAAAGAAAATCCCGGGAATTAAGGTTGAACAGTTTGAAAATAAATTTAACAAACTAAAATTCTTAATTCCATAAAATAAAAAGGCAAATGAAGAGATTTACTTTTACCTGAATAGAATCAGTGCAGAGCAGAAAGAGAGAGTGAAATATGAAAGTGGTGATAAGTATTGGCGGGAATTTGAGGATCTCCGCCAACTTTTTTTTTTTTTTTCAAAGGGCGTGTTCGTTTCGGCAAAAAGATTAAAATAGACTTCGAAGTTCAAAGTAGAGGTGTCCCCAAGTCATGTAAACTCGTACTTGATTTAGTTCAACCTATTCGTTTAACTTATATCAGCGTTCATCTTATTAAAAAATTAATTTTATATTAATATTTATATATTTTATAATTAAATTTAAATAAAAATATATTATTTAAATATAAAATATTATTTTGAGCTCGGCCATATCAACTCAAAACAAAAAAAAATGTAAACCTCAACTAAGGTTTAATTGAATTAGACGAGCTACTCAAATCTAATTCAAAAGTCAATACTCGTCAAATCAATTTATATTTTTGTAAGATTTTTCATAATCATATCAATTTAAACATAATTTAAGATTCATATTTTAAAATTTAATCTGATTTAAATAAATATTATATAATATTAATAATATACTTAAGCTCGGCTCAATTATAGATACCTTTAATTTTTAGTTAACTTTATATAATTTAACTAAGGACATGGTATTGGTATTGTATCGAATTGTATGCATAAGTTTAGTTTAGTTCTACATTGGTACAATCAATCTCCAAGCATTATAAATATTAGATTTATACCGATCACACCAATTCATACTGACTGTATCACTCTAAACATCATCGGACGGCTTATTTAGGATTATGGGATCGATTGATAAAACATTATTCGAACAGCTAATTTAGGCGTATCAACCTCGATTGATTTCTGGATTGGGTTTTTGATAGTAATTAACTTTTGAACAAGATTTAAATTTCTTAAAGTAGCAATGTAGTTAAAGCTAAAAATAGAAAAATCGTTGTGCTTATTCATTATCGCACATTGGACAATTTTTATTTGATATAATTTTTCAATAATTTAGATTAACCTTATCCATCTTGAAATACTGTTTATAAATATTCTTTATTTAAATTTAATTATAAAATAATAAATATTAATAAAAATAATTTTTTATATTTTAATATATTTTAAAAAATAAAATAAATTTTTAACTCAATTTAATTTAAACTCGAATCTAGCCGATCCGCGGATACTAACTATGGATCAATTTGGTAGGAAATTTCATCGCTTTATTTATTTATAAAAGATAATGCAATTTTTTTGCATATAAAATAACTGGTTGTTTGTTGCATCCGCCAAAGATAGTTGAGTCATTTAAGAACAAAGTATTTTTCTTTAAAAGAAAATATATCAAATTTCTTGTTAACACGGTCCAGTATGCATTGAAAATGGAGTAGAAGATAGAACGAGGGCAACCCTTTTTTTTTGTTTTTTTTTTTTTTACCGTAAATTCCAAACAAATGCCGTCCTAAAGGTCGGCTAACTAAGGCCCCCCATTTCATCTTTCTTTTTTTTTTTTTTTTTTCACAATGCATTTTTTTTCATCAATCTTTATGTCACCTAGTAATTGCCGGATCATCGATTTCCCGCGGCCATCATCATCCGAGGTTTAGTAGCAGTCATGGGGTGCGTTCAGGGCAAGTCCAGTTCAAACTACTCGCCGTCTTGTGGGCTAGACAAGGTTAAGCAGCAATATGGTTACGTTAAGAGAGGGGACGAGGTGCTGAAGTTGACGTCGGGGAAGGATGGCAATGGAGTTTTGGTTCGACATGAAAGGGATGATAGAAGTGTTGGGAAGATTAATGGGGCTGCTGGAAATGGCGAAAAGGTGGTAGTTACTAGGGAAGGGGAGACGTTTAGGAGTGATGATGCTAACGGAAATGCTTCGCAAAGACATTTGCCGAAGAATAAGAAGGTTGGAGGTGATGACCAGGTCCTTGATGGATGGCCTAAATGGCTTGTTGATAATGTTCCAGTTGAGGTTTTGGCTGGTTTGGTTCCAAGGAGTGCTGATTCCTACGATAAGCTTGCCAAGGTAACTATTATAATTGTTCTTAGGGACATTGATGATTGGATTGTTAGAGAATTATGTATTCTTTGTTTGATTCTTTTGTGTTAGAACTTAATTATAATAGTTGAACATTTTTCTTATCAATTTAAACTTTTAAGATGATTATTTTAGTATGGCATCAAAAGCTTTCATATTCAAATCCTAAGAATAGTTTATTGGTATGCTGTGCAACATTATTCTAATCCTTCTTCAGCTTGCATATTTCTTCTACACTTTAATTTGTGTCAATCCATTAATCATTTATTCGGCTTGCACACGAGGAGCACGTTGAAACTTAATCATAATAGAACCGTTTTATAAGCTTAAGCTTTTGAGATATTTCATCACCCAAATTAACAATTCATACTTCACAACCTGGTCAGACAAACTTCAAGAAACTGAAAATAAAGCATAAATCGGGACTTAGTCGATCACTTGTTGCAGGTAGGGCAAGGAACTTATAGCAACGTGTACAAAGCTCGAGACAAGGACACTGGAAAGATTGTTGCTTTAAAGAAGGTCCGCTTCAACACTTCGGAGCCTGAGAGTGTTAAGTTTATGGCAAGAGAGATTTTGACGCTCCAGAAGCTAAACCATCCAAATATCATCAGCCTTGAAGGACTAGCCACTTCAAGGATGCAGTACAGTCTTTATCTGGTTTTTGATTTCATGCAGTCAGACTTGACTAAAGTTATCTCCCGTCCAGGCGAGAGGCTCACTGAACCCCAGGTTTGGAATCTGTCTCCATATTTCATCTGATGAACTGAGAACTGACAAGATATCAATTTTCATGAAAGTTTAGGAGGGCTGAAACCGTAAATATCAAAGAAAAAAATGGGAGTAATATCATGTCAAAATGATCTATAAAAGTACATAAATTAGATTTAATCAATTGCTTATATAGCTTTGTTTCTAGGAAATTACTAATTTCTTTAAAGAGTCTAAAATATTTGTGAAAGTAAGTGGGTGAAATTAATTTGATAGCTATAAATATTTGTATTTTGTCATGCAGATCAAGTGTTACATGCAACAGCTGCTTTCAGGTCTTGAGCACTGTCATAAAAGAGGAATCTTGCACCGAGACATCAAAGGTTCCAACCTGTTGATAGACAGGAATGGGGTGCTGAAAATTGCAGATTTTGGCCTTGCCAATACTTTCAACCCCAAACCAAAACGACCCCTTACGAGCCGCGTTGTAACACTTTGGTACAGAGCTCCAGAGCTTCTATTAGGTTCTACAGATTATGGTGTTGGGATTGATCTGTGGAGTGCAGGATGCCTGTTGGCTGAGATGTTTGCTGGAAGACCAATTATGTCTGGGAGGACAGAGGTAAAACCTTCATTCACATCATTTTGTACTTAGATTAAACAACAATGAATGAATAAACTATAAAAGCTCAATTATTACGAGTACTGCGAAGGGAATCCCTACGAGAGGGATGTCCCGGGTTCAAGCCTGGTAAGGTACCACCCTACGAGGATAATATCTGGATGTGTGGAACAAAACCAATCTCTCAGTAGATAAGATTATTGGGCTGAGCCCTTTTTTGAAGGCATGTGAATAACCTAGAAAAAAGCAATTATCGTTCTTCTATAGTTATTTTTAGTACTTGGCACCAATGCATCATCTCAAATGGAAAGCAGAAACTGCTTAACAATAGCAATGCAATCAATAGACCTCTAGTCATAGTTTATTGTAGTTGTAACATCTAATTTCTCCGTTACACTATGTACTTAATCACTTATTATTGTTCTAATTTATATGGTGAATTAAAAGATAGAAAATGAAAAGATTGTTCTAAGTTATGTTATCCAAATTTGTGTGTAATATCGAACACAAGTATCTGTCTGACACAGATATATTTAAATTTTTTTTTAAAGTTTTCACATATATTTGAAGGGTATTTAAAGGATCATATCACCGTATTTATGTCTAAAAATAAATCAAACATTGATGTTTCAAAAAAGAGAAAACAAAAATAATCGGAGCTACATAGAATGTAAGAGCTGAATTAATAGATTAACTGTCATGCATTTTAATCCTTGGACATATATATATTGGTTTGGTTGGGGTAAAAATGCCATGATCTTATTGCTAACAGGTTATTCAGTGTATTAAGCTTATTGTGCATTGATCAGGTTGAGCAGCTTCATCGAATATTTAAGCTTTGTGGTTCACCACCAGAGGAATATTGGAAAAAGATGAAGCTGCCAGCAAGCTTTCGGCCTCCGCAGCAATACAAGCCTGGATATCACGAAGCATTTGGGGATTTCCCCACTTCTTCATTTGGCCTCCTGACGATGCTCCTTGATCTGGACCCTTCATGTCGTGGCACTGCAACTTCTGCTCTTCAAAGTGAAGTAAGCTAAAACCGCACCACTTTCTACAAAATTATTTTTTGATCTGGTATGATATGAAGACCTGTTCAAGGATGGGTATATGTCTAGCATTAGACATTTTTTTAATTCAGTTCGATTCAGATTGAATTATTATTGAATAATAAAAAAAATTTTATTTAAATTTAATTATAAAAATATAAAATATTTTTTTTAATATTTTATTATTTTATGATTATTGATTAGGCTTTTAGGTAAAACTAATACAAATTTAGATAAAAATTTTTTTAAAAAAATCGAGCTACAACATGACCCTACCTATGAAATCCTTTTTTATCTAAACGAGACTAAGGTACTAAAAAGACCTGAAAGAGTCACATTTAAATGTTGTTGCTGCTGAGCTCGAAAACTCTCAGAAATCAAGCAAGCTTAGGACTCAGGAGGAGGTTAGGAGCTGTAGCTATTTGTACATCTTTTGGATGCTTCAACTAAGAATAAAATTTGTTGCTAAAAGGACAGCCTTAATGCATACTAGCATCGGCTCAATTTATAAAATTGTTAAGCATGGATATAGATTAAATATATAACAAATTTCTTGCACCATGCCATCCCCAAATATTTAACTTCTTTGGTCTAACTTTAATATATGGCAAATTTCTCCACCCTGGCCTCTAACTCAAATACTTAATTTGGTATGGTAATTCATTTCATGAACTGATTAATCAGCATGTTTGTCAAAAAGCAAAGTTATATATATATATATATATATATATATATATTGATGAGTTCATTGTGCATTCTAGTAAATAGTCCTTTAATTGAATAATATATTATGAAAAACAAAATTGCAGCCTAGAATAGTTATGAAGTTTTAACATCAATTGTTGAGAAGATTGCCCTCTACTAGCCTATTTAGCTTCCAGAGTTTCACCTTTATTGTCGATCTTTCTTCGTCTGCTGTTTCAGCCTTTGGGTCTTACAGCCGTGTGACCATGTACTGTCATTTATTCTCACACTTTCTTATTCTTTTTGCAGTGATGAAAAAACTGGTTTGGGCTGGTGAGTTTTGACAGGTCTCATTGAGAATAAAAAACGTGTTCAATGTTACATAAAAAATTAAAAATAATTTAAATCGATATAAATTGATTTAATCAGCAAAAAATCAACAAAATTAATTTTTAATTGTTTTATTATTTTTTTAAGTGATAATATTTAAATTTTTAACCTTTTGTCACTAAACTAAGCTAATGAATATCTTTATTTATTATTTACTGCATATAATATTTATTTAATATTAAAATCATTTTGAAAAATATAAATAAACCGGTCAGTTCTCCTTGTCAACTTAATGAGACTTTAAACTTTCAATCATAGGGAACCGAACTCTTATTTTCTATAAAGCACGTGTTTCAGGTATACAAGTATAATTTTTTAAAATATATTAAAAAATTTTTAAAAAAAATTAAACATATCCATATCACACACATACTTTCATCCGACTCTCACCCTCAAATCCATATAGAAGGATGAAGATTCGGAAAAGAAAATTGTAGATTGTACTACTATAAGTCTAGAACTTTGGTTAGCACTACATGAAACAAAAGCCATAAAAAGAACGTGTCTCAGGTTGTATCTTAAGAAAGTTTCAGGGTTTCAGCTCAAAATATACTATATCCTGACCTGCTGCTTCATATTATCTTTTTTTCGTTTGCAGTTCTTCTCTTCAAGTCCATCTGCATGTAACCCCTTAGGTCTACCAGTAATATACAAACAGGAGGATGAACCATACAAAACCAAAGATCGGAAGAAGTATGTTAGCTTTTAAATTCGAGTATTTGCTTTCAATTTTACATATTATATATTATGATATTGATTTACTTACTGCTTATGCTTTAATGGTGGAGAATTTAGAATTAAACAGATAGGCAAATTAACTGATCGTGGGTTTTTCATATTGAAGGCACAGAACTTCAAAATCAAAGCAATCTTCTAGAAAAAAGCATGCAGGTCATGAGGCCAAGGACCTAAAAATGACAGAAGAACAAAAGAAAGATGACACTGAAACTTCCAGGGAGGTAAAACAAACACTAAAATTAGTTTCTCTTTAATTTCTTGAGTTTCAATGCAACAAACAATGACTTGATATTATTGCATTTTCCGATGGGAAGTTTTTCCTTGATGTTGCCTAGCATCCAACTGTTTTTTTTTTTAATCAACATGGTATTTCAAGTCATCAAATTAACTAGCTTGTTGAGTTCTTGGGGGGAATTCTTAAGAAACCAGGTACAATGTATTTTAAGGCAAAACTTAAACGAAATTTAGACTCAAGGAACATCTGATTTGAGGCTAGGTTTACCCTTCACTGTTCCACATTTACATTTATATATATAGATATAGGGTTAACATATTGGCCCCTTAATCAAACACCTGATTTGATACCTAAAAAATCAAATTCTTAATTGAGCACTTCAACTTTATTTCTGTCAAGTTGACCCAATGGACTAAAGCCATTATATAAAATGTTGATGTGGCTTAGTCGACCAATATCAAGTTATCACATGTCAAGCAAATTCCACGTATATTAAGAAAGTTTTATTTCTTTAAGTATCAAATTTTTATAGTTCAAGAACCAATTTACATACATATATACATATATATATATATATATACGTATGCATGTATGTATGTAAATTAGACCAGAAGGGAATGTGAAACCTCATCTGAATTAATGAATTAGCTAATGATGAAGCATACCTTTCGGAAACTACGAGCAATGCCAGGTTACATACGTAAGAAAAGCTGCTTGCATGAAAACAATGTAATCTACTACCATAATTGATTTGGTCCTGTCCTGTAGAAGTCACAAAAATTTTAGTTTTCACCCTTCAAGAAAAGCTTCTGAAGTTCCTTCTTCAAGATGCTTCTCTCAGACTCGGACAACTAGATACGAGGGGGAATTGATTGACACCACGAATTAAACTAAACTTCCCCTTTTTCTTCTGCTTTTTGCTTCAACTGAGCAAACTAGACCCAATTGAGATTGTAATTTAGTTTGTTGTCTGTTTGATAGAAAGAGAAGATAGTTGTCATGCATCCTTTGGTAATGTAATTTACAATTGAAAGTTCACTTTATTCAAGATTGTCTTTCTTTTATGTTAACAGGAGAAGCAAAATGGACATGAAACATGTAATAGTGCAAGCAGCAGTTATAGTGTGAAGCCAATCAAGCATGAAGAGAAGAGCTTACCTGTTTCGCTTTCTCCTATTCTACGTTCCAATTCAAAAACAGCTGCAAGAACTGAGGCTCATCCTAATGCTACTCAGAACATTCAGAATTTCGCTCTTTTGCAGGCTTCTATAACAGATATCATGAAAAACAACCTTGGAAATCCTCAATACCGCAGGTCTGTCTCTACATTGGATTTTCGAATGCTTGATCCTGAGAAGATATCAAAACTTTTTGGTGTGGAATAAAGAGTAGGTGATGGGGCAATGATCTCTCTATTGAGCTCAAATAATTATGTAATATGAGTTACTCAGCTCTACACCTAAATTTTTCCTTTATGATTTGCGTTATAAATAAATAAACATTGTTGCCTCATTGTTTAGTGAAAGAAAAGTTATTGAAATAAGCCAGTTATTTAGAACATTTATGTATTTAAACCCAGTAAGAAACATTTGATTTTAGTTTTATTGTTTTTAAGTTGTCTTATTGGTGATATGACAATCCTCAATAGGCTTCTGTGCATGATTTAAACAAACTTAAAGAAACCTGCAGAAGAAATTTAAGTCAGGGAATTGGGATCTAAGGGTATAAGAAATTACATGTAGAATTATTATCTATTGCAGCATATGCAAAGTTGAAACAGAACAAGTTCTATACAACAAATTACTTAAAGAGTTCAATACATAGCAGTACTCCGATCAAACAAAGGAAGAAAGCAAATGCAAAAACTAACAGCTATCTTACCAAGACTCTTCATTTTCTCTAAGATATTTGTGTCCGACACTTGTGCCTGATACATATTTCGGTATAGGTATGCTATGGGCTAATGATCCTTCAAATATGTGAAAGAACTTAGAAAAAAACAAGGTATACTCGTGTTAGATACATACATGACTCAAGTTTGGGTAACATAGACTAACTATGAATGCCAAGATTAGTTGCATTGGATTGCAGAGAGGCTGATGTTCTGCTACAAGGAAATGCCATTGCCATGCTAAGATGAAAGAACGAAATGCTAAATTAGTAATAAGTTTTTTGCATGAGTCTCTTACTCAAGCAAGCAATGAGATGCACAAAGAAAAGAACAGTGTGGGCCATTGGAAGTGTAACTCAAGTATCTAGGTTTTGGTTGCACCAATTTTTTCCCAAGAATTTTCTTGGAAAGTTACATATGCTTCCAAGTTCCAAGCTTGTCTATAATTGCATAAATTCTTGAAGTTTATTATGCTATAGTTAATTATCCCAAACAGAGAGTTTTCTGTGATCACTATGAGGGGAGGCTGATATGGTTTGTACCGATGTTGCTCAGACTCAGGGGAGAGTGTCGGATACTGGTACGTGTCTGACATGGGTATGCTCAATTTTTTTGAAGTTTTTTCATATATTTGGAGGATCATACCCTTATACCCATGTCCAAACATGTGTCAGACATAGGTGTCGGACACGGATACTTCAAGGAAATTGAAGAGTCAGAGTAACATAGGTTTGTAGTAAAATCATACTTATAACAAACAAGATCAAAATTTATTATTGATTGAATTAAGAAATAATTAATCATTGAGGTGGAGAGTAAATTTGTATACTCATAGCAAATACTTGAAAGACTTGTGCATACTTCTCCCTGAAGTTAAATATATATAAATCTCTATTTTTGCCTATCAAAACATATGCACTGAGTCTGAGAAGTTTACCATTATCATTGTCTGAAGAAATCAGCACCATCCTCAAGATCATCAGTTTTGATACTTCCGCTCTAAGCCATCAGTATTCTATACACTCTCTTTGAACAAACCTCACCTAACCTTCTGTCATTACCTAGTAACCCTTCTATCAACAACTCCTTCAGCAGAAATTCCTTTTCATGCACCTGCCATTACAATACAACAGTAAAACAAGACCTAACTCGTCTAATGGTCCTGACATGGAGAAAGGAAATGTTGTACTTCACTTGGTAGGAAGAACGGAAATGAAGAGAAAGGATTGAAGACAAATAAAAAGAACTTGTCTACTATCCCTTCATTTAGTTGAGGGACAGCAACGAAGGGAACAAGTTTAATTGAACATCTGAAATTAGTAAACATTCATTTTTCTTAAATAGGATTAACATAATTATGATTCCATTGATATTTCATGCAAGGGTTTTCAAGGATTTGCAACGAAGTTTGAAATCCCCTCTATCTTTTAATCCTTTCAAATTCACTCATTATTACCATTCACATTTGTGGGACCCCAATAATTTATTCTACAACCTAAATATGTGAATGGTAATGATGAAAGCATTGGAAAGTAATGGAGGAACGTTGAACCCTTGAAGAAATGTCAATCCTCACAATTCTTTCCCAAAATAAATATATTCTTCACAGCATGATTTTGAAAGAAAAGCTAATTCGGCCAAATTGCTCACATATCCATCTTTTCTACCAGTGAAAAATATAAGTTTATTTCTGTTTAGAATTTACCCTTCCACCATCCACTTCTTGATGGTAGATAAAAGAAAGTTAAAGCATTAATTCTCCTATCAGATTAATTATGCCCTTGAAGCTTGCTCTTAAAGATTCCTAATATAGCAAATCTTAGGCCCTTGGAAACCATATATGCAACCAAAGTTGCAAAAGTTAACTAACGAGTCTGAGGTTACTAATTATCCAAACTGAGTTTCCAAGAAAAACCACAAATAGGCCCTTGCATATTTACAGTTGTCCCTCTTAAGACCAGTAAGCAAATTAGCTTCCAAGAATAAAAGCTACTCAAAATTGAATAATGAGATGTTGCCCAATCATAATGTGACATCAAAGGGAACTGCTGTATATGGCAGCACAAATT
Organism: Adansonia grandidieri; assembly: GCA_038382065.1. Lineage (NCBI taxonomy): Eukaryota > Viridiplantae > Streptophyta > Magnoliopsida > Malvales > Malvaceae > Adansonia > Adansonia grandidieri. Next base: position 5,651,671 of record JBBYHK010000006.1, on the reverse strand, counting down.
GCAAATATAGAGCTGCCTATTTTGCTTGGACTTACTGATTTAGTAGGGTCCATGTAAACACGCAAAAAAGATTTCATGGTAGGGTACTTTCTCCATATGGCAAGAGTAAATCGTGGCTGGACCTTTGGAATGGCTAGCAAAGCTTTTAACCTGGATGTGAAAAGTAAAATCAGCAATAAAATGCACTGCCTTAAGAGAAAGAAGTAGATTGTAACTGAAGAAAAATATGGTACACTATGAAGAAATACATTTTGTTATGCCATTACTGGCAATAACTACTGTATAACAATTTGTAGCATTGATCTTTTCTCAACTAAATGACAAACTGGGGTAAATTCATATTTCCTTCTGAACAATTAAGGCATCACATCACCAGAATGGAAACAAGATAAAAACCAAATTGGTACAAAACCAAAGTCCAAAAAGTTCATCCCCTCTGTTAAAGCTGTAAAAAGTTATATTAATCTCAAAAACCAAATTTTGTTTCTCCAGGATGGACAACTAAGGACAGAAATAGAAACAAATCAAGTACACAAGTGCTTCCTACTCACCACAGGTTCCCTTTTATTAAATTCTTGTCAACAGAGTCCTTAGGAATAAGGGATCCATTAGCACTCACAGAGAGTCGTGTTAACTTCTTTCTGCAAATAAATAAAAAAAGTAGATTTCAGAGTATTGCTCAGTGAAGTTATTGATAATAATTCAATAGACTAGGGACATTAATATATATATGGAGCTTGCCAATTTTAGAAAAGAGGCCACTGAGATTTTTGCAATGCAAACAAATAAATTAGATGTAATTCTGAAAAATTATAGGGTATGAAAAATGAAATTATTGACTCAAATTCTAGTTAGAATAGTATTTAGAACTACTTCCAACTGTCTAAAAATAAGAGGAATTCTTCTTCCAGTTTCCAAAATGTACTCAAATTCACAACAAAACAACAGTGGCCACGTGAATTGCTTGCAAGGAAACAGAACCTCTGAGTAACCAGTATCTGTCCAAACATCCTTAGGATTCCGACGGTCTTAGATGTTAATCATTGGATATGGTAAACAGCAACCATAAGTGATAAGTGAAGTTTTGTCAAAACAAAAAGTTATAAACCAGATCAAACTTGACTCGCCGTTACTGATTAAGTCCTTATTCTGCACTAATACAAATAACACTAAAATATCCTCCCTTCTAACAAGACGGTTGTCTCATTGATGGAATTCTACCACCAAATGATGTATCCCCCTGTATATAAATGGGTACAAAGAACAAGTTATTGTAATCTGTTCAAGACTGTTGGGAAATCATATCATGCATATAAAAATTCTTGCATCGAGTTTAGTTATTGGATATTGGTTAAATATTCCACTATTAAAATAATAATTTTAAGCATTTTGGGCACAGAAACTGTGAGCTAATTATATGGCCAATAGACTCATACAAAGGATTAGATCTGAGCTGCTTCAAGATAGAATCATATGAATATTGAGATGGTACGAGATCGCACAATGTAGCAGTTTTTCTTTGAAGATGATGTAGGCCAGTACATTACAAAATTGATAACTATACCCATCTAAAGACAGCATTAGAGTTAACAGTCTTAGATGTTTGGATGTCAAATAGTAGATTCACTTTAAACCAAAATTTTAGATTTTTTCTGAATGATAGTTGTAAGTTACCCTACTGAAAGTGATAGGAACTGGTACAACTGCTTGATTGATACAATTTAAGGCAATAACCAAGCATGGCACCTGTTGATATCCTGGGAACCAGTAAGTACACATTATGGATCTCAGGAATTACTTTACAAAGAGCAAGACAATCACTATTTATTCACCTTATGTAACAAGAGCATGTTAAGGCCAAAAAAAAAAAAGAAAAAAATAATTTAATGGATCATCCAAAGTTTTTGAAGTCACCAGCTTAATGAATCCAAAACCCCCATTAGTTGACCACAAGACTAATAATTTTCACTATGCTGTAAGTGAACTTGAATTATTAACATTAAAATTCATTTAAAATCTTGAGTGGTACCTAAATTGACAAGAGGCCAAACTGCATGTCAGACCAACAATGTGTTCTGCCACTTCAGCTTCATCTGCACGCTGCCTTAAGTGTATCCTAGCATAATAAGTGGTCAGTCTTGCCAGTACCTATAAAACAATTTTCAGACACAAAATGAGATGCAACATGATGAAAAAAAATAAAGAAGCTAAAACAACAAGATTATTAGTTAACAGTGCATGTACAGTCAGAAGTTTGACCTCCTCAACCTGTGGACATCTCCAACCATTATCATTTGCAGGGTTCTTGTTTTGTTCATTTTCCCTAAAACATCCCTATTAGATTTCATCACAACATTGCACCATCATTAAGTAAATAGCCAACAACAACAGTGAATGACTTCATTATCAATTATGAGCAGCAAAATAAAACAGAAAGATGCTGAAAAATGCCTAAAAACTACTTCTTTACTATGGGTTTTGGTATAAATTGTCACGTCTGTTATACTATATAAATAGAAAAGGAAGTTCACAAGGATTAACACGTATGCATTGATAAAAGAAAAGTTGCATGAGTATTTAAATATTTCTATGAAGTTTATGAACATTTCCTACATCTATGTGGTCTCATGCAATCTGGTTTTTTAATGCATTTTCTCTATCAACAAAAATATTTATCAAGAGAGAATAAATGATATCATGCAATTTATTCACAACCTCGTATTTAAAGCAAAAGAAAATACTACCTTCCTTCAGAGAAATGGTGCAACTTTGCAATTAATATTGTCACAACAGGGGAAAGGAAAAAGGAAAGATAAAATAAAAATGAGAAATGGCTGATAAAAATAACTTTATAATATAATAGACTTTTAGCATGAGAACTACACATAAAAGGCAATAAGACATTGTCAAACATGCAAGATCAAGTTCAGCAACACCTCTTATTAATGTATGCCATTAGTCTATTTGTCAGATAGCAAACTGTATAAGATGGGTATTTATTTCGGACTCTAGAAACATGATCCAGAAGATGTTATCAGTTACAAGGTCACAAAACTCTGCAGCATCATATACAATTAATACATATTGAATCTCTAGTCCTTTAGGAGAAAGCTGCAAAAGAAAACACAGATGATCTATGTCAAGAAACAGTTAGCAAAGCTATGTGCAAAGCATTGAACAATGTCCAACTGAAAGGTAGAAAAAGTGAAACTTCCAAATTGAAATTCAATCTATTTTGAAAGTCAGTTGTAGAGGAACTATTCTTGGCTGAAGTAAATATTAACCAAAACTTTGAAGTAAATAAATAGGGAAAAGAAAAGAAGCACCACTAATTTCAAAGCACAACTAATTTCAAAGCTCAATGTGACTGAGGCCGGGATGGTTAATAAAATCTGTATAACATAAGGAATCAACTCTAAACCACCAGGGTGAAAATGAATCAAAATCGGACAATATAAAATATTAAAATTCACTTAACCCGAGCCACTAACATGAAATTCCAAAATTGCATAATAGCCAGAGATTTGAATGAAGGATTTCAGAATTTGCAAAACTTCATCCAACCTATTACCTGTGAAATATGTCCAGTAACTGTCATGGTCCATACAATTGATTTTTCGATCGGATTTGATGATATGCGAGATGTAAGGCCCTTATCAGCAAACCTTGAAAGTAAATGTCCTACACAATAAAGTTAGAAACTCTCAGCACATAGCCAGACCGGAAAAGTAAATGCATGTCAAATATTAGCATCAATAATCCAAGAACACCAAATATGCCCTCACCTCCTATTGACCCCAGTTCAAGCACCTTACTATCAATTTCAGCTACAATAGATTTTAGTGCAAACTTTCCTTTTTCCCATTTCTGCCTTTCTTTCTGCAATTTTTTGAATTTCGCAGCTTCAGCTTTCAGAGCTGCTTTTTGCAACTTCTCTTGCTGCATTATAGGTTTTACTCAGTTATGAATACGAAACTAAAAAATCCAAAAATTTTTTTAGAACATCAAAAAGTACTAACCTCTTTCCTCAGCTTCTTTTCTTCCAACATACGAATTTGCTCCTCCTTTATCATCTTCTTTTTTACCGTTGCTCCATGTGTACTACTTTTCTTATCAGAACTTATTTTAGGTTTTCCTTGATGCTTTAGTTTATTACCCATCTGCTCCACGCAAATATTTTCTTTGTCTTGATCATCATTTAACTGATCCAATGCCATCAGTATCTGTTTAAGTACAGCAGCTGGAAATTAAAAAATAAATAAATAAATAAATCTCCCAAAAGTTCTGCAAAATCTTGTTAAACTTATAAAAGTTAAATAGATGAGCAAGTATCTTCAAGTTAGGTCTGTGTGAAGCAAGCATGCACGATACACACACACACACACACACACACACACACATATATATATATATATATAGAGAGAGAGAGAGAGTTCATTACCCCTTTCTGAAGTGTATTTCTGATGTGATTTTTTTTTAATGAAGTAAGATATAGGTTCTACTTTATTAAGTGCATAAAAAAATCTATCAATTTATATTATTCCATTTCGCTGTGGTGGACAATTTAAGAAACAGCAAAACCCAACCTTTTTAGCTATTTCAAAAGCTTAACAATGCACCATTTTATATTCATACCTCAAGAGGATGTAAGTCTTGCGTATAAATTGGCTGAGAAGAACTGACGTCGCACATTGGGATTATATTAGGACTCCCTGAGAAACATACTTCCTGTAATTCCCATAATATAAAAGAGATACTTTTGCATTTTCAAAATCATAGCAAGGTTTCAAGAATCAGACAATCAATCACGTATAAAATAGATGGAGATAGAATATCAACAAACCTAGATGAGATTCATAATCAACAAATGTAGAACACCATTCTAACTCCTCAGACTCATCAATGTCAGAAACCTTCAATCCCTTCTCCTGTTCATTGGCCCCTCTAAAACAGTTTTCAGACTCATTATCAGATTCCAAACAAATCAATCGGCTTATTCATGTTATGAAAGGAAACAAAACCAGAAAGTTAAAAGAAAATTTTAAGCAAAAGGGCAAATGATGATAACCCAATAGTGTTTATTTTTAACAAACAAAGGACTTTGAACAAAATCAAACACAAAAAAGGGGATGAAATGCCAAAAACTCCATAATGGCTCCGCAAAGCAAAAGCATTAAGAAAACAAAAACAAAAACTCAAAATGGAAAATAACAGCATTGAATCCCAATATAGCGAATTACTTTATCCACAAACCCTTAATAGAACGAACCTATTTTAACTGCAATAACATGAAAAGAATTACATTCCATGATTTAAAAAAGCTTTAGTTCTATTTGGTTGCAAGTTTGCAACTTGCTTTTTGCTTCTAGAAGCAAGAAAGTTTAAAGAATGCCTTCGGATACAAAAGCATACAACACTTTTGAATGGTTAAAGTTAAAACAATCTATATCTGCTCGAATGCAGGTTATATTTTAGCTATTTACTAATTTTTAATCCTACATAGTTTTCGTTTATACCATTGCTTTTGCACTTTTATCAGATTACCACTCAAAATAAACCATAATCCAATAATTTCATTTCCAATTAAAATGAAAATGAATAATAAAATTCAAACTATAACCTAATATTTAAACCAATCTTCAACGATAAACAAATGGAAGTAAGTAAGAAGGGAAAGGAACATACCAGAGAGCTTGTTATCTTCAAGTTGAGGATCCGAAACCCTAAAGGAAGGGCCAGCATTTGAGCACCAGACGACCGAAGGCTCAGACATCGGAGTCTCGGCCACGAAAGAATGAGTTGAACAGGAGGCGAAGGGGGGGCCCAACGAGGGTTTTTGCGGGGTAGGTTCATCGTCGAGGACCAGAACCGGAGGGAAAAGACGGCTCGGTTCGGTTCTAGGCTTCTTACAGATGGATGGCAGTGGGGTATTTGGGTTGTCGCAGTGGGGTATTTGGGTTGTCTTCATCGGATAAGATGATTGGATCCGACATTGAAGCTACTACTGTACGCTGCGAATTGGACTCAGAGAAAAAACAAAGAGATTTGGGGGAGGTTGTGGTTTTGTAGTTTGATAGGCTTCGAATAAGCGCGGGATTGTTGGAAGCTAAAGTTGTTTTTGGTCATGGGAATTAAGGAATTTCTGGGCTGGTTTAGATAAAATTTCGGGCTTCTACAAAAGGTCCACCCAAGTTTTAACAATAATCTCCACGTCCTGGATTTTGGGCCAATAATCTTATTTTTTTGAGTTTATTTTTGAAAAAATTGTTTTATATATAGTTAGTAAAAGTATTTATGAGTTAGATTAGGTCGGTTGTGACTTAATTTTTTTATATTTTTTTTTTGTTTAGATCTAAATCTAGCCAGGCTAAATTTGGCTTGAAAGTTTGAATTACGATTCAAATAATAATAAAATTTTAATAAATTATTTTTATATTAATCATAATTAAATTTAAATATTTTTTATTATTAAGCCTCGACTTAAATTAGAAAACTTTTATCTAAAGCCCAGCGCACCCCAGTATAGAGCTAATTGTTAAGGAAGATTTTAGATTCAAAAATAAAATTAGCAAGTGACATATCAATCCTTACAATATATTAAAAATAAAAAATATAAAGGAAAGACTTTTAACAGCCTCTTAATCTTTTTATAAAACTTTTATAAAAAATAAACTCTTAATTTTTTTTCATACTTGAACTTATGATTAAATTCTAATCATTGAAATTAAAAATTCAGTATTTTACCAATAAACTATACCACTATTGATGTGCATATACATATATGTATATAGTAGACCTGGCAATTCGTGTATTTATGTTATATTCGTATATTTTGTCATGTCATAATCATGTTTAAGGTTTTTTATATTTATATCAATTTTAATTCGTTTATAGTTCATGTTAGACAGACATTGAGAATGTATTTATGTCCTATTGTATCGTGTTTTTTTGACTTTATATACATCATATTAGGATAACCGTATCAATTATTGTTAGATCTAATATATATATACACACACACAAAAAAAAGAAGCTCCTGGATTATTTTTTTAAAACAACCATACACTTTTATCATATACAAATTAACTCTTATCCTTTTGTTTGCACCCAAATAAACTTATATTACAAATGAAATATTAATTTAAGTTAAATGTTTATATAAGTATAAATTAAAAGTTAAAGACTTATTTAAGTACAAATTGAAGATTGAAGACTTATTTGGACATAAATTAAAGGTGACAATATTTGACATGACATGACAAAAACAACTAAAACAAAACACCAAAAAATAACACGAATATGAATATACAAATATTTTAAAATCAATGTAATATTGTCAAAACATGCCAAAAACAAAATCATCATGAGTGGCCACTAATCTTTGTTTATCTAGGTGCGATTTGCCATCTATATGAATATATCATTTTCAAAGTTATCCTAAGGTTTGACTAAGATATTTTGAAAAGAATAGGTTACGGTCTATTTCTTTAGAATCCAGTTTGGAAACACAGTTATACGTGATGAATGATTAATACCCTTATTATGTTTATCTAAAAATAATATCTAATTAATCATATTACCCTATGTTCATCATAATTAATGGTCTTTTATCCTTATTTATTTCAATTATTCAAATATTTAACTAGAAAAAAAGTTTTAATTCTACTTTCTCCATTTTGGAGAATTTTTTTAAAAATTTTCTCCATCCCAAGAGTGTTATTTATTTGATAACTAAAATTTAAAGTGACTAAACTTCATTTTTTTAAGTAAAATTTAAAAGTTGAGACATGATTCACAATTAAATTAGTTCACATATATTTACAAGCTTTTTATTTGATTAATATTTTAATAAATTAGGTGTTAGATTTAACAATATAATTATACTCGTTATGTACATAAAGTTTCAAATCGATCCAATATTTTTATCATATCAATGAAGAGTATTGTTTTTCAATATATATATATATATATATATGTAACGGTTGAAATTTTTTACATTGAAGAAGTATTTAAACATTTTAATTTATTCAGAACTTAGAGTGCATAATCTATGTGAAGAAAACATAATTTGCAATTTTAATTTACTCAAAACATACATTATCTACATGAATAAAATATAAAATATGATTGTCATATTACATAAATATAAATCATAGAAAAAGTTATATAAGTATGTAAAATTAATTTAGTTTTACAATAGCGTAAGTGAACTATCTTAAAACTTTGATAATAAATTATTTTGCAAGTTTTATTTTATCTTTTGGAAATCTTAAAATTTGAATAATACTAGTATCATTAAAAGAATGTTCACACACACATTCATATCAATAAAGGGTTACCAACTAAGCATATAGTAAATATGAGTCAAGCCGGCCCGGGTAGGGTAATAATATATTATGTGCTTGCTTATGCTTTGCTCGAAATATGGATAGTTTTTAGTTCATGCTCGCCCATATTTGTAAATAAATAATCCAAGTTTATTTAGATTGCCCATATTATATATTATATATTTTTTAATTTAATTATTAATAATTAAGTGCATTTTTAATAATTTTTTTTGTTAATATTCTTTTAAAAATGTGTAGTATTTATTATAAAAATATTTCAAAAAGTTAACTACTAAAATAAAATTTTAACTATTATTACAAAATATATATAATTATATTATAAAGTTATAAATTTTGCAATTAAAAAAACCTTATTTAGGCCAAGTAAAGCCCGAGCTTAAAATTCTTTGTATATAGCTTAACCTATTTTTTAAACGAGATTTTTTTTTGTTTAAACATATTTTTTAGACCTAATATTTTAATTAAATACTATCAAATATTGAACAAAATTTTAAATCTAGCCTTTGAATAATTTTACTCTATATATATATATAGTTAAGGACAGCGAGATCCCATTTCCCGCCTTTGGTTGCTTGCCTTACGTCCACCGCCCAAACCCTTGTGTATAGCCAACACATTCACGTGACCTGTGCCCTAATAGTTTTCCTTTGTCTTCAATACTCCAGCTCGAGCTGTTCAGACAAGATTCTATTTATATGGTACCTGTTTCATATAAATACATACTTACATGCATAAAACCAATGAAATGATAGTAAAATTTATACATCAATTGAATTCTATAGTATGGGAATTTATAAATGTAACGTAATCCATAAAATAATTGTATTGTGATGGCTATCAAGTTTTGGCACCACAATTTTGATCTGAAAAAAAAAAAAAAGGAAAAAAAGGAAGAAGAAGAAGAAGGAACCCTTTTTGCATTAACAACGAATACGAAAGCATGGGTTGTGGTGCACGTGATGGACCATGGGGTTCCTCCAGCATTGGCTCATCCCAGACCATAACATAAATCATAAATGGAACAATCACCAATTCGAAAAACGATCCTCTCAAAGTCAATTTATGTGATTTTTCAATCAATTCATGCCTGCTTTAAGCTTTAGCAGGCATGCTGCAGGCCAGTGCCAGCCCCGCTCATGGCCGATCGCTTGGGCGCAGGATGAGGTTCGATTCCACACGCATCATGAGCCTGATGAAATAGGACTATATCTAATTTAGACATGGTCACAACCTTCCCATCTCCTTACAACCTGAGATTGTCAAGGTTTGAGGGCACAAAGGTAGCCCCCCCAATCACATTTACATTGTCCCCGTTTGACATACTGACCCTTTCGATTTGAAGCATTGCTTCTTCATAATCAATGCCTGGGGACCATTGTCCATATTGCTTTTAAATTTCTACACTGTTTTGACTTAGGTGCACCAAGAAATACAAATTTTTAGTTGTTTTTTTCCCTTCAAGTCAACCATGAAAGCCTTTTTAAGATCTTTTCATAATTTTGCAATAATAATAACAATAATTCTACTTCTGATAAATCCTTACTTTTTCATTGTTACGTGATTTAAAAGTTAGTAGTGTTTTTTTATCTCTTGATATTAGATTTTAGTGCAAGGAAGATCGTAGCATTAGAACAAAGAAAAAAAAATACGTAGATATTAATATTTAAATTTAAAATTTTTTAAAAAAATAATTTTAAAAAATAATTATATGTATCAATTAAATTAAATCTGATGTACAGAGTATAAAATTTTATGTGTACGGGAAACCACCTTATTTCTGAAGGCCATGTATATGCTCAGCGAAAGGTAGAAAAAGTCTGACTGGATTAGATTTTTCTTATTCATTATTTTCGATGATTTATACTTCCTCTTAATAATGCAAAAGAATTGCTGGCTGCTGTTGATCAATGTGTCATCAACACGGAAATAAAATTAAGAAACATGCATGCTTTGTACTAGGTAAAATTAAAAAAAATATCATGTCTCAAAGATCTGTATCTGGATTTGGATGGTTAAATTTGGTAGTTTTGTTGCAGCATTCAAGGGCCCTCAAGTTGTAACATAAATCACGGATTAAATTGATTCTCAAATAATACGATAACCGCTATTTAAATCTTTAATAAATTTAAACAAGTATAATTTTTTTCAAAGTTTTCTGGGGCTGCCGGAGGTTGGTAGCTTTGTTTCACCATGAGCTGGCTAAATTGGCCTCTGTTAGACACCAGACGTGTGGGCTCACAGAGATAGGGTTTATTATAGGCCGAAGCCACCACTTCCAATTTGCCGAGCACTGATCATTCCACTAATGAGGTTTGAAATAAAAAAAAAAAAAAAAAGCCCCTAACTTTGAATTTTCAAGCAGCTTCCAAGAAATCGGAGGGATTCCACTAATTCCTTATCAAGTTCCAATCTTCATTGAAATTTAAAATTCGGATTTCGGCTAATTGATTCATAGAATTTTTAAGAAATAATATTTGATAAGTTTAAAATTTAATTTTAAATATTATAATTTATTTTTTATTCTCATATTTCTAATACGTGATTTTTTTTTATATAAAAAATGAATAATAGTAAATAATTTATGCAACCACAACCTTAGGAAGATCTGCACAAAAATTTAGTTGCAAAATAGTATGAAAAGAATCAACATAATCTTTGTCTTCATTATAACAACAAAGCCTGGAAATAACATGAACTTAATATTTCATGTGCTGTTGTTGTTGTTCTCGGAAGCATATTCTTCAAAAAGAGTAATGGTTTTTGTTTGGTCTTTTCTGGTGATAGCCTGCTTTACTACTCTGCCTTAAAAAGGTCTCCATCTCAAAGGCCTTAATTAGCCGTATAAATCGATGTTTAGCGTATGTTTTTCAATTTGAGGACAAAGGAGGACCCCCTTAAGCTGATAATTTGAGCTCCCTTCACGTGATTTTTCGTTCATGAAGTTGTCGATCACCCCCCCACCAATCTGAAAATGATTGCAGAGCCCCACCCCAGTGTCGGTCTCCCTCCATGTATTGTTTTTTTCCTTTTTCCGTATGAATCACTAAACAGTTCAACTGTGACTAAAAGAACAGGGAGGTCACTAGGCGCAACAATGTATCCAAAGGATTTTCTTACCTTGTTATCACGGATTTAATTTACAGTCTTAAACTTGTTTTCATTATTATTGCTAGAAACATCGTCTATGAAGAAAATTAAAATTACAAAATAACGATATAACAATGATATTAATGCATGATTCATGAACGTTGGCAAGTGCTGTGTTGGTGTCATGTTGCAAAAACTGCTAGAACGAAGGGCCATTAGTGTTGCACTAGGTGTACATAGGAATATTAGGTCCACAAATCCGTGCTGCTAGAAGCTGTTCCCCGGTCCCTATTTCCAGTGTTTGTTTAAGATTAATTGGTGAATGATGGTTTATCAACCAACAAATATTAGCAATAAGGGTAAAACGTGAGAATATTTTATACAAACTCTTCATTTTTTATAAAATATTTATATATAACATTTATATCTAATGCATATTTGAATATAAATATAAAAATATAATCATTTAAACATACAAAAAAAACTTAAAACATATAAATATTGAATACATATTAATATCTAACTCTCGTACTCATCCAACATATAAACTTATCATTGAGAGATGAATATAAAATGAAAAAAATATTGCAAAGCCTCCTTGGA